>CM053032.1:2534040-2544040 GCA_028564925.1 Lithobates sylvaticus | reverse complement strand
TGTTTCCCGGCACTAAACCTTCCATCCAAATTCTAAATTGCTTCATTTGTAAATTCCATAAGCCGATATAAATGAATAGAAGTGGTAGAAAAAGCATTTGTGGGTTTAACACATTTTTTTGGTATAATTCTCCTTTAAGGGGGTGTGGCAGGGGGTGTGTCCTATGCCTGCATACTTTAGCCAATAGGTGTCCCTCGTTCCCTGGAAAGTTGGGAGCTGTGGGAGGAGCCTTAGAAGAAAACGAATGCAGCCACAACATTGAAGGACTGGAACTGCAATATATAGAATTTTAGTTTTTTGGGTTTAGATTCAGTTTAAATGCCATTGAAATGGAGACGTCCGTCTAAGACTTCCCCGCCCTCAGGGTGACAACACTGCTCTGTGATGTCACTGCAGGACGACCCCCGCTCTCACCCCATGAAAGGAAGTGATAAAATAATGACTGTCACTGGCCGGATCAACAGAGGAATAAAACTGTTACCGAGGGGAACCTAGAGAAATGCTGAGAGACTCCATCATCTCCTCTCCGTATTTCTCCCGTAGATAATTCTCATTTTCAGTCTGTCGGTGATGTATAAACATCTTTATCAAACAATTGTCACCCACACAGGGGAGGGCAGCGATCGCACACATTGTACACCCCCCCACCCCCCCCCCCCCACACAGGGGAGGGCAGCGATCGCACACATTGTACACCCCCCCCCACACCCCCCCCCCACACAGGGGAAGGCCGCGATCGCACACATTGTACACCCCCCCCCACCACCCCCCACACAGGGGAAGGCAGCGATCGCACACATTGTACACCCCCCCCCCCACACACAGGGGAAGGCAGCGATCGCACACATTGTACACCCCCCCCCCCACACACAGGGGAAGGCAGCGATCGCACACATTGTACACCCCCCCCACACAGGGGAAGGCAGCGATCGCACACATTGTACACCCCCCACACCCCCCCCCCACACAGGGGAAGGCAGCGATCGTACACATTGTACACCCCCCCACCCCACCCCCCCCACCCCCCCCACACAGGGGAAGGCAGCGATCGCACACATTGTACACCCCCCCCACACAGGGGAAGGCAGCGATCGCACACATTGTACCCCCCCCCCCCCCACACAGGGGAAGGCAGCGATCGCACACATTGTACACCCCCCCCCCCCCACACAGGGGAAGGCAGCGATCGCACACATTGTACACCCCCCCCCACACAGGGGAAGGCAGCGATCGCACACATTGTACACCCCCCCCACACAGGGGAAGGCAGCGACCCCACACATTGTACACCCCCCCACACCCCCCCCACACACAGGGGAGGGCAGCGATCGTACACATTGTACACCCCCCCCACCCCCCCCCCCCCACACAGGGGAGGGCAGCGATCGCACACATTGTACACCCCCCCACCCCCCCACCCCCCCCCACACAGGGGAGGGCAGCGATCGCACACATTGTACACCCCCCCACACCCCCCCCACACAGGGGAGGGCAGTGATCGCACACATTGTACACCCCCCCACACCGTCCTCATCATACACAACTACAACCCCCAATCTTCCCACCGCGGGGGGTCTCCCATCCACACCGCCCTCCAACCACCACCAACACATCCTACACGGAGCACCCAGGAAGAATGATCCCTACAGCCACCCCACTGTGTGATCCCAATCATTGGGGGGGGGGGGGCAACTAAAACACGAGAGAGAGAGAGAGAGAGAGAGAGAGAGGGGAGAGAGAGATGGGGGGAGAGAGAGGGAAGAGAAGGGGGAGAGAGAGAGAGAGAGAGAGAGGGGAGAGAGGGGAGAGAGAGGGAGAGGGGGAGAGAGAGGGGGAGAGAGAGAGGGGGGAGAGAGATGGGGAGGGGGGGAGAGATGAGAGAGAGAGGGGGGGAGAGATAAAAAAAGAGAGAGGAAGAGAGAGAGAGAACGAGTAATGGGAGAAAGAGGTAGAAAAAGAGAGAGAGAAAGAGGAGCAAGAGAGAGAGAGGGGGAGAGAGAGGGTGAAATGAGGAGAGAGAGAGGGGGAAAAGAGAGAGGAGAGAGAGAGGAAAGAGGAGAGAAAGAGGGGGGAGAGAGAGGAGAGTGAGAGAGAGAGAGAGAGAGAAAGAGAGGGGGGAGGGGGGAGAGAGAGGTGGGAGAGAGAGGGGGAGAGAGAGGGGAGAGAAGGGGGAGAGAGAGGAGAGAGAGAGGTGGTGGGGGGGGGGGGAGAGAGAGTGGGGAGAGGGGTGAGAGAGAGAGGGGGGGAGAGAGAGGGGAGAGAAAAGGGGGAGAGAGAGGAGAGAGAGAGTGGGGGGGGGGGGGGGAGAGAGGTGAGAGAGGGGAGAGGGGGAGAGAGAGTTGGAGAGAGAGAGGGGAGAGAGGGGGAGAGGGGGGGAGAGAGAGTGAGAGAGAGAGAGAGGAGGAGAGAGAGGGGGGAGATAAAGAGAGAATGAGTAATGGGGGAAAAAGGTAGAACAAGAGAGGGAGAGAGAGAGAGGGGGGGGAAATAGAGAGAGAGAGAAAAAGGAGAGAGAGAAAGAGATAGAGAGAGAGGGGGGGGAAGAGAGATAGAAAGAGAGAGAGTGGGGGGGCGGGGGGGGGGGGGGGGAGAAGGTGGGGGGGGAGAGAGAGCGAGTGGGGGGGGGGGGGGGGAGGTGGGGAGAAAGGGGGGGGGGGGGGGGGGGGAGGTGGTGGGGGAGAGGAAGAGAGAGAGTGGAGAGGGGGGGGGGGGAGCAGGGAGGGGGGGGGAGAAAGAGAGCGAGGGGGGGGAGAGAGAGATGAGGGGGGGGGGGGTGGGGGGGGGGGGAGAGAGAGAGGGGAAGAGAGAGAGATAGGGGGGGAGGTAGGAGGGGAGAGAGAGAGAGGGGGGCAGACAGAGAGCGGGGGGGGGGGGGGGGGGGGGGGGGAGGGGGGGGGGGCGGAGAGAGAGTGGGGGGGGAGGGCGGGGGGGGAGAGATGAGAGAGAGAGAGAGACAGAGGGGGGGGGGAAGGGGGGGGATAAAAGGGGGGGGGGGGGGGGGGGAGGGGGGGGGGGGGGGGGGGTGGGGGGGGGGGGAGGGGGGGTGGGGGGGGGGGAAGAGGGAGAGAGAGAAGAGAGGGGAGAGAGAGGAGGGGGGGAGGGGAAGAGAGAGAGTGGGATGAGAGAGAGAAACGAGTAGAGAGGGTGAGAGAGAGGGAGAGGGAGGAGAGATGGAGAGAGAGAGGGGGAGAGAGAAGAGAGTAGAAAAGAGAGAGAGAGAGAGGGGGGGGAAGTGGTGGGACGAGAGGGGGGGGGAGAGTGAGGGGGGCGGGGAGAGGATAGGAAAGGGAGAGAGGTGGGGAGAGGAGAAGAGAGGGGGAGGGGTGAGAGAGGAGAGAGGCCGGAGGGAGCGGGGGAGAGGGAGAAGAGAAAGGAGAGGAGAAAGGGTGTAGGAGCAGAGGAGGGGAGGGGAGGAGGAGGGTGGGCGGGGGGAGGGAGGAGAGGGAGGGTAGAGGAGGGAGAGGTGAGAGTGGAGAGGGGGGTGAGAGAGACGGCGGGAGGAGAGAGCAGAGTGGGGGGAGGGGGAGGGGGGGGAGGGAGAGGGGGGCAGAGGGGGAGGGGAAGGAGGAGGACGGAGGGAGAGGAGAGCGGAGCGAGGACAGATGAGGGGGAGAGGGAGAGGGGGGGGAAGAGAGAGGAGATAGGTGAGGGAGAGAGGAGAGAGGAGGGGAGAGAGATGGTGGAGGGAGGTGAGTGAGATGAGGGGGGGGGGAGGGGGGAGGAGAGAGGGAGAGGGAGAAGGAGGGAGATGGGAGGGGGGAGGGAGGGGGAGATAGAGAAGGGAAAGAGGAGTCCAGAGGGGGAGAGAGGTGAGGCCGGGGGGGGGGTGGAGAGGGGAGGGTGGGGGGAGGAGGAGGAGAGAGAGGAGGAGGCCGAAGAGATGGGGGGGGGGGGAGGAGAGAGGGAGGGGAGAGAGAGAGAGCGAGGAGGAGAGTGAGGGGGAAAGACGGAGAGGAGAGGGGGGGAGAGAGAGCGGAGGAGGAGGAGGAAGGCGCGGGAGGGGATGAGAGGAAGGGGGGGAAGAGAGATGGAGAGTCAGGGAGGGGGAGGGGAGGGAGGGAAGAGGGGAGAGAGAGAGCGGGTGAGGGGAAGGGGGAGAAGAGAGGGGAGAGGGGAGAAGGGAGACGAGAGAGGAGGAGGGGGAGAGAAGGGAGACAAGGGGAGGAGGAAGGAGGGAGGCAGAGGGGGGGAGAAAGGAGACAGAGGAGAGGGGGGAGGGAGGGGGAGGGATAGGAGGGAGAGGGAGAGAACGGGGGTAGAGAGGGGGGGAGAGAGAGGAGGGGGAGGGAGGAGGAGAGCGGGGGGGGGAGGGGGGAGGGGGAGAGGAGGGGCGAAGGGTGGAGGGGGGGGGAGGAGTGGGGGGGGAGACGGAGACGAGAGGAGAGGGGGGGAGGGGGGGAGAGGGGAGGAGGAGAGAGGAGAGGAGGAGACTGGGAGGATGGAGGGGGGGGGGGCGAGACAGAGAGGAGGTGGGACAGGAGACGAAGGAGGGGGAGAGAGGGAGAGAAGGAGGGGGGAGAGAGAGCAGACGAGGGGATAGAGGGGGAGACAGGGGGGGGGGAGGGGAGGGCGGGAGGGACGGAGACGGGGAGGGAGGAGAGGAGAGGAGCGAGAGTGGGAGCGGAAGGAGAGACAGGGGAGAGAATGACGGGGAGACGAGGAGTGGAAGAGGAGAAGGGAGTGACAGGAGGAGACTGAGGGAGGAAGAGAAGAGACAGGAGAGAGAGGAGAGCGGGGGGGGAGGAAAGAGAGAGTCGTGCAGGAGAGCGAGGAGAGGGGAGGGAGGAGATCGAAGAGAGGACGGAGACGGAGAGGGTGGAGGAGAGAAGAAGAGGGGGGGGGGGGGAGAGGCTGGGAGAGGAGAGGTGAGAGAGAGGAGGGGAGGGGGTGGGCGAGGAGGGGGAGGAGAGAGGTGTCGTGGGGTGGGAGGGACGAGGGAGGAGGAGGAGACAGAGGAGAGGGAGGGGAAGGTGGGAGGAGAGAGAGGAGAGGACGAGGGAGGGGAGACGGGGAGGGGAGAGAGAGAGGGGTGGGCGGGGGTGGGGGAGGTGAGTCGAGGGAGGGCGAGGGAGAGTCGGGGGGGGGAGAGGAGGAGGGAAGGGGAGAGGGACGGGGGGGGGAGGTGAGAAGAGACGGGGGGGTAAGACGGGGGAGGAGGAGGGGAGGGAGGTAGGGAGGGAGAGAGGAGAGAGTTGGGATGAGAGAGAGAGAGAGGGAAATGAGAGAGAGAAGAGAGAGAGGGGAGAGAGAGGAGAGAGAGAGAGAGAGGGAAAAGAGAGAGAGAGAGAGAGAGGAGAGAGAGAGAGAGAGAGAGAGAGAGGAAAGAGGAGAGAAAGAGGGGGAGAGAGAGAGAGTGAGAGAGAGAAAAAGAGAGGGGGAGGGGGAGAGAGAGAGGGGGAGAGAGAGGGGGGGGGAAAGAGAGAGGGGGGGAGAGAGGGGGGAGAGAGAGGAGAGAGAAAGAGGGGGAGAGAGAGAGAAAGAGGAGGAAAGAGAGAAAACGAGTAATGGGGAAAGAGGTAGAAAAAGAGAGAGAAAGAGGAGCAAGAGAGAGAGGGGTAGAGAGAAAGGAAAAAAGAAAGAAACCCAAGCCACCGCACCCCCCCCAGCCCCCACCCCCTCCAACTCTTGGAGTATATATATATATAAAAAAGATTAAAAAAAGATGAAGAAAAAAGAACAGTATACAATGTTACGAAGGTGTCAATGGAGCCAGCGCAGCATTGATTGCAAGCTCCTATGTCAGCTGTCAGCACACAATCAGACGTAGTATATAGAGGCACATATAAATATATATATACTGTAAATAATGTGTATTTGCGTTGGCTCCCACTTCTCCGTACAATTATCAGAGTCGCGATCTCGCCACTTTATCTTCTCAGGAATTTTATTCATAACCTAGAACTATTGTTGTGGTTTTTGTTTGTTGGCGCATTGTCGCCGCCTCGGCTTTGTGCGAATTCCGAGTGACGCTTTTATTATTATGATTACTTCTCATAGAGTGTCAACATCTGCCACATGACCCATTATAACGTACGGCGAGGGCGATCCGAGCGCGCTGCATGGTTACGCTTTAATGTCTCCTGCGTATAAAGAATTTTCGGAGGGAGGAGGGGAGCACGTGGCGAGAAATACGGGGCGCGAGGATGGTTTGCGTTCACCTCGTGCCACGGTTTCTGGAAGGACGCGGATTGTGGGAGTCACGTACTTCTGAGTCATGTACTCGTAGAAAGCCGCGGTGGCCCTGAGTCGGGTGACACGCTGACTTTACTAAGAACAAAACTTTTCTGACAACATCGGTAACTGCGTATATTACAACCTGCGGGAAAATATAGAAAAATAAATAAAACAGAATTCAGATGGAAACCAATGAAAATCAACAAAAGAAATTGGAGATGTTAATGGGAAAAAATAAATACAATTTTGTAAAAGTGTGTCAATTGGCCAAAAGGCTCTCCGCCCCTCGGGTCACATCTCTGCGGGTGAAGGTGATGCTGTTTTCAGGCGTGATTTGTGATTTTGTTTTATTTTTTTCTGCATAACACACGGTGTCTATAGCTGGTTGTTAAGGAGAGGACGGCCGCTGAGTCCTTACCAACCAAGACATCAGCTGTCAGCGGATTTAAAAAAAAATGGCGTGCCCCCCCTCAAAATCTATACCAGACCGTTATGCGAGCATGAAGCCTGGCAGGTCAGGAAAGGGAGGGGATGAGCGAGTGCCTCCCCCCCTCCCGAACCATACCAGGCCACATACCCTCAACATGCCCCAAAGCACCTTGTCCCCATGTTGATGGGGACAAGGGCCTCTTCCCGACAACCCTGGCTGGTGGTTGTGGGGGTCTGCAGTCAGAGGGGTTATTCAGAATCTGGAAGCCCCCTTTAACAAGGGGCCTCCGGATCCCAGCCCCCCCCCCATATGAATGAGTATGGGGTACATAGTTCCCCTACCCATTCACCAAAAAAGCGTAAAAAGTGAGTAAAGACAACACAAGTTCTTTAATTAAAGCGGAGTTCCACCCAAAAATGGAACTTCCGCTTTAAGCACTCCTCACCCCCTTACATGCCATATTTGGAATGTCATTTTTTTGGGGGGGGGAGTGGGGGCTTCATTAGGAGGGGGACTTCCTGTCCCACTTCCTCCTTCCGCCCTCTAGGCGATCACCTGGGACACGTGACAGGTCCCAGGAAATTGCCTATCCACTCCGGGAGAGCAGCGCGACTTGCGCATGCGCCGTGCGTGCCCGGCCGTGAAGACGAAAGCTGCCACGGCCGGGTGCCCTGAGTGGCAATGGAGGCGCCGGCGAAGAGGACGGGGAGAGGAGCGACACCACGTTAGGCCGCATCGCTGGACCGTGGAACAGGTAAGTGTCTGTTTATTAAAAGTCAGCAACTACACTTTTTGTAGCTGCTGACTTTTAAAATGCCTGGAACTCCCCTTTAAGAAATACTTTTTATTTTTTTAAATGTCCCCCCCGTGTAGATCCATCGTTATTTACGACGTCTGCCGCCATCACGACCCAAAAAAAGCTCCACTCACACTGAAGGCTCCTGCGGTCTCCCTGCTTCGCTGTCTAACAGAAAGGGGCAGGGCCTAGCATGCACAGGTTGATGATGTCACAGTGCCACCAGGTGACGTCATCAGGTGGCCCCACCCCTTAGCTATTTAAGAACTGTCAGATGGTGGAGCAGGCAGATGGTGGGAGGCTTCGACGGGAGCAAGGTGGCGGGCATCGTGATGGCGGGCATCGTGATTGACGATGGATCTTCACCAGGGGACATTTTTTTTTCTGTTATCTGGAGATCCAAATCTCTAAATAACGAAAATTTTATCCGAATATCTGGCCATAGGGCACACCGGACGAACGTCCTAACAAGAGCTGGCTAATGCAGGGGTCCCCAACCCCCAGACCGCGGATCGGTACTGGTTTATGGCCTGTTGATGACCGGGCCACACAGCGGGAGGTAAGAGGTGACCTCGGTCCAGACAGGGCTAACACAGTCCGCTCACCTTCTGCTATGCGCCCGTGCCTGTGTCTGCTCTCCCGGCTCCTCAGCAGAGCAGGGGGCGGGAGGAGCCGGAGATCTGAAAAGAGCGGGAGTCTTTCCATATTAACCGCTGGGCAAGGTTGCTCTCCTGTGCGGAATCACGTACCTAGCACGTGATCCGGCACTTCTGGGTAGGGGGCGCACATGTGCCAGCGACGTGCCGCTTTTGCTGTGATTAGTCACAGCAGATGCTGATCTGTGGGTGGCGGCCAACAGATGATCACTGGCACCCACTGATTGGTGAGGAGAACGACAGAACAGAGGGATATGTTAGCCCTGTCCGGACCACGGTCGCTGCTTACCTCCCGCTGTGTAGGCCACTTATCAACAGGCCACGGACCAGTACCAAACCAGTACCAAACTACAGCCCGGGGGTTGAGGACCTCGGCATTAGACAGCTCTTGCTGGGAAATGCGGCCTGGAAGCTCTATTGCCCGATGTGCCCTATGGCTAGTCCGGGCGTGGTTACAGGCGGTATCACCAGATTAAAAGAAAGAAAATTAAAGACCAAAAAAAAAGAAACGAGTGCAGCCTTGGGATTTGTGACGATGATAACTCAGGAGTCATCTTTAACCGCTTCCCGCCCACCGTATTGTCAGATGTCGGGTAGGCGGGAGCACTCTCGTTCCGGGAGGACGTCATATGACTTCCTCCCACTCACACCGCCCTTGTGCGCCGAGCAGGTGTGCGCCGATCACTTCGCTCTTTCCCTGGGACATGACACATAACCGACCCCAGTAAAGAGCTGATGACGGGGCTCTCTGTGTCCAATCACAACTGATCAATGTAAAGAAGAAAATGACGGTTGTCGGCTTTCCTCTCCTCACACTGACAGAGAGGAGAGACGATCAGTGCAATTTCCTCACAGGGGAGATCTGTACAGATATCCAGGGCAGCCCCAACAGTGCCCATCAGTGATGCCAATCAGGGACCATTAGTGATGCCTGTCAGTGCCCATCAGTGCCCAACAGTGCTGCCTATCAGTGTCCATCAGTGCCACACAATGCTGCCAATCAGTGCCCATTAGTGCCACATATCCGTGCTACCTCTCAGTGCCCATAAGTACTGCCTATCAGTGCCCATCTGTGCCACCTATCAGTGCCACCAATTAGTGCCCAACAGTGCCACCAATCAGTGCCCATAAGTACTGCCTATCAGTGCCTATCAGTGCCTATCAGTGCCCATCAGTGCCACCTATCAGTGCCACCAATTAGTGCCCAACAGTGCCACCAATCAGTGCCCATAAGTACTGCCTCTCAGTGCCCATCAGTGCCACCTATCAGTGCCCATCAGTGCTGCATGTCAGTGCCACCAATCAGTGCCATCAGTGCCACCTATCCATGCCAACCTATTAGTGCCCATAAGTACAGTCTATCAGTGCCTATCAGTGCTCCGTATCAGTGCTGCCTCATAAGCACACATCATTGCCGCCTCATCAGCACACATCAGTGCTCATCAGTGCTGCTTATTAGTGCCTCTTCATCAATGCTGCCTCATCAGTGCACATCAGTGCCGTCTCATCAGTGCTTATCAGTGCCTATCAGTTCAGCCTCATCAGTGCCCACCAGTGCTGACTCACCAGTGCCTATCAGTGCAGACTCACCAGTGCCTATCAGTGCAGCCTCATCAGTGTCCATCAATGCCGCCTCACCAGTTCCCATCAGTGCCGCCTCACCAGTGCCTATAAGTTCAGCCTCATCAGTGCCCACCAGTGCTGCCTCAGGAGTGCCCATCAGTGCCACCTCACCAGTACCAATCAGTTCAGCCTCATCAGTGCCCATCAGTGCCACCTCATCAGTGCCATCAGTGCAGCCTCATCAGTGCCCCCTCATCAGTGCCCATCAGTGCAGCCTCATCAGTGCCCAATCAGTGCAGCCTCATCAGTGCCCACCAGTGCCACCTCATCAGTGACCTCCAGTGCCGCCTCATCAGCGCCCATCAGTGCCGCCTCCTCAGT
>CM053032.1:2459040-2529040 GCA_028564925.1 Lithobates sylvaticus | reverse complement strand
TGCCCATGAGTGCTGCGTTATCAGTACCTGTCAGTGAAGGAGAAAACTTACTTAGTTTTAAAAAAAAATGAAACAGAAACAAAGAAAAACTAATTTTTTTTTCAAGATTTTGTCTTTTTTCATTTGTTTAGGAATAAAAAACAAAAAAACACAGAGGTAAACAAAAAGCACCAAAAGGAAGCTCTGTTTGTGGGAACAAAATGATAAAAATGTTGTTTGGATACAGTGTAGCACGACCGCGCAATTGTCATTTAAAAAGTGACAGGTGACAATTGGCCTGGGCAGGAAGGGGTGAAAGTGCCCCCCGGTATTGAAGGGGTTAAGGGAATTCCTTGGGGAACCCCAAGTCACCAGAACTAGTGTCCCCATTGGAAGATTTCCCTTTTCTGAGGACAATCCGACATTTTGGATTTTCTTTTACTTTCACTGTTATTGATAATAGTAAACAGGACACATAGAGGGGGTGAAGCTCCCTAACTGGGACACAATGAAACCTGACAGGGGTTCTAATCCCTCTCTACTCCATCTAAAATTGAAAAAATAAGTTTTGCCTTTAGCTACACTGGAAGCAAAGGGTTTTGCTTGCGTTCAAAATTCTTCCCAAAAACTTACCATCCGCTGCTATTAGCACCCAACCATCCCCCAACTCTACCCAAGATTAGAAGATAAAGTTTTTGGCTTTCGGATGAACTTTTAATACCGGCGCCTTTCCATAACGCATAAAAAAGTTACAACGTTACATTTTCTTTCTAAAGAGGCGACAAAAGACTTGCAAATCCGATAAGAAAAGGGGGAAATGGAAATGAATGCGAGCGCCCGCTATGCGACGCAATGTGTGCACACAGCTGGGAGATAAGAGGGACAAGTTCTCCTAATTGGGCCCTTTGACCTCAAGGGCCCGGGGACAGTCGCTCCCTCTGCGGTAACGCCCCTTCTTCATTTGCCTGTTCCTGGAACCATCCCGTGTCTTCTTCTCGTCTCTTTCTTCCTTCTCCTTCCTCCAGCTGCGGCGCTTCTCTTATGGCTAATTAGGCCGTTCCTTCTCCAATCACTCGGTATTGTTGGCTGCAGGATTCCTTCATTTCCAACCAAAAAAAATTCTCCCCGTTACACGGCGCCGCCGCCGCGCTCAATTTTTGCATATTGTGAGGCCCTAAAATTATCCCACAAGACGAAATATCATCCCCTGCACATTCCGCAGCTGCCAGCCGGGGGAAGAGGACCCGTGTTTTCCGTATTCCGCTCCGAACAAAAAAAAAAACGATCTGAAATGTTTCCCGGGAGGCGGGGGGGGGGGGGTTGCGAAAGCGGATTCAGGCGCTGAACGCGGCTCAGCTTCTATGTTTGTAGATGGATTTGGGGAGTTTAAGCTCTAATCCGAGTCCTCACTGCGTTATAACTATAGTGAGACGGGCCCCGATGGAACTCCGTTCCCCTCGGATAATGCAAAATATATATGGTAATCGCTGGCGGGAACAATGAGCCAGCTTGAAGTCCGCTTAAAAGCTAAACAGATATTTCAAAATAAATATGATAAACAGATATTTGGGATTCGCAGGGTCTCCGGCAAGCTGAATCTTTTGCTGCCATTTCTATATCTCTCCAGGTCTCCAGCTGGGAGCCAGCGGTCTCCCGGAATTGCTAGTTCCGCCCCAAGACTTTGTAAATTGGGATGATGAGATCACCCCCCCCGGATGGGTTACCCATAATGCAGGGCAAATAGCTGGGGAGTCTAGCGGTGATAGAGTGGCACCATCATTATGGTAGGGGGGGGGGGGGGGCCCAGAGAGACATTTGTGTAGTGTGTGAGTCAATGAAGCCAACTCAATATTAAAATATCTCTTATGGGCAGAATTTACTAAAAACACCATAAAAAGTATGAGAACTTCTGACTATCACACCTACTAAAAGGCCAAAAGTAACTCCCCCCCCCCCCAAGGATTGAGACTAGTTGCTCCAAGTGAAGGGTCCTGTTGATACTCCATCATACAAAGACATTGTAGACAATTGTGCTCCCCCAACCTTGTGGTAACAGTTTGGTAAGGACCCTTTTCTGCTCCAGTATGATGTAGAGATTGGGTGCCTAATCCCCAACTAGGCTACCAAGAGATGGGGGCAGTTTGGACTATTGCGGTACAATAAAAACGGTACAAAGAATAATGTAACAAAAATATATAAATATTCCAGATGATTTTATTGATGCCAGAATACAAATCATCAGTTACATGTTAAAAACATAATAGTGGTACATATTTTGAATCACAAATGAGTAGTTAAAATACAACAATTGATCACAGATGTCAGATGTCATTGGTCTCGACTAGTTTCGCGGTCATTTACCGCTTCATCGGGAGATTATCTGTGATTAAATCAAAAAATTCCATATGATGATACAAAAAAAACAAAAAACATACAGCATCCTGATAAGGGTAATCTTTAATCATATAGCAGGGAGGAAAAGCAACACAGCTTACCTATGCTCCAGCAGGCTAACGGCTCACAGTGCTACCACCTAATAAATGGTCCCCCGCGGCAACTCGGGGGAGCTATAGTGTGGTGATTGGAATCTGGAGGGATAAGTTTAAAGGTAAAAAATGGGTATAATGTGAGCTTCGAGGGGCAAAATAGGTGGACTGTGTGAACGAGTTGTGTGATGAGGTTGAGTAGAAGTGGTAAGGGGGGGGGGGGGGTGGGGGGTGTGGGGGTTGGTGGTGGTGTGGGGGTGTTGGGGGGGTGGGTGGGGGGTTGGGGGGTTGGGGGGTGGTGGGGGGTGGGGGTGGGTGGTTGGGTGGGGGGGGGGGGGGGGTTGGGGGGGGGGGTTTGTGGGGTGGGGGGGTTGGGTGGTGGGAAGAGGGGGGTGGTGGAGGGTGGGTGGGAGGTGGGGGTTGGGGTGTGTAGGTGTGTAAGGGGGGTAGGGGAAGGAAAGCAGCAGGATATTGGTAAGAGTGAGAAAATGCAATAAAGTAAGAATGTGCAAATATAAAAAGAGACACAAAGTGAAATAAAATTAGAAGAATATAAGATTCGGTGTCACGATATGAGGTGAGGGGGAAGAAAAAGGGAGCAAATGGGGAAAGGGGTAAGAACCCAAGGGAGGAAAAAAAATAGGAGGGAGGAAAGACAAGAAAAAGAGGGATGGAGGGGATCAGTAAGGGGGGAAGGGGACAGGGGGGGGGAAGAGGGGGGAGGAGGGCAAGGGGGGGGGGGGACATTGGGCAGATTAAAGGAAAGTGGGGGGAAGAGTGAGGGAAATAGGAATGGTAAATTTAAGAGAAAGTGTAGGCTGTGCTGGGTGAAACAGTTGTGAAATAAAATAAATAGGAGAAGCGCAATATACCTGATAATAAAGTTAATATAATAAGGGGGGTCCCGGGAGTGACAACCCCACTGAGGAGGGTAATGCCATAAAGCAGCCCCAGTGTGTATCCATAAATACCGCAGGTCCAGGGTGGAAGCATATTATAGCCTATCCATCCAAGCCTGAGTCCCCTAAAATAGAGTGGCACCATCATTATGGTAGGGGGGGCAGAGAGACATTTGTGTAGTGTGTGAGTCAATGAAGTCCACTCAATATTAAAATATCTCTTATGGGCAGAATTTACTAAAAACACCATAAAAAGTATGAGAACTTCTGACTATCACACCTACTAAAAGGCCAAAAGTAACCCCCCCCCCCCCCCCCCCCAAGGATTGAGACTAGTTGCTCCAAGTGAAGGGTCCTGTTGATACTCCATCATACAAAGACATTGTAGACAATTGTGCTCCCCCAACCTTGTGGTAACAGTTTGGTAAGGACCCTTTTCTGCTCCAGTATGACAGTGCCCCCCGTCCCGTGTACACAGCCAGCTCCATACAGACATGGTCTGACCAGTTTGGTGTGGAGAAACTTCAGTGTCCTTTACAGAGCCCGGACCTCAACCCTACTGAACACCTTTGGGATGAATTGAAACACCAATGGCGAGCCAGGTCTTCTTCTTGGTGCCCAATGTGTGGCACACAAACCAGGTCATCTCATCCAACATCAGGACCTCACGACTGGGTGAAAAAAATCATGGTAAGTTTTACAGACTCACCCGGGACCAGGGGCGGACTGACCATTCGGCCACTCGGGCACTTCCACTAGGGGGCCCCATCAGGGTTGGCAGCCTCAGTAAAACCAGGGACAGTATGTAAAAATCATCTGTTTCTGAAATGTCCCTTACCGACATCCTTTTGGTCTAAAAATCCAGAGATTATAGCTGCCCCACCTCTCCAGTACCTTCTCAGCCAATAGAAACATGTCTGTGTATACTGCGTGATTGTATACTGTGTGTGTGTGTGTGTGTGTGTACTGTGTGGCCCCATAATCTCTGATTGCCTGGGGGCCCCATAATCTCTGATTGCCTGGGGGCCCCATAATCTCCGATTGCCCGGGGGCCCCATGAGTTGTCAGTCCGCCCCTGCCCAGGACAGAGGCTTTTGGGGGGGGGGGACTGCAGGCTATCCTCTTGCCTATGGGCCCTGGCTTTTAAGGGAGCACTGTTCTTTGGGATGTGTGTGCCTGGGGGACCCTTGGAGTAATGTTACTTTGGATTCAAGGTCATGTCTCCCCAAAACCACACAGACTCTGGGAATCTAGGCTCAGGATCCATGTTTAGGGCCTTGATTGCCCCATTACCAACAATGGCTGCTTCACACTGTGAGACTCATAGCAGATGTTATTATCATCATCTCAAGTCACCTGTCTGGGGTCTCCTGCTATAATAAGTTTATTGTAAGTAGGTCTCTCAAATAGTGTAACTCCTAAGTGTCTTTCACCCATTGTTAATCGTGCTAATTAAGTCACCTATTGTTTCTGTCTGTCTAATCATCTCTTGCAGAGGTGATTGATATTCCATTGTACCTTGTTATCCAACCATTGTGGGATGTTTATGATAATGTATAATTTACTTTGTATCCAGGGTGGAGGGGCTTGGTGCCGAATATTCTGGGTGGGCACTGAGTCACCCATGTGGCTAGTTGTTTTATTAACCTAATGTTTATAGTACATGTTGGCTTTTTTTGGGCCATGTTGATTGTGTCCCTGTTTACAGTTTGTATTGTTAGGGTAATATGATCAGGATCGGAATGTCTTCCTGTGGGGTGGAGTTTCAATAAACAGTCATTCCTTTGGATTTTACCTCACATCTTGTCTGTGTATGATGATTGGGGTAAAGAGGGCTGGTATTATCTCTCAGGTCTGCTTGGAACGGTTTGGCGGGCAGGAGGCCCTCTTTGGCGGAAGAAAGAACCTAATCAGGGCGCCATGCGGTTCTGTCACAGTAAGCGGTTCCAGAAGAGTGGAGCCAACTCTATAAAGACATGCTTTGACCAGTTTGGTGTGGAGGAACTCGAGTGTCCAGCACAAAGCCCTGACCTCAACCCTACTGAATACGTTTGGGATGAATTGGAATGCCAACTGTGAGCCAGGTCTTTTTTTGGTGCCCAACAGGAGGTCCAATGTGCGAGAAAGGTCTTCTCACCCAACATCAGTACCGGACCTCACAAATGGGCACAAATTCCCACAGACACCCTCCAAAATCTTGTGGAAATCTTTCTCCAGAAGAGTGGAGGCTGCTATAGTCACAAAGGAGGCAAATCCATTATAATGGACGGAGGTTGGGGGGGGGGGGGGTTGCTACTCGTGGTTTTGGATTGAGGTGTCCTACAAGCTCATAGAGGTGTGATGGTCAAAGCCAGCTCCAAAAATACTTGGGTTGACCAGTTTTATGTGGAGGAACCTAATTGTCCTGTACAGAGTTCTGACCTCAACCCTACTGATCACCTTTGGGATTAATTGAAATGTCGACTTCAAGCCAGGCCTTTTATTTGGCACCCAACATGTGACCTGATAAGAAAGCCAGGTCTTCTCTTCCAACATCAGTACCATATCTCGCTAATAGACATGTGCAATTCGTTTCGTTTTTTTTCATTTTTCGTCTTTTTTCGTTATATTCGTTCATTCATTATCGTACGAATGAACGAACGATTCGCTAAAAATTTTAACGAATAACGAATCGTTCGAATCGACGAATATGAAAAACAACGAAAATCCAAAATTAGAAACAACGAAACTACGAAAGAAGAAAATCCGAAAAAACGAAAACAGGAACAACGAAAATCAAAAATGAACGAAAAAATTTGTACGTTCGTAACTTTTTTTTTCGATTCGTAATTTCCCGCGTCTCTTACAATGTAATAATAGTGTACACATTACATAAAATTATGAATTATGCTCTGATTACGAATCTACGAAAACAATGTTACGAAAGTACGAATAAATCAAATCTAACGAAAGTACGAATGTAGATTTTCGAAAATACGAATGCGTCCAAATTTCGAATAAACGAAAATTAAACTAACAGAAGAACGAATCAACGAAAACATAACTCTTACGAAAATACGAATCGTTACGAATACGAACACCGACGACTTACGAATTTACGAATCGTTACGAATCACCGGAAACTAAAGAAACGAAACGAAAATAAACTAATTTTTCTGTTGTGCACGTCTACTCACTAATGGGCCCAAATTCCGACAGAGCCCCTCCAAAATCTTTCAGAAAGCCTTTCCAGAAGAGTAGAGATGGTTTATAGATATAAAATATGAAATATGTATATCTCCCCTAATGAAGTCACGTGACTGTGACAAACACGCGTCGGGAAACGAGATACCGGAAGTGATGTACATGAGTTCGCTGCTCGTTTTTCATTACCTGTCTATTATTATCCAAATGTGAGTACCTTGTTTTTATATTTGTACCAATAAACAAATTTTAAAAGTACTACACTATCGAGCATCCCCTCTTGCCCTGTTTACGAGGTTCACCCGTCCCAGCGAGTTTTAAAGAGAGAACACATACCTGCTGCCAGCAAATTTAAAAGGATAGTACATGTCCAGATACCCATGAGACCAGTCTGGGGACGCCCCTCCTGGGGATATACAAGGGTCCTGTAATAAAGCTGATTTCTATGCTGTAACCTTACAGCAGTAAGGTAAGGGGCCACCTATTTAATGGAAAAGGATTTATTACCCATCACCGATATTACACCTCAAGGAGAAAACCTAACAGCATCGGCACTTTATGTCTGTTTTTTCTGACCACAAGCCAGAGTTGCATTATTTGCATTGCTTGCACAGACATATTGCTTGCACAGACATATTGCTTGCACAGACATATTGCTTGCACGGACATATTGCTTGCACAGACATATTGCTTGCACGGACATATTGCTTGAACAGACATATTGCTTGCACGGACATATTGCTTGCACAGACATATTGCTTGCACGGACATATTGCTTGCACAGACATATTGCTTACACGGACATATTGCTTGCACAGACATATTGCTTACACGGACATATTGCTTGCACAGACATATTGCTTGCACAGACATATTGCTTGCACGGACATATTGCTTGCACGGACATATTGCTTGCACAGACATATTGCTTGCACGGACATATTGCTTGCACAGACATATTGCGCTTGCACGGACGTATTGCTTGCACGGACATATTGCTTGCACAGACATATTGCTTGCACAGACATATTGCTTGCACGGACATATTGCTTGCACAGACATATTGCTTGCACGGACATATTGCTTGCACGGACATATTGCTTGCACGGACATATTGCTTGCACGGACGTATTGCTTGCACGGACATATTGCTTGCACGGACATATTGCTTGCACGGACATATTGCTTGCACGGACATATTGCTTGCACGGACGTATTGCTTGCACGGACATATTGCTTGCACGGACATATTGCTTGCACAGACATATTGCTTGCACGGACATATTGCTTGCACGGACGTATTGCTTGCACGGACATATTGCTTGCACGGACATATTGCTTGCACAGACATATTGCTTGCACGGACATATTGCTTGCACGGACGTATTGCTTGCACGGACATATTGCTTGTACGGACATATTGCTTGCACGGACATATTGCTTGCACGGACATATTGCTTGCACGGACATATTGCTTGCACGGACATATTGCTTGTACAGACATATTGCTTGCACGGACATATTGCTTGCACGGACATATTGCTTGTACAGACATATTGCTTGCACGGACATATTGCTTGCACGGACATATTGCTTGCACGGACATATTGCTTGCACGGACATATTGCTTGTACAGACATATTGCTTGCACAGACATTTTTATTGCAATCACCAGCACTTGCACTTTTTATTGGACCACTATTTGTTGGCACTTTATTGGGAATCTGTTGCAGATTTTTGCAGTATATAATAATTTTTTTTGCATGATTATTTATGTTGTATTTCTATGAATTTTTAAAATTTTAGGATAATTTACTAGCACTTTAAAATATTTTCACTTTATTGTCTTACGCACTAGAAGAAGGAGATATACATATTTCATATTTCATATAGATTGCAACATTTATATCTATCTTCATTGCCTCTTGTCAGTGCAGTTAAGTTATTTTGTTCACGGAGCACTTCTGCACTTTTCATTCATTTTTCTGTACAGCGCAGCACTACTTTTATTTACATTCTATCTGGGATCTGACATTTCCTTCAGTGTTTGCAGCAGTACGTAGTCTATTTTTGTTCACTTGGTAGGCGCAGGGATATAGATTTTCTATAAGAGATGGTTTATAGACACAAAGGGGGCAAATCCATAATAATGGTCGGGGGGTGGGAGGGTGCATCTCATGGCTTTGGACTGAGATAATCTCATAGAGGGGTGGTGGTCAGGTGCCCATAGCCAGCACCATAAAGAGGGCTGGTATTATCTCTCGGTCTGCTTGGAACGGTTTGGCGGGCAGGAGGCCCTCTTTGGCGGAAGAAAGAACCTAATCAGGGTGCCATGCGGTTCTGCCACAGTAAGCAGTTCCAGAAGAGTGGAGCCAACTCTATAAAGACATGCTTTGACCAGTTTGGTGTGGAGGAACTCGAGTGTCCAGCACAAAGCCCTGACCTCAACCCTACTGAATACGTTTTGTATGAATTGGAATGCCAACTGTGAGCCAGGTCTTTTTTTGGTGCCCAACAGGAGGCCCAATGTGCGAGAAAGGTCTTCTCACCCAACATCAGTACCTGACCTCACAAGTGGGCACAAATTCCCACAGACACCCTCCAAAATCTTGTGGAAATCTTCCTCCAGAAGAGTGGAGGCTGCTATAGTCACAAAGGAGGCTGCTACTCGTGGTTTTGGATTGAGATGTCCTACAAGCTCATAGAGGTGTGATGGTCAAAGCCAGCTCCAAAAATACACGGTTTGACCAGTTTTATGTGGAGGAACTTGATTATCCTGTACAGAGTTCTGACCTCAACCCAACTGATCACCTTTGGGATTAATTGGAACTTCAAGCCAGGCCTTTTATTTAGCACCCAACATGTGACCTGATAAGAAAGCCAGGTCTTCTCTTCCAACATCAGTACCATATCTCACTAACGGGCCCAAATTCCGACAGAGCCCCCCCAAAATCTTTCAGAAAGCCAGAAAGCCTTTCCAGAAGAGTAGAGATGGTTTATAGACACAAATGAGGCAAATCCATAATAAAGGTCGGGGGGTGGGAGGGTGCAACTCATGGCTTTGGACTGAGATATCCTACAATCTCATAGAGGGGTGGTGGTCAGGTGCCCATAGCCAGCACCATAAAGACATGGCTTGACTGATTTGGTGTGGATGAATTTGAGTGCCCTGCACAGAGCCCTGACCTCATCACTACTGAACACCTTTGGTATGAATTGGAATGTGGATGGTGAGCCAGGTCTTCTCATCCAACATCATTACCTGACCTCAGCAATGGGCCCAACTTCCCACAGACACCCTCCAAAATCGTGTGGAAAGTCTTCTAATGCTGCGTACACACGAGCGGACTTTCCCGCGGGGTTGTCCGCTGGACTCGAGTCTGCGTGTGTGGGCCTTCGACTGACTTTTTTTCCCAAAAGTCCGGCGGACTAGGTTTTAAGTTTTGTTTTAAAATTGTCCGTTGAACTTGGCAGTCCGGCGGATAATACGGCCGTGTGTAGTATGGTCCAGCAGACCAAAAAGGACGCATGCCCAGTAGCAAGTATTTTTCTAGTCCCGTCGTACGTCATCGCGTGAACCGCTGGACTTTTAGCGTGATCGTGTGTGGTCAAGTCCGTTCGCTTTAAAGTCCGGCGAAGCCCAGCTGGAAAGTCCGGGGATTTGTCCGCCAGACTAGGTTCGGCGGACAAAGTCCGATCGTGTGTACGCGGCATTAGACGCATGCAGGATGTTATAGTCACAAAGAGGAGCAACTCCATGGGACATCCAAAGAACTCATAGAGGTGTGATGGTGAGATGTCCTCAGACTTTTGAATATTATTTTTCTTTATCTGACAAATTTGAATGACTTTGACATTTAGAGAGGAGCCCAGAATGAGAGTGAGAGCGCAGTGATATGAGAGTGCAGTGATATGAGAGCGCAGTGATATGAGAGTGCAGTGATATGAGAGCGCAGTGATATGAGAGCGCAGTGATATGAGAGTGCAGTGATATGAGAGCGCAGTGATATGAGAGCGCAGTGATATGAGAGCGCAGTGATATGAGAGTGCAGTGATATGAGAGCGCAGTGATATGAGAGTGCAGTGATATGAGAGCGCAGTGATATGAGAGCGCAGTGATATGAGAGCGCAGTGATATGAGAGTGCAGTGATATGAGAGCGCAGTGATATGAGAGTGCAGTGATATGAGAGCGCAGTGATATGAGAGCGCAGTGATATGAGAGCGCAGTGATATGAGAGCGCAGTGATATGAGAGTGCAGTGATATGAGAGCGCAGTGATAAAATGTCTCTCTGTAGTACCTCTGAGGGCTTCATACACACCAGCTGTAAGGTTCAGGCTTGTGTGGGGGGAGGGGGAAGGAGATGCTCACTCCTCGCAATCGGTGGGATTGTGTGACACAGAAATAATTATTATTACCAATATTACTTTGTAAGTCCCCATAATCTCCCACTACCAGCAAGGCCAATACAAATACATAAAACATTTAAACAAGATTATGTAAAAGGGCGCAGATTATAGCGCTCAGCCGGAACACGTGGAGTCGTCCTTTAAGCTTCCACTCAGGAGCTCTTTATCATTTATAACATGTTGATGGGAAGACCCATAAGAGGCGAATCCTCAGCAAATATTGAATTATTTAAATAAATAATGTTGAGGATCCCCCCACCAAAGACCCGGGATTAGGGAAAAGTAAATAGTCTTTCAGTCATTCCATCTGCAATCTAGAGAAACCGAGCCGGCAACACGTATCGCGGGTCACATGATTCCGGTGGTGCTTCACCATCATGGAGTGCACTGGACCCATCCACAGTTCACTTCCCTATCCTGCCCTCCTCTCCCACTCCTACCCTCAATGATTGGGGCAATAGGTAAGCTTGCTCTTTATTATGTGTCTTATGACCTTGTGGGTGCTCCATGTTTCCCTGAGGTAGGTACCCTTTTTAGAAAAGTGTGATGGGGAGCTGTTCACCCATAAACTAGGATCCTGTCTTCTGAATTGGTACTTTCATTGACCAACCATTACTGTACTGATCTTGGCTTGTACCTTTGGCTTTGATCCTGTCCTTTGAATTGGTACCTTCGCTGCCCTACTGTTGTTGAACTTGGCTTGAACCTTCAACTGAATCAACTCTGATCCTGTCTTCTGTAGTGGTACCTTCACTGCCTGACCATTACAGACCTTGGCTTGAACCTTCAACTCTGATCCTGTCTTCTGTATTGGAAACTTCACTGCCTGACCGTTACTGACTTTGGCTTGAACCTTCGCCTAGGATCCAGTTTTCTGAAATGGTACCTTCACTGTCCAACCATTACTGACTATGGCTTGAACCTTTGGCTCTGATCCTGTCCTTTGAATTGGTACCTTCGCTTCCCTACTGTTGCTGAACTTGGCTTGAACTTTCAACTTTAATCCTGTCTTCTGTATTGGTACCTTCACTGCCTGATCATTACTGACCTTAGCTTGAACCTTCAACTCTGATCCTGTCTTCTGAATTGGAAACTTCACTGCCTGACCATTACTGACCTTGGCTTGAACCTTTGGCTTTGATCCTGTCCTTTGAATTGGTACCTTCGCTGCCCTACTGTTGCTGAATTTGGCTTGAACCTTCAACTCTGATCCTGTCTTCTGAATTGGTATGTTTACTACCTGATCATTACTGACTTTGGCTTGAACCTTCAACTACTATTCTGTCTTCTGAATTGGTATCTTCACTGCCCAACCATTACTAAACTTGGCTTGAACCTTCAACTCTGATCCTGTCTTCTGAATTGATAACTTCACTGCCTGATCATTACTGACCTTGGATTCAACCTTCAACTAGGATCCTGTCTTCTGAATTGGTACTTTCACAGCCCAACCATTACTGATCTTGGCTTGAACCTTTGGCTTTGAGCCTGTCCTTTGAATTGGTACCTTCGCTGCCCTACTGTTGCTGAAATTGGCTTGAACCTTCAACTCTGATCCTGTCTTCTGAATTGGAAACTTCACTGCCTGACCATTACTGACCTTGGCTTGAACCTTCAACTAGGATCCTGTCTTCTAAATTGGTATGTTTACTACCTGACCATTACTGACTTTGGCTTGAACCTTCAACTACTATTCTGTCTTCTGAATTGGTATCTTCACTGCCTGACCATTACTGACCTTGGCTTGAACCTTCGTCTAGGATCCTGTCTTCTGAAATGGTACTTTCACTGCCCAACCATTACTGACTATGGCTTGAACCTTTGGCTCTGATCCTGTCCTTTAAATTGGTACCTTCGCTTCCCTACTGTTGCTGAACTTGGCTTGAACCTTCAACTCTGATCCTGTCTTCTGAAATGGTACCTTCACTGCCCAACCATTACTGACTATGGCTTGAACCTTCGTCTAGGATCCTGTCTTCTGAAATGGTACCTTCACTGCCCAACCATTACTGACTATGGCTTGAACCTTTGGCTCTGATCCTGTCCTTTGAATTGGTACCTTCTCTTCCCTACTGTTGCTGAACTTGGCTTGAACTTTCAACTTTAATCCTGTCTTCTGTATTGGTACCTTCACTGCCTGATCATTACTGACCTTAGCTTGAACCTTCAACTCTGATCCTGTCTTCTGAATTGGAAACTTCACTGCCTGACCTTGGCTTGAACCTTTGACTAGGATCCTGTCTTCTGAAATGGTACTTTCACTGCCCAACCATTACTGACTATGGCTTGAACCTTTGGCTCTGATCCTGTCCTTTTAATTGGTACCTTCGCTTCCCTACTGTTGCTGAACTTGGCTTGAACCTTCAACTATAATCCTGTCTTCTGTATTGGTACCTTCACTGACTGATCATTACTGACCTTGGCTTGAACCTTCGACTAGGATCCTGTCTTCTGAATTGGTACTTTCACAGCCCAACCATTACTGACTATGCCTTGAACCTATGACTAAGATCCTGTCTTCTCAATTGGTACCTTCACTGTCCAACCATTTCCAACTATGGTTTGAACCTCTGTCATTTGAAATTGTGCCTTTACTGCCCAACCATTACTGACTATGCCTTGAACCTTTAACTTTGATCCTGTTCTTTAAATTACCTTCACTATCTGGCCGTTACTGACCTTGGCTTGAACCTCTGACTCTGATCCTGTCCTCTGGATTCGTACCCTCACTGCCTGACCATGGCTTTAACCTTCCACTCAGATCCTGTCCTCTGAATTGGTACCTTGATGCTCGTATCCTGTGGCCTGCCCTGATATCCCCGTTGTTCCTTCATCTGGTGTCTGCCCAGTGGTCCCCTGCAGTGGCGGCTGGTGCTCTAAATTTTTGGGGGGGCGCAAACAAACAGCCTCACTGTGCCATCAAACGCTGCCACTGTTCCCATCAAACGCTGCCACTGTGCCCATTAAATGCTGCCACTATGCCCATCAAACGCTGCCACTGTGCCCATCAAACGCTGCCACTGTGCCCCTCAAGTGCTGCCACTGTGCCCCTCAAGTGCTGCCAGAGTGCCCCTTCAAGTGCTGCCAGAGTGCCCCTCCAAGTGCTGCCACTGTGCCCCTCCAAGTGCTGCCATTGTGCCCCTCCAAGTGCTGCCACTGTGCCCCCTGCCTGCCCTCTGCACTTACCTTGTCTCGATGTGCAGCTGGTGACGGCGTCAGGCGGCGAGCGGTGTCTCATCGTCCGAGACTCCGAGGTCTTCTTCTCCCGCGCTCCTCCTGTCTTCTGCTATGATTGGACGCCTAGCGTCCAATCACAGCGCCTGTGACTTCAGCCAATCAGGTGACAGGTAACAGACCTGGCAACCTGATTGGCTGAGAGGCGGGTCTGTGTTAGGGAAGCGATGTATTCGCTTCCCTAACACAATACTGTGTAATCAGCGAACGCAAAGCATTGCGCCCGCTGTTTACACTTAGGGAAGCCTATTAGAGCCCACGGCTCTAATCAGGTCCCCTATTAGAGCTTTACAGCTCTAATAGGGCGCTTCCAACCCCCCCCCCCCCCCCCCCCCGCTGTAATTCAGATGCCCGGCGCCCGATCAGGGGCCGGACACCTGAATAGGGGGCGGCAGCGGTGACAATCGATAGATTCATGCAATGCATGAATCTATCTATTGGTGATAGAGCGGTGCAGGAGAGAGGGGGCGGCGCCCATGCGCCCTCTATGCACGCACCGCCACTGGCCTGGTTCATGCTCTGTAACACCGCCACTCGTCCGGCGCCACGCCTCGAGCCCAGCGACCGTCACCCTCCATTTGAATCTCCATCTTCTCACATTCTGAAGATGCCGTTGTTCTAATATAAGGTCGCACTCTAGTTGTGTCGCGTTCTAATGTTCTCCGTTCTACAAACAAGCGTATTTCTTCGAGTAGATAAATAACGAGATGATTACCGTCCAGAGGAACGGCTCGCTTTGGTATTTGAGTCCCTCACCTTCTGTGTCCTCATTAAGTTTTTGGTACCACTTTGCAGAAAGGTCAATTCCTGCGCATGGTGACATTCGGGGCCGGAAACACATTCGTGTCACCCCCAGCGACACCGCTCACATTTCCCTACAATGGCATCATTAGAGGGAACGGCTAATTAGACCACATTTGTAGCTCAGAAACACACTAAACCCCTCCCCCACCCGAGGTGCAAACTCAACTAAAACACTTCGAAAAATTATACAATTTGCTGCAGATTGGCTGGAGAATTGTCAAAGCTGAATATGAGGGATTTTGGAGGACAACACAAACGTGGACGTAGCATCCGATCCACGTTTTATGGTCATTCCATGCATGAGAGGTAACAAGTGTAACCCTTCCAAGTATTTATCACCTCTCACAGTTCACCCTCCTTGCTAGTAGAGGGTTGGACCCCCTTTATTGGACCCCCCTTGCTTACACCCCCACCATCAGTCTGAGCCGGTGATACCCCATCCCCCACACCATTACACCCCCACCATCAGTCTGAACCGGTGATACCCCATCCCCCCCACCATTACACCCCCACCACCAGCCTGAGCCGGTGATACCCCATCCCCCACACCATTACACCCCCACCATCAGTCTGAGCCGGTGATACCCCATCCCCCACACCATTACACCCCCACCATCAGTCTGAACCGGTGATACTCCATCCCCCACACCATTACACCCCCACACCATTACATCGGTGATACCCCATCCCCCACACCATTACACCCCCCACCATCAGTCTGAACCGGTGATACCCCATCCCCCACCCCATCCCCCACACCATTACATCCCCACCACCAGCCTGAACCGGTGATACCCCATCCCCCACACCATTACACCCCCACCATCAGTCTGAACCGGTGATACCCCATCCCCCACACCATTACACCCCCACCATCAGTCTGAACCGGTGATACCACATCCCCCACACCATTACACCCCCACCACCAGCCTGAACCGGTGATACCCCATCCCCCACACCATTACACCCCCACCACCAGCCTGAACCGGTGATATCCCATCCCCCACACCATTACACCCCCACCACCAGCCTGAACCGGTGATTCCCCATCCCCCACACCATTACACCCCCCACCACCAGCCTGAACCGGTGATATCCCATCCCCCACACCATTACACCCCCACCACCAGCCTGAACCGGTGATACCCCATCCCCCCACACCATTACACCCCCACCACCAGCCTGAACCGGTGATACCCCATCCCCCACACCATTACACCCCCACCACCAGCCTGAACCGGTGATACCCCATCCCCCCACACCATTACACCCCCACCATCAGTCTGAACCGGTGATACCCCATCCCCCACACCATTACACCCCCACCATCAGTCTGAACCGGTAATACCCATCCCCCACACCATTACACCCCCACCCCCAGCCTGAACCGGTGATATCCCATCCCCCACACCATTACATCCCCACCCCACCCCCACCAGCCTGAACCGGTGATACCCCATCCCCCCACACCATTCCCCCCACCACCCCCACCACCAGCCTGAACCGGTGATATCCCATCCCCCCACACCATTACACACACCCCACCACCAGCCTGAACCGGTGATACCCCATCCCCCACACCATTACAACCCCACCACCAGCCTGAACCAGTGATACCCCATCCCCCACACCATTACACCCCCACCACCAGCCTGAACTGGTGATTCCCCATCCCCCACACCATTACACCCCCCACCACCAGACTGAACCGGTGATATCCCATCCCCCACGCCATTACACCCCCACCATCAGTCTGAACCGGTAATACCCATCCCCCACACCATTACACCCCCACCCCCAGCCTGAACCGGTGATATCCCATCCCCCACACCATTACACCCCCACCACCTGCCTGAACCGGTGATACCCCATCCCCCCACACCATTACACCCCCACCACCAGCCTGAACCGGTGATATCCCATCCCCCCACACCATTACAACCCCACCACCAGCCTGAACCGGTGATACCCCATCCCCCACACCATTACACCCCCACCACCAGCCTGAACCAGTGATACCCCATCCCCCACACCATTACACCCCCACCACCAGCCTGAACTGGTGATTCCCCATCCCCCACACCATTACACCCCCACCACCAGACTGAACCGGTGATATCCCATCCCCCACACCATTACACCCCCACCACCAGCCTGAACCGGTGATACCCCATCCCCCCCACACCATTCCCCCACACCCCCACCACCAGCCTGAACCGGTGATACCCCATCCCCCACACCATTACACCCCCACCACCAGCCTGAACTGGTGATTCCCCATCCCCCACACCATTACACCCCCCACCACCAGACTGAACCGGTGATACCCCATCCCCCACACCATTACACCCCCACCACCAGCCTGAACCGGTGATACAAGGCAGGATGGATCCATGCACCAAATTCTGACCCCACCATCTGAATGTCGGAACTGAAATCCAGACTCATCAGACCAGACACCCAGTGTGGTCTTCTGCTGCTGTAGCCCATCTGCTTCAAGGTTGGATGTGTTGTGCGTTCAGAGATGGTATTCTGCATACATTGGGTGTAACGAGAGGTTATTTGAGTTCCTGTTGTCTTTCTATCATCTGGAACCAGTCTGCCCCATTCTCCTCTGACCTCAACAAGGCATTTTCCTCCACACAACTTCCGCTCACTGGATATTTTCTCTTTTTCCCACCATTCTCTGTAATCCCGAGAGATGGTTGTGTGTGAAAATCCCAGAAATACTCAGACCGGCCCGTCTGCCACCAACAACCATGCCACGTTCAAAGTCACCCAGATCTCCTTTCTTCCCCATTTTGATGCTCGATTTTAACTTCAGCAAGTCGTCTTCACCACGTCTAGATGCCTAAATGCATTGAGTTGCTGCCGCGTGATTGGCCGATTAGCGATTTGTGTTACCGAGTGACTGAAGAGGTGTACCTAATAAAGTGTCCGGTGAGTGTACATGGCAATGAAGCACATGGTGGGTTTTCTTGCATGGCTCTCAGGATTGGCATAGGGCAGGCGGTGTTCCCTCTACGCACCGCAAGGCCCCGTTTCCCCCGGAACGCGCCGGTAACTCTAGCCACGCACCGTAAGGCCCCGTTTCCCCCGCGGCGCGCCGGTAATTCTGGCCACGCACCGCAAGGCCCCGTTTCCCCGGAGCGCGCCGGTAACTCCGGCCACGCACCATAAGGCCCCGTTTCCCACGCGGCGTGCCGGTAACTCTGGCCACGCACCGTAAGGCCCCATTTCCCCGGAGCGCGCCGGTAACTCTGGCCACGCACCGTAAGGCCCCGTTTCCCCCGGAGCGCGCCGGTAACTCTGGCCACGCACCGTAAGGCCCCGTTTCCCCCGCGGCGCGCTGGTAACTCCGGCCACGCACCGTAAGGCCCCGTTTCCCCCGGAGCGCGCCGGTAACTCTGGCCACGCACCGTAAGGCCCCATTTCCCCGGAGCGCGCCGGTAACTCCGGCCACGCACCGTAAGGCCCCGTTTCCCCCGGAGCGCGCCGGTAACTCTGGCCACGCACCGTAAGGCCCCGTTTCCCCCGGAGTGCGCCGGTAACTCTGGCCACGCACCGTAAGGCCACGTTTCCCCGGAGCGCGCCGGTAACTCTGGCCACGCACCGTAAGGCCCCGTTTCCCCGGAGCGCGTCGGTAACTCTGGCCACGCACCCCTCCGAATGTCATTTTATAGCCGTTCCGGATTTCTCTTCCCTTTTTAAATTCTCCTTTGAGCCTCCAAGTCCCCCGAAGTCTCGTAAATTGCGGCTCTTTTCCCGCTGGCGGCTCCGTCTCGCTTTAAGATAACTCACTTTGAGTGGCAGCCGGGAGGCTTTAAATTCCGCATGAAGGATGCGGCACGAAGGGGGTGGGGATGTTTCAGCGCGAATGTAATTTAATAAATGTCATGCGAGGCAAAGAAGAAGCGGAATGTCTCACGACCCCGACACTGATTTATCTGCCGCCAGTTCACCGAGTCACGCCGCTCCTGCCAAGCCGCGGCTGCCAACACATTTATTCCAGGGGCGGAAAAGTCTCAGAAAAAAAAGCTCAGGAATGGCGGCGTGAGCGGCGTGACAGCGACGGCGAGGAAAGCGCCTGAAATCCGTCCGTGTGCCGGGAGGAGAAAGTAAATTCCAACCTAATTGGGACGGCTCCCCGTGTCGCGGAGGGAAGCGGGTGGAATTATTACCTCTCTGTGCAAACGGTGATAAAAAAAAGAAAAATGCCGCGTGAAATTGATGCGGAGAGGAGAAATAATTGCAACGCCGCGCTCTGCGTCTCTGGAATAGGAGAGAGATGGAGGCACAGCGAGGAGGAAAACACAATGATTCATGTATGGACCGATCTAAGGAGGCCTCACTGACTTCCTGCCCAGGGTGAGGACTTCCTCTAGTGCCACACTTGACGACATGCATGCCAGCCAGGGCCGTTTTTAAGGCAGGGCAAAAGGGGCAGCTGCCCTGGGCCCTGTCATTGTTGTGGGACCCAAAGCAGCGGCCTCATACTTGCCAACTATCCTGGTTTAAATTCCCTCATCCCTTGAGGTTTAATTCCCCGTACACAGGGCTCATGTCCTGCGGGAACGCATGGGAACGGAGTTCCTGTACTTTTTCCACAACAGGAACTCAGTTCCCGTTAGCAGCCGTGTCCTGCAAGACTTTGAAGTATGCGAGCTGTGTGGGAGGTGCTACACCAGCAGCTCACAATAGTAAGTGCCGCACACCTGACCATTCAGGCATTGCCAGTAGGGGGCCCCATGACAGCTTCCGCTTCGATCTACCTGTCAATCACAGCTAGCTGACGGGTAGATCAGGTCCCTGCTGCTAAGAGATTGTATTTAGTCAGACCTCTCGTGATGCGCTCCTCGCCGCCGGCCCCTCCTGATTTTCTGTCTCCTCATCCCCCCCCCCCCCCCAGTCTCCTGCATACTTGCTCTGTGTGTCCCGCTGAATCCCCCCCTCCTCTATCTTCAGTGCCATATGATGAGAGAACCCAGAGGAGGAGCACAGCTATTCTGCTCACAGGACATGCAGGGAGAGAGGTGAGCTGAGGGAGGAACATCAGTTTGGGGTGGTAAGCTGAGCACAATACCTGGCAAAGTTTGATGCCAGGAGGGAAGTTTATGTGGAAATATGTGAAGGGTTGGAATAGCAGCGAGTGTGTGTTGGAGCCCCTGTAGAGTTTGCAGCCCCCCCCCCCCCCCCCAAGATAACATACATCTCCTAAGCAGGAACACATCACTATCTCCCCAAGCATTCTGTCCAGATAATGTGCACTTCATTTATCACCTTTCCGTTTAACCCTGTGTTATCCAAACTCTGTTCAATGAAAAGTGTAAACTCACCACATAAACACTCTATATACAAAATAACATCCCCAATAAAGATCAGAACATGATGATCACATTACATGGAAGCACAATTGTATGAATGCTGATTATTCAGAGAATTACCCGATTTTGAGGATTGTTTTTTTTTTATGTACTAACAGTTAACCGCTTCCCGACCGCCTAACGCCGATATACGTCAGCAAAATGGCACGGGCAGGCAAAATCACGTACCTGTACGTGATCGTGCATGTGCCTGCCTGTGGGTCGCGCGCGCGCCGCCAGCGGCGCGCTCGCGACCCGGTCGGGAGCTCCGTGACCACGGCCGCGGGACCAGCGGACCCGATCGCCGCTGGTGTCCCGCGATCGGGTCACAGAGCTGAAGAACGGGGAGAGGTCTGTGTAAACAAACCTCTCCCCGCGCTTCCTACACTGACTGTCAGTGATCGGCGGCTCCCTGTCATCGGGAAAGCCGATCAATGACGTCAGACGTACAGCCACGCCCCCCTACTGTAAAAAAAACACACACACGTCACACTGACTCCTCCCCGCCCCCTAGTGGTTAACCTTTTCACTACAACTGTCATTTACATAGGAATCAGTGCTATTTAAATAGCACTGATTTCTGTATAAATGACAAATGTCCCAAAAATGTGTCAAAAATGTCCGATGTGTCCGCCATAATGTCGCAGTCACAATAAAAATCGATGATCGCCGCCATTACTAGTAAAAAATTAAATATTAATAAAAATGCTATAAAACTATCCACTATTTTTTAAACGCTATAACCTTTGCGCAAACCAATCAATAATCGCTAATTGCGATTTTTTTTTACCAAAAATATGTAGAAGAATACGTATCGGCCAAAACTGAGGAAAAAAAATGTTTTTTTATATATTTTTTGGGGATATTTATTGTAGCAAAAAGTAAAAAATATTGAATTTTTTTCAAAATTGTCGCTCTATTTTTGCTTATAGCGCAAAAAATAAAAACCGCAGGGGCGATCAAATACCACCAAAAGAAAGCTCTATTTGTGGGAAAAAAAGGACGCCAATTTTGTTTGGGAGCCACGTCACACGACCGCGCAATTGTCAGTTAAAGCGACGCAGTGCCGAATCGCAAAAAGGGGCCTGGTCCTTTGGCTGCCAATTGGTCCGGGGCTGAAGTGGTTAAGCTTCATACACACAATACGAAAATTGGATGAAAAATACCACTTTTGAAGCGTTCGTGCATATGAGAGGATCATTTTTTTTTTTTTTTTTGGTGGGCGAGTGGATCTTGGGTGGGAGTTCCCACACTTTTTTCCCCAGGACTTGACCCATGCCCGTACACACGGTCGGAAATTCCGACGGAAAATGTCCGATCGGACCATGATGTCGGAAAATCCGCCCGTGTGTGTGGGCTCCATCTGACTTTTTCCGCCGGACAAAATTTGAGATCCTGCTCTCAAATTTTCCGACAACAAAATCCGATCGGACTTTTTCCGATCGTGCGTAGAGAATTCAGACGGACAAAGTGCCACGCATGCTCAGATCAAATTACGAGACCAAAGCTATTGGCTACTAGCCTCTACGTAGTCCCGTCGTACGCAACTAACGTCACCACGTTCAAAATGATCGGATTTTCCGACAACTTTGTCGGACAAAATCCGTCGGAAAAAATCCGTCTGAAAAAATCCAACGGATTTTGTGGTCGGAATTTCCGACTGTGTGGACGGGGGCTTAGTCCTGTGCTGTGTCCCAATATCTCAGTATGAAGTGCTTCTACTAATAATGCCCAGCTCTGCACTATTGTTGTGTACGGAGTCTTGTTGAGTTTAGCTGCTATTTTTTGTATGTCTCAGAGCAGGTGGAGAGCGAAACTGCATGGGGTGGGGGGGGCCCAAGAAAAGTTTTGCCCAGGGTCCAATCAATATTAAAGACGGCCCTGATGCCAGCTGTCCCAGATTTGCCGGCAGAATCCTCCGCGCCCACTCAATTTTATCTTCTTTTTTGTTTTTTATAAGTTTAGCGCTTCTGGGGCTGATTGCGGAACTGGAGACCGGCGGCGCTGAACCAGAACTCTGGTAATTATTCTGGACTCTGCCTCTAGACTGTCAGACTCCTGAGTATTTATGGGTTGCTCCCCCACCTTCTGTGCCTCGCCGCCCCCCAGGGATTGGTGGGAACTCCATAAATATTCAGGCTGTAGCCCCTCTTCCTTCACCCCCTAATGCCTCCCGTACACACCATAGGATTTTCCAACGGAAAATGTTCGATGGGAGCTTGTTGTCGGAAATTCCGATCGTGTGTCGGCTCCATCGGACATTTTCCATTGGAATTTCCGACACACAAAATTAGAGATCTGGATCTCAGATTTTCCGACAACAAAAATCCGTTGTCGTAAATCCCGATCGCGTGTACACAATTCCGACGCACAAAGTTCCGCGCATGCTCGGGAATCAAGCAGGAGAAGAGCCGCACTGGCTATTGAACTTCATTTTTCTCAGCTCGTCGTACGTCTCCGCGTTCTTGACGTTTGGAATTTCCGACAAGATTTGTGTGGCCGTGTGTGTGCAAGACAAGTTTGAGCCAACATCCGGCGGAAAAAAAAACATGGATTTTGTTGTCGGAAAATCCTATCGTGTGTACGGGGCATGGGTTCTAGAACTATCCAGTGAGTTCTATAAGCCGGGGGGGAGGGGGTAACAGAGCCGCAGCACTGCACAGTCAGAAAAAATGCAAATGAACCCCTGATCCTCCACCTACAGAGGAGCCAGACTAAATTTAGCTACACCCAGGGCCGGTGCTACCACTAGGCAAACTAGGCAGCCGCCTAGGGCGCACTGCTGCCTAGGGCGCCCGGCCACTGGTGTTCCTACTCTCTTCTCTCTGAAGCGCCGGTGAAGGACTGTGTCTGTGTCCCAACTCCTGAATGAATGCAAGCAAACATTCATTGATGGGCACTGGTGGGCTGCATTAATGGGTGCTGGTAGGTTGCATCGATGGGCACTGGTGAGGCTGCATTGATGGGTGCTGGTAGGTTGCCTCGATGGGCACTGGTGAGGCTGCATTGATGGGCACTTGTGGGCTGCATTGATGGGCACTGGTAGAGTGCATCGATGGGCACTGGTGAGGCTGCATTGATGGGCACTTGTGGGCTGCATTGATGGGCACTGGTAGACTGCATCGATGGGCACTGGTGAGGTTGCATTGATGGGCACTGGTGAGGCTGCATTGATGGGCACTGGTGGGCTGCATTGATGGGCACTGGTGAGGCTGCATTGATGGGCACTGGTGGGCTGCATTTATGGGCACTGGTGAGGCTGCATTGATGGGCACTGGTAGACTGCATTGATGGGCACTGGTAGACTGCATTGATGGGCACTGGTGAGGCTGCATTGATGGGCACTGGTAGACTGCATCGATGGGCACTGGTGAGGTTGCATTGATGGGCACTGGTGAGGCTGCATTGATGGGCACTGGTGAGGCTGCATTGATGGGCACTTGTGGGCTGCATTGATGGGCACTGGTGAGGCTGCATTAATGGGCGTTGGTGAGGCTGCATTGACCGCTTGTGGGCTGCATTTTATGGGCACTTCATTAAAAAGATGGGGTATGCATGGGCGGGGAAAAGAGGGTGGGGCCAGGGGGCGGCAAAATGAGGTTTACGCCTAGGGTGTCAAAAATCCTTGCACCAGCCCTGGCTACACCAGCAACAAGGAGGTAGCCACACCATGCTAATATGGTCAAGATATGTGCCAACTGTACTGGATTTGCCAGGACAGTCTCGAAACTTGACCCTCTGTCCCACAAATGGTATGTCCCAGGCCAAGTCCAGGATCTTGTGAATCACATAGGGAGACAGTTCTCAGGCTTCCTTGCATGTCCTGCTTCTCTTCTGAGGTTGATGTGAGCTGCACGACTGGCAGCCAGCTTAGAGCGATTCCTCATTTATATTATCGCGGACACAGACAGGCCGTAATCCCCGACTCTGAAGTTTGGGGGGTCCCGCCTGGACCTGGTCCCACTCCTCATCCAACACAAATAGTGGGATTTCCTCGTAACAATCCCAGCTAATGCGCAATGCCAGAAAGTCAAACACCACCATCACCGTCACCACCATCACCATCACCACCATCACCACCATCACCACCATCACCATCACCACCATCACCACCATCACCATCACCACCATCACCACCATCACCATCACCACCATCACCACCATCACCATCACCACCATCACCACCCACCACCACCCCACCACCACCATCACCACCATCACCACCATCACCACCATCACCATCACCACCATCACCACCATCACCATCACCATCACCACCATCACCACCACCATCACCATCACCATCACCACCATCACCACCATCACCATCACCACCATCACCATCACCACCACCATCACCATCACCACCATCACCACCATCACCATCACCACCATCACCATCACCATCACCACCATCACCACCATCACCATCACCACCATCACCACCATCACCATCACCACCATCACCACCATCACCACCATCACCATCACCACCATCACCACCATCACCACCATCACCTCCATCACCACCATCACCATCACCACCATCACCATCACCACCATCACCATCACCACCATCACCACCATCACCACCATCACCATCATCACCATCACCACCATCACCATCACCACCATCACCACCACCATCATCATCACCATCACCACCATCACCACCATCACCATCACCCACCCCACCACCACACACCACACATCACCACCACCACCATCACCACCATCACCATCACCACCATCACCACCATCACCATCACCACCATCACCACCATCACCACCATCACCATCACCACCATCACCACCATCCCACCATCACCACCATCACCACCATCACCACCACCACCATCACACCACCACACCATCCACACCACCACCACCACCACCACCACCATCACCATCACCACCACCACCATCACCATCACCACCATCACCACCATCACCATCAACACCACCACCACCACACCATCCACACCATCCACACCATCCACACCACCACCACCACCATCACCATCACCACCATCACCACCATCACCATCACCACCATCACCACCATCACCATCACCACCATCACCACCATCACCACCATCACCATCACCACCATCACCACCATCACCACCATCACCATCACCACCATCACCACCATCATCACCATCATCACCATCACCACCATCACCACCATCACCATCACCACCATCACCACCATCACCACCCATCACCATCCACCACCATCACCACCACCACCATCACCATCACCACCATCACCATCACCACCACCACCACCATCACCATCCACACCATCACCACCATCACCATCACCACCATCACCATCACCACCATCACCAGCATCACCATCACCACCATCACCACCACCAACACCACCACCATCACCATCACCACCAACACCAACAACAACACCATCACCATCACCACCACCATCACCACCACCATCACCACCATCACCACCATCACCACCATCAACCACCACCATCACCACCACCACCATCACCATCACCACCATCACCATCACCACCATCACCACCATCACCATCACCACCACCACCATCACCACCATCACCACCATCACCATCACCATCACCACCATCACCACCATCACCATCACCAGACTCCCCGAGAGATGGAAGAAGGTGTCTCCTGGTTTCACACTCCAGTATCCAATAAAAAAACAAAATCCCCAGTTTTGGGTGGATTGACCCTTTGACCCGCGTTATATTATCCCACAAGCGTGACATAAAATCCTTTATTTTTTTCCCCCAACGCCGTTGTCTGCATTATTCATGGTATAAAAGCCGGGAAGATTTGTAATCATGAGAGGCGCCATAACGGTGGCCTGGGGGGAGATAAAATGTAGCTGCCATAGCCGGCGGGCGGATTGCAGAGCACACAGGTGACCCCGGCCTTTCATGGGAGGCTGAGCCACGGCGCGGCGGGTCACGGGCAGACACATAAGAAGCGCTCGCCTCGCAGCCAGCTTCCAGCCCCGGCCTCCCTCCCGTTTTGCTGCAAACGCATCCCAGATGTTTGAGTCGGGGATATTAAAGCCATTAATTACTCTCCGGTCAGCGGCATGTCAGCCGGTTGCTCGGAAAGATATAAAAGTGCCACGTCTGATTCATCGGAGCCCCCAGCTAAGGCGCCATAAGTGTGACATTTTACTAAAATTAAATACTCAGCCTTGTAGGACATGTGTCATTTTATCGGAACCATCCGTCATTTTTACGTCTCCGCTGCAATCTGCGTCTTTTGTGCTTTCCTCGCATTCAGACGTTTTTACTTTTCTCTCCCTTGTTGTGACAAATCCTTCAGTGCTTATTTCATTTCCATTGTAACGCACTTCCTCTAATGCCAAATCATCGTTCCTTCTTCTCCGTAGGGTTGTCAGTCACGACCACTCGCCACGATTCACAACGGTTATCCAACAGCCAAACTTCACTTAAAGGAATCTTCTCTTGGAGATGAGAAGCTACCAGGTGCCTGTGAGGTGGGCTTTAGACATGTGCAATTTGTTTCGTTTTTTAGTTTTTTTTCGTTATATTCGTTCATTCGTTATCATACGAATGAATGAACGATTCGCAAAAAATTTTAACGAATAACAAATCGTTCGAATCGATCGAATCCGAAAACAACGAAAATCCGAAAAAAACTAATTAGAAACAACGAATCTACGAAAGAAGAAAATCCGAAAAACGAAAACAGGAACAACGAAAATCAAAATGAACGAAAAAATTCGTACATTCGTAACTTATTTTTTTTTTTTCGATTCGTAATTTTCCGTGTCTCTTACAATGGCGCTGCTTAACGTGCTTCGAATGGATTGAACGAAAAAATTCGTACATTCGTAACTTTTTTTTTTTGTTGTTGAAATGGTAATTTTCTGTGTCTCTTACAATGGCGCTGCTTAACGTGCCTCGAATGGATTGAAAGAAAAAATTTGTACATTCGTAACTTTTTTATTTTTTTCGATTCCTAATTTTCCGTGTCTCTTACAATGGCGCTGCTTAACGTGCTTCGAATGGATTGAACGAAAAAATTCCTACATTCGTAACTTTTTTTTTTATTTCGTAATTTTCTGTGTCTCTTACAATGGCGCTGCTTAACGTGCTTCGAATGGATTGAATGAAAAAATTCGTACATTTGTAACTTTTTTTTTTTATTCGTAATTTTCCGTGTCTCTTACAATGGCGCTGCTTAACGTGCTTCGAATGGATTGAATGAAAAAATTCGTACATTCGTAACTTTTTTTTTCGATTCGTAATTTTTCGTGTCTCTTAAAATGTAACAATAGCATACACATTACATAACATTATGAATTATGCTCCGATTACGAATCTACGAATGTTACGAATGTTACGAATAAATAGGAATGTGTCCGAATTTCGAATAAACTAATAAATGAAAATTAAACTAACGGAAAAATTTATCAACGAAAAAATAACTCTTGCGAAAATACGAATCGTTACGAATACGAACACCGACGACTTACGAATTTACGAATCAACGGAAATGAAAGAAACGAAACGAAAATAAACAAATTTTTCTGTTGTGCACATGTCTAGTGGGTTTCGCGTGGACCAAGTTCTGCAAAAGAGAAACCACTCGGTACATCTGTATACTTCAGTTCAGAGCTATACAAAACCATTTCTCTAAACCCCAGACTCTTCTATCTTCTGGTCTCTGGAGGAGCTCAGGACCACTCAGTGGCCTCCTGACTAGTCTAGATGGAGATAATCGTGTCCCAAACTTCTAACTGGGAACCAATTCAGGCCAAACTCCGGCTGTTCAGGTGTTTGGACAAATGCCTGAACTTTTGCCCGTCCAGCCCCCATTTGGTGGGAGGCAACCATCATACTGTATATAGAAGTAATATTTCTACCATCTCTAGCTCAAATCCCAGGACCACTTAGTGGCCACTGGCCTCCTGACCATAAAAATATCTCACATACTCAAGGCCATTACAGTGGGCACTAACATAATGTCTGTTTGCTTGTCTTATAGGCAGGAACATGAGGGATCTCCAACATGACAAAGTCTACACCACCACTCTGAGCCCTCTCCATAACTGAGAACGCCTGAACTTCTGCCAGTCCACCCCCCCCCCCCCCCCCAAGCTTCATATATAAAAGTAGTATTTCTACCATCCCCGGGTGAGCTCAAACTCCATGACCCCTCAGTGGCCTCCTGTCCAGTCTAGTGGAGTTAGTTGTGTCCCAAACCAAGGATAAAATATCCCACATACTCAGGGTCATCAAAGTGGATGCTAACTTAATTTTGATCACTTTTATTGCTGTCACAATGAATGTAAACATCCCCTGTGACAGTAATAGGTGGTGACAGGTCCTCTTTGTGGAGGGATCGGGGATCTAAAAGACCCCCAATTCCTCCTTTGCACTTCAAAGTATTCAGATCGCCATTTTTGGTGATTCTGAATACTGTATATTTTTTAAAACCGGTGCCATTGGCAGCCGAATAAACAGGAAGTGACGTTGTGACGTCGCTTCCGTGTTTACAATCGGGAGACTGTAACAAAGCCGTTTCTGGCTTTGTTCCAGTCTGTCACTAGGCGCCGGAAGAGCCGGATCTTCGATCGGGTTCCCCGGTGGGACGGGAGGCCCGGTCTGAGCGGCGGGAGGGGGGACATCCCCTCCCACTCCTCCAGAATAACAGCCGAGCGGCCTCATCGGTTGTTATCCCTGGAAAGCCAATCGCCCGCTCTAAACAACGGTACCTGAATGATGCCTGCAGCTGCACCCATCATCCCAGTATAACCCCCGAAAGCCGAGGCCGCACATCTGCGTACGATCGGCGGGAAGGGGTTAAGCTCCTCCCAACTTCCTGTTTAAGCCATGCCTTTGCACTTCCTGTTGTCCAGATTATTGTGCTCTTGTCTGAAACCATGAAATCATACTGAGACAGAAGTACAGTTAAATCACACTTGTTTAATTATAAAAGTAAAAAGAACAAACGTAGTCAAAACATAGCCAGAGTTCAGGAACCGGAACGCATAGTCAGCCAAGCCAGAAGTCAGGGATCAAAGTAGTGGAACAGCAAGCAGGATCTGGAGCTAGAAGGGATGTCAGCAAAGCCAGTCTTTAAATAGGAAAGCAGCAGATGTTGACCAAGGCGAAGGCAGAGCTCCTCTGGACTGGATGGCTTAAGTAGGCAGGACTGACGAGCAGGATATCATCAACAGCTGAGTAACTGTGGAGGGAGATGAGAGCTGGCAATTAGCCAACAGCTGAGCGGCCAGCTCAGAGAAGGAAGGGCTGAGCCCAGCCCTGAGAGTTCTCTCCAGCCAATACTGTACCTCGCTCGTGTCACTCCTGCTGCTGTCCGTATCTCCACTACCACCCGTTACTAACCTTTGGCTTGTTCCTCGGCTATGCTTCTGCTTGATCCCAACCTGAAACCACTTGTTACCAACCTTTGGCTTGTTTACTGACTACGCTTCCATTTGATTCCCTACCTGCTATATCTGCTACTGGACCCTGGCTTGCTCACCTTTTGGTGAGGTGATCCTAAAGACCGTGACTTGGTAGTAGCATGCAGCAAAACCCATCCCCACCATCAGGAGCTCTGGTGAATACCAGTTAGTACTTAGACCCCACACCTTGGATGAGCCTGCGTCATCCTCCTGGACGACCCGCTTGTGTACGTATCCTGCTAGTCGGTGGGAGCCTCTCTACTGCTAAAGCTACTGGTCTCCAAGCCTGACCCCTGACCGTGACAATATAAGCCCTGATGTAGGGGGAGTATAAACCCATGAAACGCGTTGCCTCTTTTATTCTAATAATGATATAATTAAAGGCCACTCTAATGCCCCATACACATTCCGACCACAAAATCTGTCAGATTTTTTTACGACCGATTTTGGCCGAAACTTGTCTCGCATACACATGGTCGCACAAAGTGTGTCGGAAACACGTACAATGGGACTACGTAGAGGTCAGTAGCCAATCGCTTTCGTCTCCAAATTTTTTCTGAGCATGCGTCGGAATTCTCTACACGCGATCGGAAAATGTCCGATCGAATTTTGTTGTCGGAAAATTTTAGATCCAGCTCTCTCAACGGAAAATGTCCAATAGAGCCCACACACGATCGGATTTTCCGACAACATAATCTGATCAGACTTTTTCCGTCGGAAATTCCGACCGTGTGTATGGGGCATAACACCTCTCTAACACCATTGGAGTGGTGCCCTCACTGCGTTCCCCATATCTGGATCCTTCTTTAACCACTTCCCGACCGGCGCACGACGATGTACGTCGACAAAATGGCACGGACAGGCATAAGGGCGTACAAGTATGTCCCCTTTAAGATGCCGCCATGCCATCGAGCCCGCGCCGGTCGGGACCCCCCGTGAGTCCGGTCGCGGGTCACGCGGACTAGATCGCCGCTGGCATACCTGCGAACGTCTCACGGGAAGGCTGAACAGGGAGATGTGGAAATAAACAGCATCTCCCTGTTCTGCCTAGCAACTAGTGACGCTGTGGTTGGAGCAGAGATCAGCATACTGTATATTTTTTAAAACCGGTGCCATTGGCAGCCGAATAAACAGGAAGTGACGTTGTGACGTCGCTTCCGTGTTTACAATCGGGAGACTGTAACAAAGCCGTTTCTGGCTTTGTTCCAGTCTGTCACTAGGCGCCGGAAGAGCCGGATCTTCGATCGGGTTCCCCGGTGGGACGGGAGGCCCGGTCTGAGCGGCGGGAGGGGGGACATCCCCTCCCACTCCTCCAGAATAACAGCCGAGCGGCCTCATCGGTTGTTATCCCTGGAAAGCCAATCGCCCGCTCTAAACAACGGTACCTGAATGATGCCTGCAGCTGCACCCATCATCCCAGTATAACCCCCGAAAGCCGAGGCCGCACATCTGCGTACGATCGGCGGGAAGGGGTTAAGCTCCTCCCAACTTCCTGTTTAAGCCATGCCTTTGCACTTCCTGTTGTCCAGATTATTGTGCTCTTGTCTGAAACCATGAAATCATACTGAGACAGAAGTACAGTTAAATCACACTTGTTTAATTATAAAAGTAAAAAGAACAAACGTAGTCAAAACATAGCCAGAGTTCAGGAACCGGAACGCATAGTCAGCCAAGCCAGAAGTCAGGGATCAAAGTAGTGGAACAGCAAGCAGGATCTGGAGCTAGAAGGGATGTCAGCAAAGCCAGTCTTTAAATAGGAAAGCAGCAGATGTTGACCAAGGCGAAGGCAGAGCTCCTCTGGACTGGATGGCTTAAGTAGGCAGGACTGACGAGCAGGATATCATCAACAGCTGAGTAACTGTGGAGGGAGATGAGAGCTGGCAATTAGCCAACAGCTGAGCGGCCAGCTCAGAGAAGGAAGGGCTGAGCCCAGCCCTGAGAGTTCTCTCCAGCCAATACTGTACCTCGCTCGTGTCACTCCTGCTGCTGTCCGTATCTCCACTACCACCCGTTACTAACCTTTGGCTTGTTCCTCGGCTATGCTTCTGCTTGATCCCAACCTGAAACCACTTGTTACCAACCTTTGGCTTGTTTACTGACTACGCTTCCATTTGATTCCCTACCTGCTATATCTGCTACTGGACCCTGGCTTGCTCACCTTTTGGTGAGGTGATCCTAAAGACCGTGACTTGGTAGTAGCATGCAGCAAAACCCATCCCCACCATCAGGAGCTCTGGTGAATACCAGTTAGTACTTAGACCCCACACCTTGGATGAGCCTGCGTCATCCTCCTGGACGACCCGCTTGTGTACGTATCCTGCTAGTCGGTGGGAGCCTCTCTACTGCTAAAGCTACTGGTCTCCAAGCCTGACCCCTGACCGTGACAATATAAGCCCTGATGTAGGGGGAGTATAAACCCATGAAACGCGTTGCCTCTTTTATTCTAATAATGATATAATTAAAGGCCACTCTAATGCCCCATACACATTCCGACCACAAAATCTGTCAGATTTTTTTACGACCGATTTTGGCCGAAACTTGTCTCGCATACACATGGTCGCACAAAGTGTGTCGGAAACACGTACAATGGGACTACGTAGAGGTCAGTAGCCAATCGCTTTCGTCTCCAAATTTTTTCTGAGCATGCGTCGGAATTCTCTACACGCGATCGGAAAATGTCCGATCGAATTTTGTTGTCGGAAAATTTTAGATCCAGCTCTCTCAACGGAAAATGTCCAATAGAGCCCACACACGATCGGATTTTCCGACAACATAATCTGATCAGACTTTTTCCGTCGGAAATTCCGACCGTGTGTATGGGGCATAACACCTCTCTAACACCATTGGAGTGGTGCCCTCACTGCGTTCCCCATATCTGGATCCTTCTTTAACCACTTCCCGACCGGCGCACGACGATGTACGTCGACAAAATGGCACGGACAGGCATAAGGGCGTACAAGTATGTCCCCTTTAAGATGCCGCCATGCCATCGAGCCCGCGCCGGTCGGGACCCCCGTGAGTCCGGTCGCGGGTCACGCGGACTAGATCGCCGCTGGCATACCTGCGAACGTCTCACGGGAAGGCTGAACAGGGAGATGTGGAAATAAACAGCATCTCCCTGTTCTGCCTAGCAACTAGTGACGCTGTGGTTGGAGCAGAGATCAGCATACACTAGCTCACAGCCACGCCCCCCCACAGTTAGAAACACGCCTCTAGGAACATATTACCCCTACACTGCCACCTAGTGGTTAACCCCTTCACTGCCAGTGTCATTTACACAGGAATCACTGCATTTAAATAGCATTGATCGCTGTATAAATGACAATGGTCCCAAAAATGTGTCAAAAATGTCCGATGTGTCCGCCATAATGTCGCAGTCACAATAAAAATCGCTGATCGCTGTCATTACTAGTAAAAAAAAAAATTATTAATAAAAATGCTATAAAACTATCCCCTATTTTGTAAACGCTATAACTTTTGCGCAAACCAATCAATAATCGCTAATTGCCATTTTTTTTTTACCAAAAATATGTAGAATACGTATCGGCCTAAACTGAGGGAAAAAAAAATTTTTTTTATATATTTTGGGGGGATATTTATTATAGCAAAAAGTAAAAAATAATGAGTTTTCTTCAAAATTGTCGCTTTTTTTTTTGTTTATAGCGCAAAAAATAAAAACCTTAGGGGCGATCAAATACCACCAAAAGAAAGCTCCATTTGTGGGAAAAAAGGACGTCAATCTTGTTTGGGAGCCACGTCGCACGACCGCGCAATTGTCAGTTAAAGCGACGCAGTGCCGAAACGCAAAAAGAGGCCTGGTCTTAAGCCAGCAAAATGGTCCGGGGCTGAAAGTGGTTAATTGGCCCTCTTGGTCCACATATTGCGCCGGCGTTGGGGGATTCATCAGGAAAATTGCAAAATATCTCCACAATAAGCCCCCCCCCATTCCCCGTCAGTAGATTTCTGTCAGAGCCTCTCTGATTTTCCAAAACTGCTCCCGCTAAATGAATTCGGCCTTTGGAGCGGGAGAGAGCGGGGCGGGGCGGAGGTCTGCCGGATAAATGTGACTGCGGGAAAGATAAGCGGAAGGAAATTGGTCAAGGGAAGCCGGGATAGAAAAATATAAAAAAAAAACAAAAATCCGGCAACAAACGGAGACGGCTCTTAATCCGGAATGTTCCGTCACGTCTCTCCCGAGATTCAGGTGCTGTCGGGGCCGGGTCACCGGGGACTCGGGGGAACAAAGGTAAACAGAACGAGCGATGTGCCGCTCTCTCGGCTGCTTAAAATAGAAAACAAGAAAAAAGAGCGCGAGATCTGCGAGCGCCATGAGGAAATATTACAGAGGCGTAATACATCGCTGTGTACAGCCACTCCGGGTGCCCCTTATCTCACCGCCACAGCCACTTATTGTGTATGTAAATCCCGCAACCAGCAAAGCGGCAGAAATGTAGCAAGGCAAGCAAAGATAGCGGGAAGGGAAGACGAGTGCGCCCAGAAGAGCCACTATGAATATATATATATATATATACTGTATATTATGTGGACACATATAGATCCCTCATCGATCGCACCGCAACATTGTAGCTGTGCAACTTATACAGCCGATCTCCCCTTCTGCTCTATACAGATAAGATAATTAGACATTTATTTATTTTACTGGCCTTCGATATATCCGAAGCTCCTGTGCAGGCGGCTTCTCTGACCGCCATTAATGTTCTTTCATTCCCGTGAGAGATAGAAGTTCATCTCTATCCTCCTCATCCCGATCACAGCGCCAGTGGTATAGGTGTGCGAAGCCCATTGGATTAGGGGTGTGCACCCCAAAGCTCCAACACACATGCCGGGCTCTGCACAGGACAGTCAATGAACGGGGGAAGTGCTCTGTGCTGAGCGGCTTCCTGTTCATTCACAAGCTGAAGCATAGGAAACACAGTTCCTATGCTTCATTTATGAATCAACACAGTGAGCAGTGGCGGTGCGTCCATAAGGGCGCGTGGGCGCCGCCCCCCTCTCTCCAGCCACCCGTCTAGCACCAATAGATAGATTCATGCATTGCATGAATCTATCTATGGCCGGCACTGCCACCCCCTACTCAGGCACCCGGCCCCTCTTCGGGCACCTGAATTACAGGGGCAGGGTTTCTAATAGGCGTCAAAAAAGGTGACCTGCGAGCGCCATGCTGGGCACCCGCAGGTCACTCAGCTTTGTTAGAAAAGCAAATGAATATTCACTTTCCTAACACTAAACTGCCTCTCCGCCAATCAGGTGCTCGGATCTGTTACCCCGTCACCGGATTGGCTGAAACGACAGGCGCTGTGATTGGACGCCTATCAGGCATCCAATCGTAGCAGAGGATGGGAGGAGAGGACGGTAGAAGACATTGAGGAGCTGTCCCACCGAGACAGGGTAAGTATAGGCGGCGGGCACACTGGCAGCGTTTGATGGGCACAGTGGCAGCATTTTATGGGCGCAGTGGCGGCAATTGGGCACAGTGGCTGCGTTTGATGGGCACAGTGGCTGCATTTGATGGGCACAGTGCTGCGTTTGATGGGCACAGTGGCTGCGTTTGATGGGCACAGTGGCTGCATTTGATGGGCACAGTGGCTGCGTTTGATGGGCACAGTGGCTGCGTTTGATGGCACATTGGCAGCGTTTGATGGAAAAGTGGCCATGTTTAATGGCACAGTGGCAGAATTTGATGAAAATGTGGCAGCGTTTGATGGGCACAGTGGCTGCATTTGATGAGCAAAGTGGCAGCAATTGGGCACAGTGGCAGAATTTGATGAGAAAGTGGCAGCGTTTGATGGGCACAGTGGCAGCATTTGATGGGCAAAGTGGCGGCACTTGGGCACAGTGGCAGCATTTGATGAAAAAGTGGCAGCGTTTGATGGGCACAGTGGCAGCATTTGATGGGCAAAGTGGCTCCAATTGGACACAGTGGCTGCATTTGATGGGCACAGTGGCTGCGCTTGATGGCACAGTGCGGCAATTGATGGGCACAGTGGCGGCAACTGATGGGCACAGTGGTGCCATTTGATGGGCACAGTGGCTGCAATTGATGGTACAGTGAGCTGCAATTGATGTTTTTTTTTCCAGAATTTTTCAGTTTGTTTGCGCCCCCACCAAAAATGGGGCCCCGTGCTTTCTAACAGCAGCCCTGGGGGGGAGGACTTAGGAGGCAGGAGGGGGCACAGGAAGAGGAAGGGTGGGATGAAGCTGGGCCAGTGGTGAGTTGTCAGAAAAGAGGGCGAGTGGGTGTGGGGGGAGGGGGGTGAAGGAGCTAAGAGATGAGGGTGTGATTTCTGGAAATGGGAGGAGTACATGCAGCCCGGGCCAGGTCAAGAGTTAGGCAGAAGAGGCAGCTGCCTTGGGCAGTTCAGAAGGAAGGAGGGGGGGAGGGCAAGGAGGGCAGGGCCTGCAACCTAAGCCGCAGAGACGCTCATGTGGTCTGGGCAGGGAGGGGGGAGCACAGATTGGTCTTTTCCCATTGGATGCTGTAGGACCTTGTGCCAGAACTGCAAGCGGAGGACATTTTTGTGACTCTCTTTGAAATCCAGTCGAGTTGCATTTTTTCGGCATTAATTTGTATCTAAAGAGCTCCTTTAAAGAAGACAGTTTTGAAGTGTCTCTGCTCGGCTGCACACTCTGAATGATGGTTCAGCAGAACAAGCGGTAATTCCCATTTATATACAACAATATAAGAGTCGCAGAGATTAAGCGCGCTATTAATCCGGAGATCCGGGTTTTCTGATGAACTCAATGAAAGCGCCGCTATTAGCGGCTTGCCCGGGGTGTGATGAAGCAACCGGGGTAATTCCAGGCGTTTAAATGTGTTTTCACTGATCCATCAAGATTGGACGCCTTCCTTCATTCTCATATCCTCTCCAGAAGCTGCCTTAGCGCTAGCTGGGCCTGCTGGGAGTTGTAGTTCCTCCGTAGGTATGAGCAAAAATACCCCAAAATATCACCAAAGTTCTGTAGATTTCAGTGAAATTTTGCCATTGGGTGCAAATACATTGGAGTCAATCGGGGATGTTAAATGAAGGTGGTTTGGGGATTTTATAGCTGAACTCCAGGCATTAAAACAAAATGTATTAATAGATATACACTATATTACCATAAGTATTGGGACGCCTGCCTTTACACACACATGAACTTTAATGACATCCCAGTCTTAGTCCGGAGGGTTCAATATTGAGTTGGCCCCGCCCTTAACAGCTTCAACTCTTCTGGGAAGGCCGTCCACGAGGTTTAGGAGTGTGCCCGCTTGTCAAAATGCTTTGTATCAAAATGACCTTGCTGGTGCCCCAATCTATACAGTAAACCGCTGCGCCCAGGGCACCTGTCCCTCCTGCCCACCCCTTGTCACGGCCCTGGATGCAGGACTGGAACAGGTGCAGGAGGCTGTCCTATAAACTCTCAGGTGCAGGATCATAAAGTGTAGTTGATCGAGCAAAAAGATATCAACAGCTGGGTGGCAGAGATTGTCATAGTAAGGGGTCCGGCTCGGAGACCAGTAGCTATAGCAGTAGAGAGGCTCTCACCGACCAGTAGGCTAGGTACTGTATACAAGCCTGCCACCCTGGCGGGTGACGTGGGCTCACCTGAGCTGCGGGGACTAAGCACTAACTGATATTCACCAGAGCCCCTGATGTTGGAGATGGGCTTTGTTGCGTGTTAGTATCAGGTCACAGTCCTCAGGATTGCACTACCAGGTTGGGTCACAGACTTCAGGATTGCACTACCAGGTTGGGTCACAGACTTCAGGATTGCACTACCAGGTTGGGTCACAGTCCTCAGGATTGCACGACCAGGTTGGGTCACAGTCCTCAGGATTGCACTACCAGGTTGGGTCACAGTCCTCAGGATTGCATTACCGGGCTTGGTCCCAGTCTTCAGGATTGTCCCTCTGGGCCAGGGTCCAGTAGCCGATATAGCAGGTAGGGATGAAGAAGAAGAGTAGTCAGTAAACAAGCCAAAGGTCAGTAACAAGTGGTTGCAGGTATGGATCAAGTGGAAGCGTAGTTGAGAAACAAGCCATAGGTTGGTAACGAGTGGTAGTGGAGATAAGGACAGCAGCAGGAACAGTACGCAAAGGTGCAAGATATCATCTGGAGAGAGCACAATAATCAGGCAAAAAGGGAGTGCAAAGGCGTGGATTAAATAGGAATCTCATGGAGCAATAAGTTCAAGGTTCACCAAAGCAAGATTATCCAGGGGGTTCAGACAGGACACTGTGCAGTGTCTCAGGTGACTCAGCAAGGAGAGCTACTGCCGGATGCAGCAGAGGTTGTGGGTTCAGATCCCGGTCCTGACAACGATACAGATCCCGGAAAGGACCAGAAGCCATGCAGAAGAGCAAGGTGGATCACAAACCAGGGTTGATAATGAAAGGTTAGGATCAAGCAGAGAGTAGGTCGGGCCAGGGTGCAGGTGTAGGATAAGGACTAGTAAGGGATCACAGAAGCTGATTCTCCTACTTTTTGGAAAGCTACTGGGTGCCAAAAGGCCAGCTCTGAAAACATGCCCATTCAGGAGGGCATGGCCTCAAACATGATCTTTCAGACATCGATGTGAAGGCACCAGGGGCATTGCTAGGTGGCAAAAAGACCAGGGGCTTCAGCCCGAAGTCGAAGAACTTTTTTTTTGGCCTGGGTGGTGGGGATGTGTGACTTACCGAATAAACACACCTGCCTGACACTGACCATTACACTGACCTGCCTGACCTACATACACTGACCACTGTCCTGCCTGACCTACATACACTGACCTACATACACTGACCACTGACCTACATGCACTGACCTGCTTGACCTACATACAATGACCACTGACCTGCCTGACCTACATACACTGATCTGCCTGATCTACATAAACTGACCACTGGCCTGCCTGACCTACATACACTGACCACTGACCTACATACACTGACCTGACTGACCTACATACACTGACCTACATACATTGACCACCACTGACCTGCCTGACCTACACACACTGACACTGACAATGACAATGACATACATACACTCTGTGTCTGACCAACCTCAGCTCAGCCGTGGTGTGCGGTCACAGCAGGCAGGCAGTCAGTCACTGGGGAGAGGAGCCAAGCCGAGTCAAGGAGGAGAGGAGAGCCGAGCCGCCTGCCCGAGCAGGGATGTCCCGCCTTCTGGAGCCTGCAGGCTAAGATTGGTGTCACGTCACATGTCCCGCTCCAGAAGGCGGGACCAGTGGCACTCGGCCACTTTCGACCACTATCGGCCACTATGGCACTCAGCTAATTTCAGCTGCACTCGCAAACAGATTGGTCCCTGGCAGCCGGCGCTCGGGGCTAACAATGGAATGCAGCATTCCATAGACTCTGGGCTTTTCGGGGTCACATTCGTGGCCTCAGCCACCCCTAGCCACCCCCTCCCGACGCCCCTGGAAGGCACATATCTTTAGGCAGGGCCGTGGACATGATTCTCCTCACTTAGTTCCATAAAGTAACATTTTCTTTTGTCTTTTTCTCCCGTATCGTTCTCCGCACTGATTCTCCCAATCCCTCCCTGAAGAGTTTCCAAAGAAGTTGCACAAAAGCTTTAAACTTTTATAATTAGTTTTATTGTCAAACTTTGTTGGAGGCCAGAATAAAAAACCCAAATTACTGCGCAAAATATGAGAGAGGAAAAAAGAAGAAAAAAAAAATGGTAATCTAATTTCCAATCTCTCCCCCCGAACTCCAGCAAAACTCATTTAACAAAAGTAAATCTCAGCGCAGGCAAGGCCTCGCCACCGCGAGTCAACAGGGCCCGGGGGCAGCCAGGGGCTTATAAATCAGACCGGAGCCGGTGGGTTCCGAGTGGCGTAGATGGAGCGGGGACCCCACACGGTGCGTGAAGCTATTGTAAGAGCCACAGGACCCAGCGTGTAATAATCAGAAATCAGAAGCCTCCTTTTCCTTCTCGCAGGGGCCGCGTTTTCTCCCATGGTGTCACCCTGAGCGTAAGTCTTGGTAATGAGAATTCGCCTCGCAGCGCACAGAAGTCTAATAGTCATTAAAGTCAATAAAATGTGAAATCTGGGGAAGATGGTCACTTCTGGAGTCCCCTTGTGACAATTAACATTCGCAGCAGTCTGGCAATTAACAAGAGAAAATCTCGATATGTTATGTTTCCCCGGCCAAGATATTGTCCTATTTTTCTCTTTATGGGAGAGAGCGGGAGGAAGGCTTCTAGCTCTGTGGCGGAGTTATTAGGGGATTATGGAATGCTCTTCTTTCTGTATTGTAACACAATGAAATGCCTCGCAGCACCGCGTTCCGTAAATTCCCAGCAAGTCTCCATGAATACATTCCTGACTTCTTACAATATATAGAAGCAGTATTAAGCTCCCCTTTTATCATTATGAAGCTATTCTTGAGCTCCAGTCAGTGACTAGGCCGAGAAGATGTTATCAGTTTGCTGCAGGCAGGAGGAAGAATTTCCTCAGTCTCCCCTCCCCCAGTGATCAGATCTTTACATTGTAACTTTGTAGAAGAAGGTTGGATGATTTTCCTTAGTCTCCCCTCCTCCAGTAATCAGACTGCACAGGCTCTAGACATGTGCACAACAAAAAAATTTGTTTATTTTCGTTTCGTTTTTTTCGTTTCCGAAAAAAAATCGTTTTTTTTTTTTTTTTTCGTTTAGTTTTTTTCGTTTCCGTTGATTCGTAACGAATCGTACATTCGTAAGTAGTCGTTGTTCGGATTCGTAACGATTCGTACATTCGTAGGTCATCGGTGTTCGTATTCGTAACGAATCGTACATTCGTAAGTCGTCGGTGTTCGTATTCGTAACGATTCGTACATTCGTAAGAGTTATTTTTTCGTTGATTCGTTTTTTCGTTAGTTTAATTTTCGGACGCATTCGTATTTATTCGTACATTCGTAACATTCGTAACATTCGTAGATTCGTAATCGGAGCATAATTCATAATTTTATGTAATGTGTATGCTATTATTACATTTTAATAATTTACGAATCGAAAAAAAAAGTTACGAATCGAAAAAAAAGTTACAAATGTACAAATTTTTTTGTTCAATCCATTCGAAGCACGTTTAGCAGCACCATTGTAAGGGACACGGAAAATTACCAATTCAACAAAAAAAAAAAGTTACGAATGTACAAATTTTTTCGGACGTTTTTCGGATTTTTTTCATTAGTACATTCGTTGTTTCTAATTTGTTTTTTTCGGATTTTCGTTGTTTTTCGGATTCGTTCGATTCGAATGATTCGTTAATCGGATTCGTACGATTCAAACGATTCGTTATTCGGATTCGTACGATTCGAACAATTCGTTCATTCGTACGAAAACGAACGAACGAAAATAACGAAAATAAACTAAAAACTAAAAAAAACGAAACGAATTGCACATGTCTAACAGGCTCCTTAACATAAAGCATACATGGTTTATCCCAAGATAATGTACCTCCCAGGGAGATCTGCAGACTCCAAGCAGCATGAGTTCCATTACGTGCCCGCATTCTCCACCAGTTGTGGAATTTGAGCTTCAAAGGTAGAGCCAACTTGTGTTTAAGGGTTTTCTGCCCATTTTCATTCATCCACAAATGGTCGGCTGGTGCTCAATATTTTGGGGGGCTGCAAAGCAATGCCCCCCCCCACGCGCAGGAGATGGACGGGTGAAGTGGTGATCCCCAAACTTCCCACCCCGGTGGGAGACAGACAAGAATGTGGCATTTCCCCCCTACCCCGGAGGAGAAGGATGGGAAGGTGGTGATCACAACCCAACACCCCCCCAGGAGACAGGCAATCAGAGGCCTCCTAACCTTAGGAGACAGATGACAAGGATTCGGAGTAGGGCTCCTCCACGCTCCGGGCCCGTTCCTTCTCCTCCCAGCCGAACAGGAAGTGAGTCCTGAGACCCGATTGGCTGGGAGTCCTAAGACTTCCTGTCCAATCGGGTTTCGGGGAGGAGAATAAGGAAGACAATAGCGAACATTAATTTGCTATTGCCACACAACTGAGTGGGCTCTGCGCCCGGAGCCCAACCTTTTTTGAAGTCAATTAGAGCCTCAGGCTCTAATCATCTGCTTAAAAAAAATCCCATTGGAATCGGCGCTCCGCATATAGATTAGAGGCCGGATGCATGGATTAGGGGGGCGGAGTCCCTGTGACCGATACGAAGCAAATATTTAGCCACCTGTTGTTCTTATCACACAGCTCTGCTTATCGCTTCTCAGAACAGAGCAGATCCCGAGAATACCCCCTCCCCCCCACACACACACTTATTGAGATGAGGTGAAGGTGTTCTGTAGTCTTGTGATAGTGGCAGTCCCATATATTCCAGCTGTCCAAGATTTGCAGGGATAGCCCCCCATCTAGGCCCTCTGTCCCTCCAATGCTCTGTCCCTCCAATGCTCCACATCCATCTTGTTTAAAAGTTCACCTTTCTTTTTTTTCTAAATTCCAGCTCCCTCATGTACCAATATAGCATTAATGTACTAAAAATGTTGCAAAAATAAAACAGCTTTCCATTTATTCTACACACGCTTACTTTATGGCTGTTTCAAAACACTGCTCCATTACTTCTGCCTTACTTCCTCGACAGACTAGAGGTCATGACACAGGAAGGAGTTGAGCTGGGGGTGGATGATGCAGGGTGGGTGTGTACTAATGAGGTCAGCTGGTCAACTCCTTCCTGTGTCATGACTTATGCCTTGAAGTGGAAATCCATGCAAAAACTAAAATCCCTGCATCTATAGACGCCACCGATCTAATACTAACCTCTCTATCCCTGTAAAGAAAAAAAATTAGTATACATACCTTTTCTAACCCGACCTAACCCAATCTCCAGGGGCGGAAGCTCTGCAGAGGACACTGTGAAATGAATGGGAAGTGACGCTCCCCCATAGACTTACTATGGGGCTTCCGTTGTCATCCGTGTCCTCTGCACCCTCCTCCCACGGCTGACAGCTCAGCAAGGGATCCGGTCGGAGTGGCTTCAAAAAAGGTATGTATACTAATTTTTTTCTTTACAGGGATAGAGAGGTTAGTGTTAGATCGGTGGTGTCTATAGATGCAGGGATTTTAGTTTTTGCATGGACTTCCACTTTAAGTTACTTCACATGCCCAGTAATCCAAAAAGTCATGAATTGCAGAGATCAGAGCTGTGGGTGGGTAGTCCAGGCATAGTCCAGGCATACGACTGGATGACTACTAGCTCTCTTAAACTCAACGAATCAAAAACAGAACTTCTTATTCTACATGCAAACCAAAACCCCCGAACCAAGATCCCTTGGACACCTCCTACCATCTTTGGACAGACCATCTCCCCAAGAACCAAGGCCAAGAGCCTCGGAGTCATTTTTGACTCAGAAATGTCAATGGATGCACAAATAGGATCGGTAGTTAGCGGATCTCACCATCTCCTTCGCCTTCTACGCAGACTCATCCCCTTCATTCCAAAGGAGGACAAAGCAGTGGTAGTTGGAACAGTCATTAATTCACGACTTGACTACGCAAACTCCCTCTACATAGGGTTACCCCAATATCAACTTGCACGCTTACAACTTATCCAAAACACGGCGGCAAGGCTGATAACAGGAAAAAAAACGTGGGAATCCATCTCCCCTTCCCTGAGGAGCCTACATTGGCTAACCGTAAAGAATCGGGTCATTTTCAAGACCCTCTGCCTCACCCACAAATGCACCCATGGAGACGTGCCTCAATACCTTCTCGAGAAAATATAACGCTACACACCCAATCGCAGTCTTCGATCGTCCGACCAAAACCTCCTCCTCATCCCCAAGTCCCGCTACAAATCAAAAGGGGAACGAAGATTCGCTGTCCAAGGACCACGGCTATGGAATGCACTACCAACCGACATCCGCATGGAAGAAAACCATCAGGTCTTCAGGAAAAAACTCAAGACCCACCTCTTCTAAGAAGCTTGACAACAAAGCACTAATTACAGCGCCTTGAGGCGATTCGGTTCGCATTGTAGCGCTATACAAATTATTCATTCATTCATTCATTCAAAAAAAAATAAAAAATATTATTCATTCATTCATATTTAGAGGTAGAACAAGCCCCGGGCTCTCCTATTCATCTGGGGGGGGGGGGGGGGCAGGAAAATGGGAAACAGTTGGCTCAGTGAAAGCAGGAGGAACTTAGGAAACATCCATTCTTCGAGCCTCCACCCTCTGCCTCACCCACAAATGCACCCCTGGAGACACTCCTCAATACCTTCTCGAGAAAATAGAACACTACACACCCAATTGCAGTCTTCGATCGTCTAACCAAAACCTCCTCCTCATTCCCAAATCCCACTACAAATCAAAGGGGGAACAGAGATTCGCTGTCCAAGGACCACGGCTATGGAATGCTCTGCCAACCTACATCCGCATGGAAGAAAACCATCAGGCCTTCAGGAAAAACTCAAGACCACCTCTTCTAAGAAGGTTGACAACAAAGCACCAATACAGCGCCTTGAGGCGATTCAGTTCGCATTGTAGCGCTATACAAATCATTCATTCATTCACCTTGACTTGAAGCGGAGTTCCAACCAAAAGTGGAAGTTCCGCTTTAAGGACTCCTGACCCCCCTGACATGCCACATTTGACATGTCATTTGTTCCCCTCCCTGCAATCTTCTGGGACACGTCACAGGTCCTAGAAGATTGCACGGCCATTCACGACTCGCACATGTGCAGTGCGCACCCAGCTGTGAAGCCGCAAGCTGTCACAGCCGGGTGCCCACATTAGTGATGCCGGGGAGAGGCGTGGGGGAGAGAACGGAGGCTTCGGTTGGCCACGTCGCTGGATTGTGGGACAGGTGAGTGTGTGTTTATTAAAAGTCATCAGATACACTTTTTTGTAGCTGCAGACTTTTAATAAACACGAAAATTGCCGGAACTCCGCTTTAACTCTAAACCGATAAACTGAAGAGGCTTTTCAAGCTTCGCCTATGGAGAATTCTGGGGACCAAAGTTTTTTTAGTGATTCCATGGGCGTGTACAATTTTACCTTAAAAGAGAAAAGCTGCGCTAATAAGTCTCAATCAATCAGGTCAAGACATATAAAGTCCATATTGAATCACTATTTCCTCTTGATGACACCACAGTGATAATGGACAAACAGGAGAGTGCCCAGCCACCGTAATAAAGATCTGCTTAGCAGATGGCAAGCATAAAGGGCAGATGGCTATAACCCAACCCTTTGGATTACAGATGTCAGTCAAAACCGGTTCCAGCAGACTGGAGAGTACAAATCACTCCCTCTCAACCTCTATGAAGTCCGTATTCACTTAGTTAAATGCCCAAAAAAGGAAAAACTGACCATAGCGTAATACAGTCTAAATGCTTTATTTGTAAAAAAGATATTGCACTCACATCTGTAGGTTGAATATCGCATATGTTAAAAGTAAAGCAAACAAACGGAGCCCGTCCTACTAGTAAACTTGCGTGGTGACGTCAATATGCGTCCTCCTCCACGCGCGTTTAGTCATATATGGCGTTGTCAATGGGGAACAGACAATTGTACAATTTTAAGACTTGACATGTCAGGGCTGGGCTAAGCCCTTCCTTCTCTGAGCTGGCCACTCAGCTGTCGGCTAATTGCCAGCTCCTATCTCTCTCCACAGTTACTCGGCTGTTGATGATATCCTGCTCGTCAGTCCTGCCTACTTAAAGCGGTTCTGTTTTTTTAGTACAATGAAAAGGATTATGAGATGTAATTTAAGCACTCACGTGTTCCATTTTCCAAACAAAATGCTGCCAGTTTTCGTCACATAAAAGAAGTTATAAAAATAGTTTCTGCTGGGTGCCATCTTGCCTGCGGGCATGTGAAACCACACAGGCACTTCAGATGGCACAGCATGCACCGCCGTTACTGCGCCGATCTCGCGCGTGCGCAGTAACGGCAAAGTGTAGCTCACGTCCGCCGAAATCTCGTGAAATTTCGGCAACATCCGCCGAAATCTCGCGAGATTTCGGCAGGAGCCCCATAAATCTCGCGAGATTTCGGCACGAGCCCCGTAAATCTCGCGAGATTTCGGCAGATGTCCGCACTGACTCCTGGGATCGATGACACCAGATCCCAGGAGACAGTGCGGCATGACGAGGATCGACGCAGAGACCCCGCCCACCGCCGAAGAGACAGAGCAGCAATTAGAAGGTAAGTGGAAAAAAAAAACACTTCATTTTGTACTCTTTGCCTGATTTGGAAGGCGAAAAGATTTACTAAATGAAGTGTCTGCAGAACCGCTTTAAGCCGCTCAGTCCCGAGGAGCTCTGCCTTCGCCTTGGTCAACATCACAAGAAACATCTCCTGTGTTCCTGTTTAAAGACTGGCTTTGCTGACATCCCTTTTGGCTCCAGATCCCGCTTTCTGTTCCACTACATTGACACCTGACTTCTGGCTTGGCTGACTATCCGTTCCGGTTACTGAACTTTGGCTGTGTTTTGAATACGTTTGTTCTTTTTACTTTTATTATTAAACAAGTGTCATTTAACTCTACTTCTGATTTCATGGTTTCTGACAACATATTTGTTATCTATTTATTTGATACAACCCCATCTTTATATTTTACTTTCAAAGTTTTTATTATTGATATCAACAAATACAATGAAAAAACATAATAATACATACAGTCGAAGCAGGCGAGTTGCATAGTGCCAAGCTTACATATGAAACGTAGAACCACTAGTAGTCAAGGTATTGGTGTATTCCATGACATACCAGAATGCCCACCCTAGGTGTGCTGCGACTGGCAAGACCAAGGCCCCCCAGGTGTTACCCCGTGGAACCCGCGCCCAGCCACTCCTGAAAAATCTTGCTCTGGGAGGCTCCCCCGACACACCTAAGGGGATCAAACTGTGCCGGGGCAGCCCCCCTGAGACCTCTGGGGCATCGTCAAATCCAAATGGAGGCTCAAAGGACTGCGTAAGTTACGATGGAAAGTGCGCTCGGCACAGGTGTCCTCAGGGGGGGTATAACCCCCAAATCCAGGGGCCCCTGCACCGCACTGAAAACTGCACTTACTACGTGAGGCAGACCTTAAAACAAATAATTCAATAAAATAGTACCCATCTTTATATTTTACCCAAAAAAAAGCTTAACCACTTCAGGACCGCCTCCTGCACATATACGTCGGCAGAATGGCACGGCTGGGCAAAACCACATACCTGTACGTGGCCTTTTAATTGCCCAGACGTGGTTCGCACGTGACCCAGTCCTGAGCTCCATGACCGCGGCCGCTGGTATCCCGCGATCGGGTTACGGAGCTGAAGAACGGGGAGAGGTCTGTGTAAACAAACCTCTCCCCGCGCTTCCTACACTGCCTGTCACTGATCGGCTGTTCCCTGTCATCGGGAAAGCCGATCAGTGACATCAGACATAAAGCCACGCCCCCTACTGTAAAAAAAACACACACGTCACACTAACCCCTCCCCGCCCCCTAGTGGTTAACTCCTTCACTGCCAGTGTCATTTACACAGGAATCAGTGCATTTAACTAGCACTGATTTCTATATAAATGACAATGGTCCCAAAAATGTGTCAAAAATGTCCGATGTGTCGCCATAATGTCACAGTCACAATAAAAATCGCTGATCGCCGCCATTACTAGTAAAAAAAAAAATATTAATAAAAATGCTACAAAACTATCCCCTATTTTGTAAACGCTATAACTTTTGCACAAACCAATCAATAATCGCTAATTGCGATTTTTTTTTACCAAAAATATGTAGAAGAATACGTATCGGCCTAAACTGAGGAAAAAAAGAGTTTTTTATATATTTTTTGGGGATATTTATTATATCAAAAAGTAAAAAATATTGCATTTTTTTTCAAAATTGTCGCTCTATTTTTGTTTATAGTGCAAAAAATAAAAACCGCATCAAATACCACCAAAAGAAAGCTCTATTTGTGGGGGAAAAAAGGACGCCAATTTTGTTTGGGAGCAACGTGGAACGACCGCGCAATTGTCAGTTAAAGCGACGCAGTGCCGAATCGCAAAAAGGGGCCTGGTCCTTTGGCTGCAAATTGGTCCGGGGCTGAAGTGGTTAATGCATTAAAATTCACATTAATGTTTTTTTTTCCCTAAAAATATGCATTTAAAAAAAAAAATGCACATATATTGTGTGACATAAAAACATTGCATTTACTACCATTTATTCTCCAAGGTCTCTGCTTTTGTTAAAGGGGTGTTTCACCTTACAAAATTTTTTTTTAAAAGTCAGCAGCTAAAAAAAAAAGGAGCTGCTGACTTTTAAGAAGTGCACTTACCCTCCCAGGGCGCCCGCGATGTCGGTCGTGGAGGACGAGCTGTCCCTCGGCGATCCGGTTCCAGCGCCGCCATCCTCAGTAAGGGAAACGGCTTCACGTTTCCTACTGCGCATGCGCGAGTCGGCGCGCGGCCTACTGCGCATGCGCGACTCTAATTTGTGAATGGGGAACGCGATGTGTTGTGGGACACAGTTCCCATAACACACCGCGACCCATTCAACAGAAGACGGAAGAAGAGAAGATCACCGCGGCGCTGGAGGAGGCAGATTAGGACGATCTGCCTAGCAACAGCCATTTCTGGTAAGTAAAAAAAAAAAATTTTATTTTTTTTTTCATTTTAAATGGTTACTAACATTTTTTAAAGTTTTTGTCTTCAGGGTGTCCCACCACTTTAAATATATCCTTTTTTTTTTTTTTTTTTTTGGGATCTTCCGCTATCGTGAGTTGTGGATTCCTCTCTTCATTTGGTAACAGGTTCCCGCTAGACATGTGCAATTCTTTTTTTTTTTTTTTTCGTGTTTTTTTTTTTTTCGTTATTCTCGTTTGTTTGTTTTCGTACGAATCCGATTAACGAATCATTCAAATCCGAATCCGAAAAACAACGAAAATCCCCAAAAAAATAATTAGAAACAACGAATGTACTAATGAAGAAAATCCGAAAAACGAAAACGAACGAAAAAAATCGTACATTCGTAACTTTTTTTTTCGATTCGTAAATTTTTTTTTTCGATTCGTAACTTTTTTTTTTTTTTTTCGATTTGTAATTTTCCGTGTCTCTATTGAACAAAAAAAATTCGTACATTCGTAACTTTTTTTTCGATTCGTAACTTTTTATTTTTTCGATTCGTAACTTTTTTTTTTTTTTTTTTTTTTTTTTTTCGATTTGTAATTTTCCGTGTCTATTGAACAAAAAATTAGTACATTCGTAACTTTTTTTTCGATTCGTAAATTTTTTTTTTCGATTCGTAACTTTTTTTTTTTTTTTTTCGATTTGTAATTTTCCGTGTCTCTATTAAACAAAAAAATTCGTACATTCGTAACTTTTTTTTCGATTCGTAACTTTTTATTTCTTCGATTCGTAATTTTTTTTTTTTTTTTCGATTTCGTAATTTTCCGTGTCTCTAGTGAACCAAAAAATTCGTACATTCGTAACTTTTTTTTTCGATTCGTAACTTTTTTTTCGATTCGTAACTTTTTTTTTTTCCGATTCGTAAATTATTAAAATGTAATAATAGAATACACATTACATCAAATTATGAACTATGCTCCGATTACGAATCTACGAATGTTACGAATGTACGAATAAATACGAATGTGTCCGAAAATTAAACTAACGAAAAAACGAATCAACGAAAAAATAACTCTTCCGAATGTACGAATCGTTACGAATCCGAACACCGACGACTTACGAATGTACGAATCGTTACGAATCCGAACACCGACGACTTACGAATTTACGAATCGTTACGAATCCGAACACCGACGACTTACGAATGTACGAATCGTTACGAATCCGAACACCGGCGACTTACGAATGTACGAATCGTTACGAATCCGAACACCGACGACTTACGAATGTACGAATCGTTACGAATCCGAACACCGGCGACTTACGAATGTACGAATCGTTACGAATCCGAACACCGACGACTTACGAATGTACGAATCGTTACGAATCCGAACACCGATGACTTCCGAATGTACGAATCGTTACGAATCAACGGAAACGAAAAAAAAAAAACGAAACAAAAAAAAACAAATTTTTTTTGGAAACAAAAAAAAAAAAACGAAACGAAAATAAACGAATTTTTTTGTTGTGCACATGTCTAGTTCCCGCCAATGTTTTTTTGTTGCCCTGCGATTGCCCCCATGGGACCATTGGGGATTACAATTGAGATCTTGGTGATTTAGCCCATCACACTTCACCCTTAAATGGAAAATCAATTCCGAAGGCGTATGATTTATCCTTTCTCCGCACTCGGCGCCATTATCAGAGTAGCGCTGAATAATACGAGAGATGTAGATTAGCATCATTTTTATTATAAGTGACTGACACTTGGGCTGCTACAATCCCTTTGTGTCCAATTACTTATGGATTAACATAGATACATTTTTCGCCGCGCTAACAGTAATTATTTTAAACTGGCGACGCCGTCGAGTCCTCCCGGAGCGGAATTTACGGTCCTCCTATTTTTTTTTTTTTTTTTTGATGATACAAGACGCTGTCTTATTACCATGCATTAATATTTATAGTTAACAAGGGTTAATGTTAAGGGCCAGCGACTCGTTGTCGAACAGCGCGCCTTTCCTCCCAGCGGATGTGACCCGGCGTCCAATTAATTGGCCTAAGTCGGCACGCGATGCCATTAAAGCCCCGCGGCGCTGGATATGTGATCCTGTCTGGTCCCTGATTACATCCGATTTCCGTTGAATCCTCCTTTTCGGCGCGGGCACATCCTGAGAGAATTGCGAGGAGTTTAGCCGCGGGATCAGGCTAATCTCTAGGACAAGAGGAGACGAGGCTTTTCCGGGGGCCTGCGAGACGCGCGTTCTAAAGCTTGGCGCAGTCGGAGAGGAAAGGAACAATATAATATAAATGGAAATTGAACCGGGTGAGTTGGATTCCATAAATCCAGTGCAATGTCAGGAATGACACCTGTTTTCGGAGACGGAAAAAGGAAATGCAGAACTGGCCGCGGCTCAGGAGCGAAATTAGACGGAACAACTGGAGGCCGCCGGTGCGGGTTTTTTTGGGCTTGGAAGAACAGCGGCGATGTTTTTGATACAGAAACAATTCCAGAACACAAATTGAGTGAGCGATGTCTCTGCGTGGGGAGGAATTAACCAAGCAAAGTTCTGCAAAGTCCAAGAACCCCGAAGATGGCGCCGAACCCTACTGAAGATATTCCGTATGCCCGTTTTCCAGGCTAATTTGGCAGCCAGTGTCAAAAAAGCTGGTGGGGGTGGGGGTGGGGGGGGGGGGTCTTTCAATGCAGCATCAATGACAGCGGTCAGTCTTTTGTAATAGTTGTCTATGAGGCCCCGAATTCTTGCAGGTGGTGGAGCTGACCATTCATCTTGGCACAATGCCTCCAGGTCACGCAGAGTCTTTGGTGGTCTTGCATGAACCACTTTTTTGAGCTCTCCCCAGAGCAGGTTGATGATATGAAGGTCAGGAGACTGTGATGGCCACTCCAGTCCAGTGGCAGCAGGTCCATAAGGGCGCACGGGCGCTGCCCCCTCTCTCCAGCCACCCGTCTAGCACCAATAGATAGATTCATGCATTGCATGAATCTATCTATGGCCGCCGCTGCCACCCCCTATTCAGGCGCCCGGCCATAGGCTCTAATAGGTGACAAAAAAGGTGGGCCATGCTGGGCGCTCGCAGGTCACTCAGCTGTGTTAGAAAAGTGAATGAATATTTGCTGTCCTAACACTAAACCGCCTCTCCGCCAATCAGGTGCTTGGATCTGTTACCCGTCACATGATTGGCTGGCACGACAGGTGCTGTGATTGAATGCCTATCAGGCGTCCAATCATAGCACAGGACAGGAAGAGAGGACGGGAGAAGACATTGAGGAGCTGTCCCACCGACAACGAGACAGGGTAAGTATAGACGGCGGGTGGGGGGGGCACACTGGCAGCATTGGATATGGCAACGTGGCTCCATTTGATGGGGCACAGTGGGAGCATTTGATGGCACAGTGGCAGTGTTTGATATGGCACAGTAGTGGCAATTGATGGCACAGTGGCGGCAATTGATGGCACAGTGGCTGCAGCAATTGATGGGCACAGTGGCTGCAATTGATGGGCACAGTGGCTGCAATTGATGGGCACAGTGGCGGCAATTGATGACACCGTGGCTGCAATTGATGGCACAGTGGCTGCAATTGATGGGCACAGTGGCTGCAATTGATGGCACAGTGGCTGCAATTGATGGGCACAGTGGCTGCAATTGATGGCACTGTGGCTGCAATTGATGGCACAGTGGCTGCAGCAATTGATGGGCACAGTGGCTGCAATTGATGGGCACAGTGGCTGCAATTGATGGGCACAGTGGCGGCAATTGATGGCACCGTGGCTGCAATTGATGGCACAGTGGCTGCAATTGATGGCACAGTGGCTGCAATTGATGGGCACAGTGGCTGCAATTGATGGGCACAGTGGCGGCAATTGATGGCACTGTGGCTGCAATTGATGGCACAGTGGCTGCAATTGATGGGCACAGTGGCTGCAATTGATGGGCACAGTGGCTGCAATTGATGGGCACAGTGGCGGCAATTGATGGCACCGTGGCTGCAATTGATGGCACAGTGGCTGCAATTGATGGGCACAGTGGCTGCAATTGATGGGCACAGTGGCTGCAATTTATGGGCACAGTGGCGGCAATTGATTGCACCGTGGCTGCAATTGATGGCACCGTGGCTGCAATTGATGGCACAGTGTGGGCAATTGATGGGCACAGTGGTGGCAATTGATGGCACAGTGTGGCTGCAATTGATGGCACAGTGGCTGCAGTGGCTGCAATTGATGGGCACATTGATGGGCACAGTGTCGGCAATTGATGGGCACAGTGGCTGCATTTGATATTTTGAAGGGCCTAGAAAATATTCCGTTTACCTTTACTTCTGCCTGGGTTTGTATACACACTCTTAATCCACATAATCATCTGGTCCCCCATGCCAACCTGTCTCAGCACATCAAACAAAAAAGGCACAGTGAGGCTGCACTTGTTGGCATGGTGGACCAGATTGAGAACCTTAATAGTGTTGTCCCTCGCTTCCCGCGAGGGAACAAACCCAACCTGATCTCGATCTATCAACTGACACAACAAAGCATCCGATTGATGGGCACTGTAGCTGCCACATTCCGAAGGATCCTTCCCCTCCTTTGGTAGCACAGATGGGCACAGTGGCTGTTTTATGTGCCTCCCACACTATGGCCGGGTTGATGGGCACAGTGTCGGGGTTCTGTAACAAACTCTCATTCAATCGCCATCTTCTTTCAGTTGTACCCATAGCGCCGAGGAGGGAAATACATAAAGTGATCGGGGCATGATCTGACCATGTAATACATCCTATATGAACCTCTGTTATCCTCGTCAGTAGGTAGTGAGTTTTTAATTTTTCAGTTTGTTTGCGCCCCCCCCAAAACTTTTGAGCACCAGCCACCACTGCTAAGGGAGGGATTTGCAGGGGAAAGAAGGGAGAGGAAGGGAGTCTACCTGCCTTAAAAGAGGAGCTATATCTATACAGAGAAAATTAAGGAGAAGGAGCGAGTTAGAACAGAGAGAGAAAGGAAAGAAAAGAGAGAAGAGAAAGAAGACGAGGACCCACTTTCCTTGTCTACTATATCCCCTCACCCTCCCCACCCTCTTCCCCCTACAAAAAGAAAAAGAAACAAAAGTAAAAAAAAAAAAAAAAAGGCAAAACCCCCCTAACCCTTTCTAGACCCCTTAGGGAGACACCCTTCTCCGAGCCACCCTCCTCTTGCTCGGTAGGTGCAAAACTATTTATAGGGGGCTTGACCCAAAATGGCAGAGAGGCTCCGCTCTCTCCCACCCCCCAGGCAAATCCAAATCCAGATTGCATTGACCTCCAGACTGTTTTCTCCGTATTTTATCCTTACACAAATACCCAAGTACATTCCCTTGCATATAAAGGCGGGGAAAAGAGAGATAGAGGAAGAAAAAAAATAAAAAATAAAAAAAAAAATTAAAGGGGGAGCAAAACAAGATAAAGGCTATCTCCTGTATACCCTTTTTTTATTCTCCCGTGATCCCGTGATCCCCCCCATCTGACCTCTACCCCTTCTCCCTTTCCTCTCTCCTTCCCGCCCCTCTCTCTCTCTCCCCCTCCCCTTATCCCTCTTCTCCCATCCACCCCCCCCTAACCCTTTTACCTCCTTATCCCCTCTAAAGGGGAGGAGCTCCCCAACCTCCCCCCCTCACACCTCTATTTCGACCTCTCAAGGTCTTAAGCTAAAATTATTAACTAATTAAATATATGCCTAGAGAGCCTTTCGCCTCTAGGTCCTTATGTGCCTAGTTGTGATTTGTGGATATGTGAATAAATATTTGTGATGCGGGATATCCCTATCTCGCCTGTGAACAAAAAATTTGGGAAGAAAAGTGAGAGGTAAGGTGAGGGAACCCCTCCCAAATTCCCACCTCCATTACATACAAACATTAAATGACATTTATAGCATTTTATACCCCAGTGTGCCCCTCCCCCCCAAAAATGCCAATGACCACGTGTATATATACTCCAATACGTCCTGATATACCTTATTCAGAAACGTTTGAGAGAAAAAAGAAGAGAAAAAAAAAAAAAAAAAGAAAAAAGAAAAAAAAAAAAAAAAATATAAAAATTTAGATAAATAAATAAATAAAAAAAATAAATAAATAATAAATAAAATGATTAAATAAATAACTAGTAATTAAAAAAAAAAAAAAACCCTCCATCTAAAATTCACCAAAATAAAAAAAAAAAAAAATTTCACAAAAGATCATACAAACATACAAAAAAGAAAAAAAAAAGATATAAAAATAAATAGGTGAAAAAAAACTATTTTGCTTCAACACTCAATATTCCTCTAGTGTATTTTCGTGAATAAGTGACTTAGTGAATAAATTGTGGGAAGAAGAAAAAAAGAAAAAATGAGCACCAGCCACCACTGCTCCAGAACCTTCACCTTTTTCTGCTGTAACCACTGGAGGGGTCAGCTTGGCCTTGTGCAAAGCCCAAGAGCGCCCCCTGCACAGCTTTCCTGCAGAAGAATGCAAATTGTCTGCTAGTATTTTTTGATAACATGCTGCATCCGTCTTGCCACCAATTTTCACATGATTTCCTGTGCCTTAAGAGCTCACACACCCCAAAAAAGGTCAGTAAGCAGGGGTGGCCTGTCCATTGTGGGCGCTCGGGCGCCACCCCCTTATTTTTCTTTTTGAAGCACCTGATTAGATCCAGAGGCTTTAATGGGCTTCAAAATAGGGTGGGCTCGGGACACAGAGCATTATGTCTGGAGCCCAGCCAGTTGTGTTGCAACAGCGAATGAATATTCGCTGTTGCAAAACTGATCCTCCTCCCGGCTAATCGGGAAGAGGGTCTGATACCCATCACCCGATTGACTGAAATGACAGGCGATCCTATTGGACGCCTAGGAGGAGGGGAGGAGATACACAGCGAGAGCGAGGAGGAGAAGAGCCGCTGGCCGATGCCTGAAAGCCCGATCCCTGCCGCTGCTTGGTGCCCTGATCCCTGCCGCTCATCAGATGCCCGATTCACGCCGCTGCTTGGTGCCCTGATCCCTGCCGCTCATCAGATGCCCGATCCCCGCCGCTGCTTGGTGACCTGATCCCTGCCGCTCATCAGATGCCCGATTCACACCGATGCTTGGTGCCCTGATCCCTGCCGCTCATCAGATGCCTGATTCACGCCGCTGCTTGGTGCCCTGATCCCCGCCGCTCCTCAGATGCCCAATCCCAGCCGCTGATCTTCGGATGCCCACCAATGTACGCTGCCTAGATAGGGTAATTGCTGGTGGACCGACCGGCAGACAGCGGGGGGGGGGGGGGGAATGGGGGGGTTTGAGTTGCCGTGGGGGAGGAGGTTTGGTTGTTTGCTGCCCCCCCAAACAAAAAAACACCAGCCACCACTGTCAGTAAAGCCACCGCCATGCTTCACAGTGGGAATAGGATTCTTCCTCTCCAAACATAGTGCTTATAGTTGTGACCATAAAGCTCTATTTTGGTCTCATCACTCCAAATTACAGTCTACCAGAAGCTGGGAGTCGTGTCAAGCTGTTGTCAGACATATTTTAACCAGGCTTTGTTTGCGGCATAGGCACAGTAAAGACTTCTTTCCGGCAAATGGACCGTGAAGCTCATTTTTGGCCAAGCATCGTATTTGTGCTCCTTGAAACAATTACACCGTCCAGAACAGCCTATAGTTCTCCTGAGGTGACCTGTAGGTTTTTCTTTGTATCCAGAACAATTCTTGGTTGTGGCTGCGACCTTTCTTGGTCTACCTGACCTTGGCTTGGCATCAAGAGATCCTTGGTGCTGATGTCTTCCTAGCTGGTCATTCAACTCATTGGTGGCGTAACTACCAGGGTCCCACAGGTTGCACTTACGACTGGGCCCTGGCATTCTACCACCGTGGGGGAGCCCCCAAGTGCGACTTACTTGTGAATTACTTGCAATTTCCTTGTGACTTCCTTGCAACATCCTATCGTTTCGCTTGCGATTTCCTTGTGACTTCCTTGCAACATGCTATCGATTTGCTTGCGATTTCCTTGTGACTTCCTTGCAACATCCTATCGATTTGCTTGCGATTTCCTTGTGACTTCCTTGCAACATCCTATCGATTTGCTTGCGATTTCCTTGTGACTTCCTTGCAACATCCTATCGATTTGCTTGCGATTTCCTTGTGACTTCCTTGCAACATCCTATCGATTTGCTTGCGATTTCCTTGTGACTTCCTTGCAACATCCTATCAATTTGCTTGTGATTTCCTTGTGACTTCCTTGCAACATCCTATCGTTTCGCTTGCGATTTCCTTGTGACTTCCTTGCAACATCCTATCGTTTCGCTTGCGATTTCCTTGTGACTTCCTTGCAACATCCTATCGATTTGCTTGCAATTTCCTTGTGACTTCCTTGCAACATCCTATCGATTTGCTTGTGATTTCCTTGTGACTTCCTTGCAACATCCTATCAATTTGCTTGCGATTTCCTTGTGACTTCCTTGCAACATCCTATCGATTTGCTTGCGATTTCCTTTGTGACTTCCTTGCAACATCCTATCGATTTGCTTGCGATTTCCTTGTGACTTCCTTGCAACATCCTATCGATTTGCTTGCGATTTCCTTTGTGACTTCCTTGCAACATCCTATCGATTTGCTTGCGATTTCCTTGTGACTTCCTTGCAACATCGATTTGCTTGTGATTTCCTTGTGACTTCCTTGCAACATCCTATCGATTTGCTTGCGATTTCCTTGTGACTTCCTTGCAACATCGATTTGCTTGCGATTTCCTTGTGACTTCCTTGCAACATCCTATCGATTTGCTTGTGATTTCCTTGTGACTTTTGTGATTTAACATTGTAGTCTATAGCACTCAAATCGCACTGAAATTGCAGAAAAGTAGTGCCAGAATCTTTTTTTTTTACCATGCATTACCATTTATGTGTCAGAAGTCACATGATAAGACAGAAGTTTTAGCTTATAAAGGGCCCTACGATCAGGTCCGGAGATTTACTCCCTTTGCCGCCCCAAGGCCTGGTTCTTCAATGCCGCCCCCCACACACACATACATACCACCATTCTCGTCCTTTATCGATGACTGCTACAATAGATCTCAGACTGGCCTGGCGGCGCTGTCACTGACCTCTCAGGTGCACCGTGCAGGGCTCAGTCAGACGGCTCCGGCTTGGAGGCTCTGGTTTTATTCTATAGTCTCCTCTCCACAGTCCACACATGTCTGTCTCTTCCCGTAACCCCCATCCCGGTGGCGCTTCCACTCTTGAATCCTTTTTAGGATCCCCTCAGAGACTGCAGACATGATAAAAGACAAGAGATGGTAGGCTGCGGACATACTTCAGGAGGTGGACAGAGGCTGCAGACATATTACAGGAGGTGGACAGAGGCTGCGGACATACTACAGGAGGTGGACAGAGGCTGCGGACATACTACAGGAGGTGGACAGAGGCTGCGGACATACTACAGGAGGTGGGCAGAGGCTGCGGACATACCACAGGAGGTGGACAAAGGCTGTGGACATACCACACGAGGTGGACAGAGGCTGCGGACATACCACAGGAGGTGGACAGAGGCTGCGGACATACTACAGGAGGTGGGCAGAGGCTGCGGACATACCACAGGAGGTGGACAAAGGCTGTGGACATACCACACGAGGTGGACAGAGGCTGCGGACATACCACAGGAGGTGGACAGAGGCTGCGGACATACCACAGGAGGTGGACAGAGGCTTCGGGCATACAACAGGAGGTTGACAGAGGCTACAGACATACCACAGGAGGTGGACAGAGGCTGCGGACATACCACAGGAGGTGGACAGAGGCTGCGGACATACCACATGAGGTAGACAGAGGCTGTGGGCATACCACAGGAGGTGGACAGAGGCTGCGGACATACCACATGAGGTAGACAGAGGCTGTGGGCATACTACAGGAGGTGGACAGAGGCTGCGGACATACTACAGGAGGTGGACAGAGGCTGCGGACATACTACAGGAGGTGGACAGAGGCTGCGGACATACCACAGGAGGTGGACAGAGGCTTCGGGCATACCACAGGAGGTGGACAGAGGCTGCGGGCATACCACACGAGCGCGTAAAACTTTCCTGAGCCCGGCCGGCTTCGAAGCGGCGCATGCGCAGGGGGCTATGTTAGTGCGGGGGGGTGGTCGCGAAAGCCAAGAAGTCGACGCAGGAGCAGCGCCGCCCCTGCACCACTGCCGCCCTAAGGCCTGGCCTTGGTGGCCTTGTGGGAAATCCGGCCCTGCCTACGATGGGACTAAAGGGCCCCAGGATCAGTGGGAAATGACCCAGGCTCAGAGGAATGGGCCCCAGGACTGATGGGGAGGGCCCTAAATCTGATAGAAAAGGCCTCTGCAGCCAGGTAGCCCCTTCATGGTTTCTTGCACCGGAGCCCTGAAGGTTCTAGTTACGCCTCTGACCCATTACCATTGACCTTGGCTTCCATAGGACAAAACGTTTTTTTTTTTCCCCGCTATTTTGAAACTTTAGCTTCAGATATATGAAAATACGAAACAAAAACACTCCAACAAAGTTGGGCGTTATGCGGTTTCTTGAACCCGAAATAGATGGCCTAGATTTCCGTGACCTGAACTCCCCTCTGGTTTGCCAAAAGTTGTTTTTTCGGTGAAAGTTTATGTCTATAAATCCTCTCGAATGGCTTATTGTTCTCTTCCTTTAAATAGTCGCATAGCGCGCGTATCCCGGACCCAGGAGTGCGGCAATACCCTACAGCAAACGGATAGAAATGGTTCCCTGGTGGGAGCGCGACTGTGCCGCCCCAGAGCTAAATGCCAGCCGGCTCGGGCCCTTCTTCCATATATATCACGCATTAATATTTCATTCTTATTATGTGTCTGTAATATATTATTAACTCTCAGTCTTTCTGTGACAGATAAGACCAATTTTATGTGCAAGAGATTATCGCAGCATGTAGGGGGAGACTTACCAGCTGGTTGGCTACTACTACGGTGCTCCGCTCATGTCCTCCTCTCTGGCTGTGGGTGTAGATATTGGATGACCACATTTACACTTCCACACCAATAAATGGAGGCCACGTGCTAAACTTTCTTTGTTGAGTGACTGCTAACAGCCTATCTGGGCTCCTATTGGTCATGAACATCAAGTCAGCCGCCAGAGAAATTGTTCAATCCGGCAGGCTAAAGTGCATGCGCATACACATGTTTTTGACCATGGGAGCCTAACAAACCAGGCAACGTGCGCACAACAGGGTCACGTGGACACCGGATACACCCGGATACACCCGGATACACCCGGATACACCCGGATACTGGCTCTGTGTGACCTATTTAAACCTGGGCCCTTCATAAGATCATTGCTGAATGTTTTTTCAGTTTCCTGTTATCCCTGATCCTGAATCTGCTTGACCCTGTTACTGACCTGACTGGAGGGCCATAGTCTGGAGAGCCCTGCTCTATGGTTTTCTCAGCATCCAATTGGATGTTGGCACCTCATGTGACTTTGGCGGCCATCTTGGTTCAGGCAGAGTCTATTTTTGACCCTGGCTCCTGGGATTCGCATACATTTTGCTCGTGGCTAGAGTAGGGGCAGGTCAGGGACAGTGCTTAGCATCAGGAAGAGGTTCCAGATCAGTGTGGAGAGGGCAGGGACACACCAACCTACCTGGAAGCCTCCCCACTTGGGTATGGACCGGCCAGGTTACATTCTGCCCTTCAAGACCGACGCTATTGGGGACACCTAAAACTTTCTGCTACTTCTGATCACGGCTACATCCTGTGGGTGCTCCTGGTCAGGTGGCTGAATTCCAGTTACAATATACTTTGTTTTCTTTGCACTTGGACTCTGAGGGTTCTTCAGCCGCCGCACCATGCTGCACCCACCCCCATACTATTACTTTCCCCTCTCAGGAAGCCGGTCCAGAGCAGTGTGCAGCTGATGCTGGATCCAAGCCACTGTACATAGGAAGTGGCTGAGAAAAACTGGGGGGGAGATCAGCAGCACCGAGAAAACAGTGAAAACAAGAATCACTTACAATGTAAATGAATGTATCAAAAAAAAAAATAGCAAATGAAGATTTGTAGCAGCAACTGAGACAAGTAAAATATGATAATGAAAATAGGAACACCTTTTATTTTATTTTCGAGTTGAAATGCACTCAGAATGTGTGAGTGTTATCCATCCCACAGCCTACAATTTACATATAAATATATGAGAAGTGCGGCTTTGTTTACCGCAATAGCTGTAAATCATATGTATACATCACAATATTTCACAATGAAGAAACCTTCCACAGGGCCTACAATTTAAAAATGCCAAATTATACGCCTGATTCCTCCCGGCTGGAAACCATCGAAAATAAAACGGAAAATTGTATCATACTTACCGTAATTTTCCTTTCCTGGTGCCAATCCATGGCAGCATACATACATGCGATAGAGCTCCGCCTCTACTCCGCCTTCAGGACTAGTGAATAGCATAAATTAAAGGGCATAGCCCCTCCCAACATTCTTCGTAATATAGAATACCGAGGGTGGGAGTTTATGCTGCCATGGATTGGCACCAGGAAAGGAAAATTACGGTAAGTATGATACAATTTTCCGTTTTCCTGGTGCCTCCATGGCAGCATACATGCGATAAATAACTAGCTCACATGGGTGGGTTTAATGCTTTAACAAAAAATAAACTTTAATCAAACACAGACATAGCAGCATGAAGCGCTTTACTCCCGAACTCTACGGTTGTAAGAGCCCCGGGATCAATACGATAATGTTTGAGGAACGTGTGTCGGGAAGACCAAGCCTAATGCTTCAAGAGAAACATTTGCCCTTGCTGCCCAAGATGCCGATACTGCTCTTGTTGGAGCATTCACCTGAGCCGAAACTTGCTGTGGCTTCCAAGTAGGCCCTGAGAACTTTGGATATGTCTAACTCATAACAGGAGTTTGATTCTGAGTCCATGAAAACTGGTAACGCCCATGGTTCTGATAGGTTTGCCATCGAGGTGGCCTTGGGTGTGAAACCTCTGAGAGGGCGAAGTTCTACCCTATCTGGAAAAAAAAGGGATATGTGATCATCCCCAATGCCCAGGGAGTGGATTTCCGAAATCCTCCCGTCGGATGTAATAGCCAACAGAAAAGTTGTTTTTAAAGTCAAGTTACAAAATTGAGACCTCTTCAACCGGTAAAAACGGATGAGTGGATAGGACTTCCAATATTAGAGGAGGATCCCACTTTGGAAAGGAACGTCTGGATGGGGGACACATCTTCAGTACTCCCCTGAGGAACGTAACCACTAGAGGGTCTTCTGACCCCCTGGTGTTAGTTGCTGCAGAAGTTGCGGAAACTTGCACCTTGAGGGAACTCTGGCTGAGCCCCAAATCGAGACCAGTTTGCAGAAAACTCAGAACATCAGCAGTGGAAAGAGAGAGATAGGATCAAATCCTTTTCCTGGGGCATAGGATAAGAACTTGTCCCAAATTCTTGCATAGATTGTGTTGGTTGTAGGCTTTCTAGCTTTAAACAGGGTGGATATGACCTCTAGGGAACAGCCTAACGATTCAAACCTCCTCCTTTCCACTTCCATACACAAAGATCCAGCTTCTGTGGGTCTGGATGGTCCAGCCTGCCCTGGGTCAACAACTGCAGAAAGGGAGGAATTCTGATCGGATGATCCACACTGAGGTGCATGGCTAGTGGAAACCACGGTCTTTTCGACCAATAGGGTAGCACTGCTAGCACTTTAACTGGTTCGTTCAGGAGTCTGAGGAGAAACCTCGAAATGAGTGGGCGAGGAGGAGAGGTGTAAGCTGTCTTGAAGGTCCAAGGACAAGACAGCGCATCTACTCCTTCCGCCTGTGGATGTGGAAGGTGAGAGAAGAATCTCCTGATTTTGCAATTCTCATGCGTAGCAAAAGATCCACCAGTGGGGTCTGCCCTAGATTGGAGATTTGGATGAACACATGGGGATGTAGAGACCACTCGTTGTCCCCAAACCTCCTCGATAAGACATCTGCCTCTGTGTTCATCTTGCCTGGGAGATACATTGCCCTGAGGTCTACCAGGTTCCTCTCTGCCCAGAGCATTACAGGTTCCACTTCCCTCAGAAGTGTCTTGCTGTGGGTGCCCCCTTGTTTCTGAAGGTACGAGACCGCCACCTTGGTGTCCAAACATAGAAGTACTCTCTGTCCCTTGACCTGAGATGCAAAAGAGGTTAAGGCTAGAAATGCTGCCCTCATTTCTAGGACATTGGACACTGTCCCTCTGGTGGGCAAGGACCATCTTCCCTGAATTCTCTGCAATGGGCACCCCACCCCTGGCCACTCGCATCTGACGTAATTGTGGACCATGAGTGGGAACCCAAATGATAGAGCCGGGAGAGATTCTCTGGATTCATCCACCAGTGTAATGACCACTGCTTATTAGCGTTGTTAAACGGATTGTCTGAGACAGATGTTGTCGTCTCCATTGCATTAAGAATCCCGTCTGGAAGTGTCTCAGATGCTAGTGAGACCATGGAACTAGAGGTATGCACGAGGACATCGTGCCAATAAGGCTCAGACACTGCAAGGCTGATAGATGGGATCTCTAGGACCTTGGATACCTTCTGAATGATGCCCTCCATCTTCATCTGGGGTAAAGAGACTGTGCCTAGGAGCGTACCGAACATTGCCCCTAAGTAAACCATCTGCTGTGTTGAAACTAATTGGCTCTTCCGATGGTTCACCAGCCACCCGAACTCCGACCACAACTGGAGAAGAATCTCCCTGTGGACTAAAAGGTGGCTCGAGTTTTTTTTTTTTTGACAGCAAGAGGATATCGTCCAGGTAGTGATAAATTCTTAACCCCCTCTCTCTCTCATAGGGGCCAAGACAGATATCAACACTTTTGTGAACACCAGAGGGTAGGTGCATAGCTCTAAGGGCAGAGCTTGAAATTGCAGGTGGACATGACCCACTGCGAACCTTAAGTATTTTTGGAAGGATGGTAGAATAGGGATGTGGAGGTACGCATCCTGCAGGTCTATCGAGATTAATCAATCTCCTGGTTGTATGGTTTGTATGATCGTTTGGAGTGACTCCATCTTGAAGCTTTCGAGATGGATGTATTGATTTAGCTTTTTCAGATCTATTACAGGTCTCCAGTCACCTGTTTTTTTCTGCACCAGGAAAAGGGTGGAAGAAAAACCTGTAAAATCGATCTGATGGGGGGACAGGTATTGCTGCCCCTTGACGCTGCAGGGACTCCAAAAAAAAATTGGTTTAAGGCCAGTGCCTTCTGTGGGGAGGCTGGTAACTGTCTCTTTGAAGGACGTGTGAGGAGGCTGCTGAGAGAAAGTCCAGAAGTGACCGTACCGGATCGTTGCTAGGACCCATGGGTCTTGACATTTGGAGGCACAGATGGGGAAAACGTTTTTTTAACCGGGCTCCCACTGGGGGCGTTTCCTCCCCGCTGACGTCAAAAGGACTTTGTCCCCTCCTGGGGAGCAGTGAGGGACTTGTACTTTCTGGCTCCCAGAAAAGAAGTCTGGGTGCCTCTCCACGATTTCTTGTTGTCCCTAAAGGGGCGAGACTGCCTGAAGTCTATAGAATTCGATTGCCGGAATCGTGATAAATAGGCCTTTGTTCTCCGGACCTTCCTGTCCTGAGGAAGTAAGCCAGATTTGCCCCCTGTTACTCTGGAGATTACTTTGTCGAGTTTCTCAACAAACCAAGATTTTCCATCAAGGGAAATCTTGCATCAATTCTGCTTTGATGCTAGATCGGCTGTCCAAGGCTTTAGCCATAAGGCCCGCTTTCCCATAACAGAGTTGCAGCATTGAATTGGCTGAACACCGGATTGTGTCAATTGCAGCTTCTCCCACGAAATCCGCCAACTTAAGCTCCTCCAGAGCTTTGATTATGTCATCTTTGGGAACGTCTTGGTGCAGGGATGTCTCAATATTTTCCGTCCAAGCCCTGATGGCATTGGAAACAGATGTCAGCGCAATGGCTGGTCTGCAAGCCACCCCTGCTTCTAGATAGATGTATTGATCTAGACCTCAAATGGAGCCATCTAGGGGATCCTTGAAAGACGTTGAATCCTCCATTGGCATTGTTACATTTTTTGCAAGACGCACTACAGCCGCATCAACCACAGTCATTGAACTGAGTATCCGAATCTGCCAGTGGATACATTTTGCATAAACGTGCTACAGAAAACTCTATCAGTTTTGTTCCACTCATCCTCTATGATCTCCCCCATTAATGGGAAGAAGATTTGGTTTCTCTTGAGGAATGAGAAATAGTTTTTTGATTTTTGCGGAGGCCCTTCCGGGTCTTCCCAGGCAATGTCGCTCCTCACCGCTTGTACAAAGGGTTGAACCAGGGAGAAATTGAAACCAGACGGTTCTGTATCATCTGAGGACTCCTCGGATGAATCTACCGGTGGGATTTGTTTAGCTGTTTTTCCTGATGGAGGCAAAGGAGTACTAACAGCTGATGGGCCCGAAATGTCGGGGTCCAAATCCAACACCTGGGCAGCTTGTGAAACCGGGTGAGCTGGAATCATGGCCGTCAGTTCAGAAAGAGAGTCTCTCATGGTTTGCTTAAGCAGGTCAACCACCTGCTGGCCTTCTAATTCCCGGTTAGCTGCGTAGTCCCTGAGACAGTCTCTGCAGACGAGCTTATCAGGGAGTGGAACCGCGCCACAGGCCCAACATTTTTTCCTTGACGCCCGCGGTGGAGGCGAAGGCGAATGACGACGTCTATAAGATCCTGATCTTCTGGAAGATTTATGATGAGAAGAGCGCGGTCTTCGCTCAGGACTATCGTCATTGTCATAGCGCCTTGAGGACTTTCTGGACCGCTTTGAAGGAACAGGGCTGAAACAAACAAAGTTTGTCAGTGGCGCACTCTTTTTTTTTTTTTTTTTTAAATACTCACGTACAGGTGGTCCACATACCTATTGGATATGAGGATCTTGGCTTTGTGACGAATGGCTCATGGTAAATAATGGGCAGGAGGATCAGCTGTAGTAAGGCGAAGTAAGAAAGCAAAAAGAAATAGAGTCTATTTGCACACCAAATTTTTAAACGAAGTCAACGCAATAGGAGTGAGATAAAAGTATAAGGCTGGCCATACACTACCCAACCCCCGTCTATAGATCTCCCTCAGATCTATAAAAAAACATACAATATGTGGTCAAATCTAATCACCCCCAATTTGCATGCAATCAGGCAGGCCCCTGTACCACACAGTTGAAGGCAAACCTAATGGAAATCGAACAAGAAAATTGCATGGTGAATGGCCAGCTCCACACATACCTGTAATGCTGAAGTAATCTGGACTGCAGGGCATACACCTGATATGCAGAGCAGCCCTGAGTCCAATTTAGAGCCAACACTTTAAAGCTAAAAAAGGGAGAGCAGCTTAATTAAAAAGGACCTACCCTATTACTGGCAAAAAAAAAGAAACAAAACCAAGGCCACGGCAAGAGAGTGAGAACCCTGAAGGGTAGTACAAAAAAGCTAGAGAAAAAAACATCAGAAATAGCAAGGAAACGCCCGTTCTGCACATGTGCAGACCAGGAATAAATGTCTTAAAGGGGACATTTTTTTTTTTTTTTTTTTAAAACCTATAAGCTTTAACCACCAGGGCTCAAAAACAGTGCAGACATGGAAGCAAAAGGAAAACCTAACCTGACCAAGAAGGAAGAGAATCTGATCCTCCCGCCGTCATCACCAGCATTCGTTTTTCTGGAAATTCAGCAGACTGCGTTCCTATGAGGAAACTCTGCAAGACCCCAAAAGATCCTCAGAAGGGGTTCCCAGTCTTATCAGTGCATTGAGCGGACCCAAGAACAGGGACTGCGCACGGGAGAGGCTTAACCCGGCGGACGCTGCCGACTGCAGAGGTATGGACATACATACTGCTACTCTTCACCAGTCAAGAGGAATGAGGAAAAAAAGGAGAATGTTGGGAGGGGCTATGCCCTTTAATTTATGCTAATGGTTTCTGGAAAGAGGAAACATATAGACTCTTGTCAGGAATGTGTATGTTGATGCAGATATTACCATCACACGTTATACTCCTTTAGCCGTCGGGCCACTAAAAAAAGTTACCACAATATTTTTCTAGGCCCCCATTATAATACATATACAGGTTTTTTATCATTATAGGTAGATCCTGGATGAAGGGGATTTTTGTATTAACAATAAATACATTTAAATAAACCTTTACCCCACAAATAGGCATACCCATGTAATCTCCAATCCCCACTGAAGACCTCAGATCAATGGGCAGTCAATGTCTGGGGGTTGCAGCCATGGGCAGAACTTTTTTCAGGGGGGGGGGCATAATTTTAGGGTCACCCATGCACCGCCCCTTTTCGACAATGTCATTATCCCATTATTATGGTCAGAGTCTGCAGACGTATTACAGTCTCTAGGATAAGTAATGGGTAATGGCCAACAGGCTCTCTTACCAGACCCAGCGAAACTACAGCAGTGATCACTCCGGCTGGACGATTGCTCACTCTGGGTTCCCCGGGGGCGACACTGGTCAGTAGTGCAGCATGTCTGTACCCTGGTAGTGGCTCAGTCTTTCTCTTTCTGGTGGCGCTGGACAGCGTGACTCTCTTTTGTGGCCCTGGCAGGCTCTCTCTCTGGCTTCCGCCCGGCACACTCCTCGTCCTGTAGCGCTCTCTCCCTCAGCTTCTTTCCAGGCTGCAGTCTCTCAATCTCTCTCTTGATCGAGCTGTAGCCTCCTCCCTGTGGAAAATGGAGCCGCCAATCTTTTGGGACTACCTGTCCCATGAAGCTTGCCTCTCCTAGTCGCCTTTGATTGGCCCTCAGTTATGGCCAATAGGGAAGGAACGGAGCAGGGCAGGAAGCTGGGTGGGGAACCTGGTGAGAGCCGCCGTCTCTTCTCCCTGACAGAAGAATGGGTGGGGCGAGCGGGGGAAACCTCTGATAGCCCGCCGCTCGCCATTCTTCCGTCACAGCACCGCCAAGTTCTCTGCTGGACTGAGCAGGGAAAAGAGCCCAAAGTCACACTACACTTGACAGCACCTTAATGGTGTCACCCCACTGGTGGGTGGCACCCGGGTGCGGCACCTCGATAGAGACACAACTGTGCTGAATTTAAGATCCGATCCCTGATTCCGGGGGGGGGGGCACTTGACCCCCCTTGCCCCTACCTGCGGACGCCCATGGTTGCAGCCCATTCCACACCAGGTGGTGCTTCCATACCCCAAAGAGACCGCGAGTCACTTAGTAATTCTCCCGTCTGGACTTTTCTCCATAGGCCCTGATTCAGAACCACTCGCCTTGTAAGTTGGGGTGTGTGTTGCGTTTGTTAATAAAATAATTTTTTTATATTAATCAGACATAACATTACACAATAGTGGTTGCTCATAGATTACTGTCAGGTTTTGACTTGAGTCAAACAAATGCTGCTGCATACAATGGGTACGTAGATACCATTGTTGTATTCAATTGACAGTTTCAACAGTCCATTGTTTACACAGCTACAGTACACAGGTATGTTTTCTGTTGTTTGGTAACTATGGTAAACAGCCTGACACATAGAAGGGGGGATTCAGGCATAAGATAGACAGACCTCATCATGCTTTAAGATCAGAAGCCACTCATCATAGAAGAAAGGTGCCTGGTCTCCAAGAAGCATCGTTGCCAATGGAGATCACGAACGTACAGTAACAGAAGTACAAATGGCAATAGCAACACAGGGTGTCGGGGTGCTAACACGGAAAGGAATGTGCACAAAGACCTGGCGCACTTCCCAATATCCAACATGTCCATACCTGTCTGTGCAGGAATGCATGCAGATGTACTGGAATTACACCAGGGTATGCTCTTGCATGCTGGCGCATGCCTATGAGCACTGGCGTATGTCGCACGCTGCGTACGCCTATGCACACTAGCGCATGTCCCATGCTGCGCACGCTCTTGACGATTGCTGGCGCCTAATGGCCTATACTGTATAAGGACTGCAGACAGATATGTTGACCGATTGCTGGTTGATCTTCAGCTCCCGGCATTCCTTGCTCCATTGTATTCTGCATCCTTGGATCACCTGTTACCAACCTGGCTTGCCTCTGGACCCGTCTACTGCTTCTCTCCTGGCTCTGACCTTGGCTTGTTCCCAGTCTAGAGTTGCCACATCATCCCTTTAATCCAGGACATTAATTACACAAGTTCTGCGGCTGATTAAGGTGGTAATTAAACTCACTTATCTGCATGAAATCAGCCTCAGAACCCGTGTAATTCATGTGTGTCCTGGATTAAAGGGATGATGTGGCAACCCTTGTTCCCACAGACTCTGCTCTTGTTGATTCCCTGTGCATGACCCTGGCTTGCTCCTGACTACGCTTCTGGTACTCTCCTGCCTGACTACCGTATCTGACATTTGGCTCAAGTTCCTGACCAGTTCTGCCCAGTCCTGCCAGCCAGACCTGTCTGCTTGCCCGGAGTGCCACCCTGGCGCAGCTGCTACGTCAGCCCCACCCTGCCTTCATAAGGCTCTGCATTACACCGGAATCGGCCAGAAACCACACAGCTGGCAGCCCGTGCTTCTTTGGGCTCAGCATCTCCTGTCACCACCTTCAGGGAGCTTTGCACTTACCTTCAAGGGGAAGCCCTCTCGTCACTTCAAGTCTCCGACCAGTTACGTGACAAGGAGGTGCTATGAGGAAGGCAGTTATAGACGAAACATGTTAGCATACTATTAATGTGTTTTTACTTGTAGCCAATAAAGATTTTTTGTTTTTCTGGACTATACCAAGTGCCAGCTTAATTCTATTATGGACTACTGTGCCCATGAAGAAATTTTTTTAAAAAAATCAGCAGCTACAAATACTGCAGCTGCTGACTTTTAAGAATTGGACACTTACCTGTCCTAGGGTCCAGCGATGCGGGGGAACGATGCCCCCCCCTCGTTCCCCGCTCCACTCGCGGCGCCGGCATCCTTACTGTGGGCACCCGGCTGTGGCTTCACAGCCGGGCACCCACTGCGCATGCGCGAACGGCGCCGCAGATCGTGACACGCCGCACAGTCATCTGGGACCTGTCATGTGTCCCAGATGACTGACTGCCGAAGGGGAAGTGATGATTCTAGCCCGGGCTGAGGAAGAGGCAGATTTCGTGGGACCACCTAGCAACAGGGAGAAATAGGTAAGTGAATTTTTTTTTTTTTTATCCAATTTTTTTTTTTTTAGCAGATTTAATGTCGATTCACATACTGTTGTCATTTTGGTGGAAACACCACTTTAAGTGTGGGAACACTTTTGCCAGAGCACCGGTCTTCAGCCGCGGGAAGCTGAGTGAGCGGTAGAGCGATGTTGTATATTCACGTGACAAGGGGTTAGTACCCCTTCCCCCTGGGTACTATGGGTGGGGTTAGCTTTATCCCTTATAATCCAAGGCTGGGCCAGTTTTGGGATTGATGGGAAAAGTGTTGCCTACAGAACAGCATTATGTAAGGTTGTAGCCCAAGGGTGGTAGGCCCTTTGGGGCTGGACCAACAGAAGCGCCATCAGATCCACCCATCTAAGGGAACCTACAGTGCGGGAAATGGAAGTGCTGGTCGGCATCCTTGTGTTAAAGTTGAGTTTAAAGTGTGCAATGTTATTGATGTTGGGTAACAGAAGATACCGGCGTTATTACGTATGGCAAGGG
>CM053032.1:2216540-2456540 GCA_028564925.1 Lithobates sylvaticus | reverse complement strand
AGAGGAGAGACAGAGAGAAGAGGAGAGGAGAAAGGGAGAGAAGGGAGACAGTAGAGGGGACAAAGGGGAAGGGAGAGGAGAAGAGAGAGGAGAGACAGAGAGAAGAGGAGAAGAGAAGAAAGTAGAGGAGAATGGGGAAGAAGGGAGACAGTAGAGGGGAGAGAGAGGGGAGGAGAAGAGAGAGAGGAAAAGGGGGAGAAGGGAGACAGGAGAGGGAGGGAGAGGAGAGAGAGGAGTGACAGAGACAAGAGGAGAGGAGAGGAGAAAGGGGGAGAAGAGAGACCGTAGAGGGGAGAGAAGGGGAGAGACAGAGAGAAGAGGAGAGGAGAAAGGGAGAGAAGGGAGACAATAGAGGTGAGAGAGGGGAAGGGAGAGGAAGAGAGAGGAGAGACAGAGAGAAGAGGAGAGGAAAAAGGGAGAGAATGGAGACAGTAGAGGGGAGAGAGGGCAAGGGAGAGGAGGAGAGAGGAAGAGAGAGGAGAGACAGAGAGAGAGGAGAGAAGAGGAGAGGAGAAAGGGGGAGAAGAGAGACCGTAGAGGGGAGAGAAGGGGAGAGACAGAGAGAAGAGGAGAGGAGAAAGGGAGAGAAGGGAGACAATAGAGGTGAGAGAGGGGAAGGGAGAGGAAGAGAGAGGAGAGACAGAGAGAAGAGGAGAGTAGAAAGGGGGAGAAGGGAGACCGTGGAGGGTAGAGAGGGTAAGGGAGAGCATGAGAGAGGAAGAGAGAGGAGAGACAGAGAGAAGAGGAGAGGAGAAAGGGAGAGAAGGGAGACAGTAGAGGGGAGAGAGAGGAGAGGAGAAGAGAGGAAAAGGGGGAGAAAGGAGACATGAGAGGGAGGGAGAGGAGGAGATAGGAAGAGAGAGGAGAGACAGAGACAAGAGGAGAGGAGAAAGGGAGAGAATGGAGACAGTAGAGGGGAGAGAGGGGAAGGGAGAGGAGGAGAGAGGAGAGGAGAAAGGGAGATAATGGAGGCAGTAGAGGGGAGAGAGGGGAAGGGAGAGGAGGAGAGAGGAAGAGAGAGGAGAGACAGAGAGAAGAGGAGAAAGGGAGAGAAGGGAGGCAGTAGAGGGGAGAGAGGGAAAGGGAGAGGAGAGAGAGAGGAAGAGAGAGGAGAGACAGAGAGAAGAGGAGAGGACAAGAGAGGAGAGGAGAAAGGGAGTGAAGGGAGACACTAGAGGGGAGAGAGCGAGATTGGCCAATAGGAACACTTGAATGACAGCTCTGAGCCTTCTGGGGCTGATGACATCACATCCAAGATGGCGGCTCTCAGCGGCAGTCTCTGGGTTTTTGATGTCTACCATAGAGAGGAATTTACATGTAAATTGTCTCCATAAACTGTATGAATTGTACATATAATCTCGTGGGAAGATTGATGGTGAAATGAAAGGTGATGACAGGTCCACTTTACATGGGGCATTCCTATATAGAGATATAGAGGTACATCCCACCAGAATGAGATATTTGGACCGATGGAAACGATCGCTCCGACTACTAAACAAGCGTCTTTCATTTTATTAAAGTCAAACTAAAAATAAAAGTGAAAACTTTCTAGACAACCTTGAATTAGGAGAGCCGCGGAGAAAACTATATTTCACGACTGATTAGGAGTGATTATCGATTTTTCTTTTTTTTTTTTCCAGTAATTAATCCGGCTCCACGTGTGCGTCCCGGACACGGCGCCAAAGACTCACCCCCCCGCCGCCTTGTTCCGGGGCGCATGGTGTCATCGCCCCATTTCCTGCGCTCTGCAGGTGGCGGGAGATTCTGCAATAAACAGTTCTTTTCTCCCCGTGCCCAGCTCCTGCCAAGCGAGACGCCAGTGTTGTGGCTATTTATTAGCCGTTAATTGCATGACAGATCGCTATTGACGAGCACTCAGTGGATGGCAGATGGCCAATGAGACTTAAAGTGTTGTGAGTTCCCTGCCCCCCCCCACCCACCCCCCCTTCCCGCAGCCGGCAACGAAAATCTTTAAAGCATTTAATCCAATGTCAAACGCTGCGCTGGCCGCGGCCGAGCTGCCAAAGGGAGCTGCAGGTATTAATGGAAGAGAGGTGAAGCCCTGAGATAAAAAAGAATTGCGGGAGCAGCCGGGGCCCATGCAGAGCCTTTTATTAGATGTATTCTGATATAATCCCGGTGGTAGGAGGCCGGGGCCGCCAGGAAATGTTCTCTCCGCGTTCCCCGCGGCTCCGACTGTTTAATGTAACATGCCGACGCTGAAACTCATTTCATTTAAAGGGGTCGCGTCTGGCGGGATGTCCGCCCTTCATCGCTACGGAGCCTGAAGTGACTATCGGGAGCAACGGAAAAAAAAAAAAACATTTTAGATTTCTCTGGCCTTTAGATGTTGTATTTTACCGATCGGCAAAGAAGAAGAAGACGGAAAGATCAGAGAAGAACTTCAAAAGCAACATTTCCAAGAGACGCCCGGGACTTCAAAGACCGATTCACCAGAAAAAATGGAGGACACATCATTATCCACTTAAGGACCGCGCCCTTTTTTTCTGACATTTGTTGTTTACATGTAAAAATCTGATTTTAGAAAATGACACACGAATACACACGATCGAAAAATTCTGCCAGCAAAAGACCGATGAGAGTTTTTGGTCGGAAAATGCGACCGTGTGTACGCTCCATCTGACTTTTGCTGGCTGAATTCCCGCCAGCAAAAGTTTGGGAGCAGGTTCTCAATTTTTCGGTCGGAAAAAGTTCCAATCGGAAATTGCGATCGTCTGTAGCAATTCTGATGCGCAAAATTCCTACGCATGCTCAGAAGCAATTTGACGCATTCTCGGAAGCATTGAACTTCATTTTATTGGCTCGTCGTAGTGTTGTACGTCACCGCGTTCTTGGCGGTCGAAAGTTCAGCAAACTTTTGTGTGACCGTGTGTATGCAAGACGAGCTTAAGCGGAATTCCGTCGGACAAAAAAACATCCAAGAGTTTTCTGACGGAAAATCCGCTCGTGTGTACGGGGCAAAAGAATACACAAATATATATTTGAGCAAAAAAAATGGCGGTCGTTGCAATTTTTTTTTTATGTCGCAGGGTTTTTGCGCTGCGGTTTTTCAAACGCAATTTTTTTGGGGAAAAAATACCCTTTAATGAATAAAAAAAAAACAGAACATTACTCAGAACCCCCAAACACTTTATATGTTTTTTTTAGCAGACACCCTAGGGAATAAAATGGCGGTCGTTGCAACTTTTTATGTCACGCAGAATTTGCAGAACATTTTTCAAACGTGTTTTTTTTCTTTAATAAAACAAAAAAAAAAAAAAAAAAAAAATAATACATATACCCCAATTTTTTTTATATAATATGAAAGATGATGTTACGCCGAGTAAATAGATACCTAACATGTCATGTTTTAAAATTGCGCACTCTTGTGGAATGGCGCCAAACTACGGTACTTAACCCCTTCCATACCGGACCTATTCTGGCACTCCTCTCCTACATGTAAAAATCATAATTTTTTTGCTAGAACATTACTCAGAACCCCCAAACATTATATATATTTTTTAGCAGACACCCTAGGGAATAAAATGGCGGTCATTGCAACTTTTTATGTCACGCGGTATTACCGCAACAATTTTTCCAACGTGTTTTTTTTCAAAAAAACAAAAAACATTATATATAGATATATATATATATATATATACCCCAATTTTATATAATATGAAAGATGATGTTACGATAAGTAAATAGATACCTAACATGTCACGCTTTAAAATTGCGCACACTTGTGGAATGGCGCCAAACTTTGGTACTGACAAATCTCCATAGGCGATGCTTTAAAATGTTTTACAGGTTACATGTTTAGACTTACAAAGGAGGTCTTTTTCTAGAATTATTGCTCTCGTTTTAACGCACGTGGCAATACCTCACATGTGGGATTTGAATGCCGTTAACATATGCGGGCGCGACTTACGCGTGCGTTCACTTTTTTTACACTTTTCTTTACATTTTTTTGTTCACTTTTATTCCTATTACAACAAATGTAAACATCTCTTGTAATAGGAATGGTGCGTGACAGGTCCTCTTTATGGAGAGGGGTCTAAAAAAAAAACAGATCTCTCCTCTACCCTTAAAAGCAAAAGATCAAAAAAAAAAAAAAAAAAAAACATTTTTTGTCTTTTGCTTTAAGAAAAAAAAAAAAAACATGTTCACATGGCCCGTAACCTGGATGTGACGTCATGACGTCGCTCCGGTCCTCCAAGGGCATAGAGATGAGTGGTGGCCATTGTGCCGTCAGTTATCTGTATGGGAAAACACTGCTGACCCTGCATGGTTCCCGGGCCCAGCAATCGATAACGTAAGAATTATCAATCAGTGGAGAGGCGATTATTGGATGGACTTTACATAAGTGATTAACAATTTAAAGCCCAACTCCAGCTAACACCTATTACAGAGTTATAGCAATATCATTTTTTATTTACCTGAGAATACATTGTATCCCCCCCAGTATATACCTGAGAATAAATTGTATCCCCTCCCAGTATATACCTGAGAATACATTGTATCCCCCCCCCAGTATATACCTGAGAATACATTGTATCCCCCCCCCCAGTATATACCTGAGAATACATTGTATCCCCCCCAGTATATACCTGAGAATACATTGTATCCCCCCCAGTATATACCTGAGAATACATTGTATCCCCCCCCAGTATATACCTGAGAATAAATTGTATCCCCGCAGTATATACCTGAGAATACATTGTATCCCCCCCAGTATATACCTGAGAATACATTGTATCCCCGCAGTATATACCTGAGAATACATTGTATCCCCCCCAGTATATACCTGAGAATACATTGTATCCCCCCCCAATATATACCTGAGAATACATTGTACCCCCCAAGTATATACCTGAGAATACATTGTACCCCCCCAAGTATATACCTGAGAATACATTGTATCCCTCCCAGTATATACCTGAGAATACATTGTACCCCCCCAAGTATATATCTAAGAATACATTGTACCCCCCAAGTATATACCTGAGAATACATTGTATCCCTCCAGTATATACCTGAGATTGAGAATACATTGTATCCCTCCCAGTATATACCTGAGAATACATTGTATCCCCCCCAGTATATACCTGAGAATACATTGTACCCCCCCAAGTATATACCTAAGAATAAATTGTACCCCCCAAGTATATACCTGAGAATACATTGTATCCCCTCCCAATATATACCTGAGAATACATTGTATCCCCTCCCAATATATACCTGAGAATACATTGTACCCCCCCCCCAAGTATATACCTGAGAATATAGTGTACCCCCCAAGTATATACCTAAGAATACATTGTATCCCCCCAGTATATACCTGAGAATACATTGTCCCCCCCCCAGTATATACCTGAGAATACATTGTACCCCCCCAAGTATATACCTGAGAATACATTGTATCCCCTCCCAATATATACCTGAGAATACATTGTACCCCCCCCCCCCCCCCAAGTATATACCTGAGAATATAGTGTACCCCCCAAGTATATACCTAAGAATACATTGTATCCCCCCAGTATATACCTGAGAATACATTGTCCCCCCCCCCCCCAGTATATACTTTAGAATACATTGTATTGTTTCCACTGCAATCACTCTGTCTCTATCTCTTTGTAAAACTACATATACATTCCTAAAATATCATTATATATATATATAGATAGAGAGAGAGAGAGAGAGAGAGAGAGAGAGATAGATAGATATACAATGCATTTTTTTTTCACAAAAAGCAACAAGTTCCATTGCTGATCCCTGGTGTGGGACTGGTATACTGGCGGTGAGCCACTGTGTTGTTTCCAGTTGTGGACTGTTTACTTTTCTTTAATTTTGAAAACAAAAAATAAATTTGTTACTTTTACATGCGGCTGGCTGGTGATCCCGACTTCCTATATCACAATATTTACAAAATAAACAGAGAAACAACAAATGTGATTATATTCATAAAACTTTCCAATGACTCCGCGTTCCCTCAAACTTTCCTCCCGGCATCCCGGTAAATGACAGGCTCGCTTCATAACTTCTCATTTGCGGTTAATCGTCAGACTCCGGCGCCCTTCGGAGCGCTGGTTAATAAGCGCGGCGTGCATTAAGCTGACGATTGCGCTCGATTTCACATATCCGGTTTTGGCTGACAGTAAGTAATTCACATATCACCCGGAACGCCTTTCCCTTCCACAGATCTGACACATCCGTCTTGCAGGAATCTTCCCGGTAATTAGTATGCACAAGGGGTGGTATAATGGAGATTAAATGAAGGCGCGCGCTAATACTTCATCAGAGAAAATGAACAGGAGGGATCACTGCCAGAGACACTCCACAATATCAGACAAATTGCATCGCTCGCATCACGTGCACAGAAATAATGGAAGTGACAGCGGGGGAAGGGGGTTTCGCTGGGATGGAGATGGATCTGGGAAGTAATAGGCTCCAATAGGGGTCACATGGGGGGCCCGGAACACCAAAAATATGTGCGAGGGGCGTTCCAGTCCAGATCGAAAATCAAAGGATCTTAGATTGAATCGCCACACCGTGAATTCATAGTTCAGATCAAGTAGAAGCCCGGGGAAGAAGGTCGACGCGTTTCTGGGGCCAAAAGTTGCACCGCACCCTTTATCTGGACCTAAAAGATAGGAAACATTGTATAATGATTGAGGATAGAATGTTTAACCACTTGGTGTCCGCGCTATAGCCGAATATAGCTGCACAATCCCGCACCCTGCCCTGCTGTGATCTCAGAGTCACTGAGACTCGGGTGATCACAGATCCGAGTAACGGGTCGATCACGGCCCCTTACCATGTGATCAGCTGTCAGCCAATGACAGCTGATCACATGATGTAAACAAAAGCCCGGTAATTGTTTTTTTTTTCTCCTCACGCTGTCAGACGATCACTGGCTTATGTGCCCACTAGTGCCACCTATCAATGCCCACCAGTGGTGCCAATCAGTGCCACCTAGCAGTGCTGCCTATCAGTGTAACCAACCTGTGCCGATCAGTGCCCATTATTGCCACGATCAGTGCCTATCACTGCCACCCATCAGTGAGAGAAAATATCAATGTCACACTCACATGGTGTGCAGCTTGGGAGCAACGAGTGGGGGCCCATATTTCAGGGCACAGGGCCCCCCCCCCCATCTATACGTCCGGCCCCCTCATCTTCTGCTAAGCAGAAACACAGATCTCTGTCTTCCCCCAGTCAAAGCACCTCCCCCACACAGTTACCAAGCACTCCCAGGGGACACATTTAACCCTTTGATCGCCCCCCGGATGTTAACCCCTTCCGTGCCAGTGTCATTTATACAGTGACAAAAAGGAAAAGGTCTGGTGTCCGTAACCACCTCCATCCCAATATATGCAACAATTGACTGAGTAAATTTACTGGCTATCCGCATTCGCCTCATTTAAAGTCCCTGGGCGATTTCCTGCTTTTTGTTTTATACAGTGACAGTGCATTTTTTTTCAGCACTGATCACTATATTGGTGTCACTGGTCCCCAAAAAGTGTCACTTTCTCTCTCTCTCTCGGGATCAGGAAGGATTTTTTTCCCCTGCTGTAGCAGATTGGATCGTGGCTCTGCTGGGGTTTTTCACCTTCTTCTGGATCAACTGCGGGTATAGAATTGGGTATATGGGATTGTAGGATATTATTTTTTGTTTTTTTTTTGTGGTTGAACTGGATGGACTTGTGTCTTTTTTCAACCTAACTAACTATGTAACTATGTAGCTTAGTGTCCAATTTGTTCGCCGCAATGTCGCAGTCCCGGAAAAAAAATCGCTGATCGTTGCCATTACTAGTAAAAAAAAATATATATAAAATATAAATGTCATAAATCTATACCATACTTTGTAGCCGCAATAACTTTTGCGCAAACCAATCAATATACGCTTATTGGGATTTTTTTTTACAAAAAATATGTAGCAGAATACATATTGGCCTAAACTGATGAAGACATTTTTTTTAATTTTTTTTTTATTTTTTTATTGCAAGTGTTTTATAACAGAAAGTAAAAAATATAGTTTTTTTTTTTTTTTTTCCAAATTGTCGCTCTTTTTTGTTTATAGCGCAAAAAAAAATAAAAAAAATGTAGAGGTGATAAAATACCACCAAAAGAAAGTTCTATTTGTGGGTAAAAAAGAATGTTTTATTTGGGTACAATGTCGCACGACCGCGCAATTTTCAGTTAAAGCGACGCAGTGCCAAATCGCAAAAAATTGCGTAAATCCTTCCGGAGCTGAACAAAAATAAATAAATATATATGTATATATATATATATATATATATATATATATATATATATATATAATATCTGACAAAAGTAAGTACACCCTCAGTGACATTTGTGTAAGAAATGACACTTGTCTACAATGTAAAGTAGTGAGTGTACAGCTTGTATAACGGTGTAAATTTGCTGTTCCCTCAAAATAACTCAACGCACAGCCATTAATGTCTAAACCGCTGGCAACAAAAGTCAGTACACCCCTAATGCCGCGTATACACGATTGGAATTCTCATCGGAAAAAGCTCTGGCGGTTTTCCCGAAGGAATTCCAACGGAATTCCGCTCAAGCTGTCTTGCCAACACACGGTCACACCAAATTCCGACCGTCAAGAACACGGTGACGTACAACACTACAACGAGCCGAGTTCAATGCTTGCGAGCATGCGTCGAATTGTTTCCGAGCGTGCGTAGGAATTTTGCGTGTCAGAATTGCTACAGACGGTCGGAATTTCCGATAGAAACCTTTTCCGTCTGAAAAATTGAGAACACGCTCTCAGTTCTTTGCTGTCGGAAATTCGGCCAGCAAAATTCCGATGAACGTTTTCCGATGAAAAGCTCTTATCTGTCTTTTTCTGGCCGGAATTCCGATCGCGTGTACGCGGCATAAGTGAAAATCTCCAAATTGGGCCCAAAGTGTCAATATTTTGTGGTTTGGGGTCGTTATCATGTTGAAAAGATATAAAAAAAATATTTACAAAAATGTGAGGGGTGCACTTACTTTTGTGAGATACTGTATATATACACACACACACATATATATATATATACACTGTATATAAAATGTAACATTTATCTTAAACCCAATATATAATAATGAAAACATTGGCGCTCCCATTATCCCTAATAACGATTCGCCCTCCATCTGGAGTTATTCGGATTACGGATGGTGGGAAGTCGATCCCGGCCAGGAACCTCCACGCCGGCGTTTCGCTTTAATTGGCGCGGAATGCGTTGCACGGCCGGTCCTCCTTCTCATTACCTGCAGATCCCACGTTTATTGCTTATATCTCCCAAGGCTCCGCACGCCGCAGTCTCATCGATCAAACCTTCCAAAAGCAGCAACAGAACCTAAAGGGGCCACGGGAAAAAAAAAACCTGCTGACTCCTTACTTTGTGTGTTAACCCGTCGTGGACCGCACTGCACACCGGCGAGGTGCCGCGGCAGGGCGGTGATTTAGTGCGTTGAGTCTGTTTAATTATTATATTATAATAGTCACTGAGGACTGACGGCTCCCTGGAAGGTAGACATGCGCACAACAAAAAAATTTGTTTTTTATTTTCGTTTTTTTCGTTTCCGTTGATTCGTACATTCGTAAGAGTTATTTTTTCGTTGATTCGTTTTTTAGTTAGTTTAATTTTCGTTTATTCGAAATTCGCACGCATTCGTATTTATTCGTAACATTTGTAACATTTGTAACATTGGTAGATTCGTAATCGGAGCATAATTCATAATTTTATGTAATGTGTATGCTATTATTACATTTTAATAATTTACGAATCAAAAAAAAAAGTTACGAATCGAAAAAAAAAGTTACGAATGTACGAATTTTTTCGTTCAATCCATTCGAAGCGCGTTAAGCAGCGCCATTGTAAGGGACACGGAAAATTACCAATTCAACAAAAAAAAAAAGTTACGAATGTACGAATTTTTTCGTTCATTTTCGTTGTTCCTGTTTTAGTTTTTCGGATTTTCTTCATTCGTACATTCGTTGTTTCTAATTTGTTTTTTTCGGATTTTCGTTGTTTTTCGGATTCGTTCGATTCGAATGATTCGTTATTCGGATTCGTTCGATTCGAACGATTCGTTCATTCGTACGAAAACGAACGAACGAAAATAACGAAAAAAAACTAAACGAATTGCACATGTCTACTGGAAGGGATGTGACAGCCGAGCCGCCATCTTTGCTGCGGCCGTTACTGGCTGGATTGGGGGCCGTTCACACCACCGAACATACAATGTTTAATCGTCCTTTCCAGATTTCATTTTATATAAAAAATCATCTGTGCACCTTATTTAACCACTTAAGGACCGGAAGGATTTGCCTTCTTAATGACCGGGCCATTTTTTGCGGTACGGCACTGCGTCGGTTTAACTGACAATTGCGCGGTCGTGCGACATTGTACCCAAATAAAATTGATGTCCTTTTTTTCCCACAAATAGAGCTTTCTTTTGGTTTGATCACCTCTGCGGTTTTTATTTTTTGCGCTATAAACAAAAATAGCGCGACAATTTTGAAAAAAATATATATATTTTTTGCTATAATAAATATCCCAAAAATTTAAAAAAATCTAATAAAATTCTTCATCCGTTTGGGCCAATGTATATTTTTCTACATATTTTTGGTAAAAAAAAATCACAATAAGCGTAAATTGATTGGTTTGCGCAAAAGTCATTGCGTCTACAAAATAGGGGATAGATTTATGGCATTTATATATATATATATTTTTTTTTACTAGTAATGGCGACAATCTGCGATTTTTAGTGGGACTGCGACATTGCGGCGGACAGATCGGACTCTTTTGACACTTTTTTGGGGATCATTGACATTTATACAGCGATCAGAGCTATAAAAACACACTGATTACTGTATAAATGTCACTGGCAGTGAAGGGGGTTAACACTAGGGGGCGATCAAGGGGTTAAATGTGTTCCCTAGGGAGGTGCTTTCTAACTGTGGGGGGAGGGGACTGAATGGAGAAGGAGACCGATCGCTGTTCCTGATCACTATAGGAACAGACGATCTCTCTCTTCTCCCCTGTCAGAACGGGGCATCTGTCTTTTTACATTGACAGATCCCCGTTTTGTCTCTCTGTGGAGCGATCGCAGGTGACCGGCACAAAGCAAGGTCCATAAAGACACGGAGGAGCGAGTTTGGGGTGGAGGAACTTGACTGGTCTGCACAGAGTCCTGACCTCAACCCGATAGAACACCTTTGGAATGAATTAGAGTGGAGACTGCGAGCCAGACCTTCTTATCCAACATCAGTGCTGACCTCACAAATGCTCTTCTGGAAGAATGGTCAGACATTCCCATAGACACCCTCCTAAACCTTGTGGACGGCCTCCCCAGAAGAGGTGAAGCTGTTATAGCTGCAAAGGGCCAACTCAATATTGAACCCTCCGGACTAAGACTGGGAGGTCATTGAAGGTCATGTGTGTGTAAAGGCCGGCGTCCCAATACTTTTGGTAATATAGTGTATGTTAAGTGCAACACAATGGGGGGGGGGGCTCAGGGATTGTCACTTGTCATACATTGTTCTGTATGAGGCAGAAGCCCCGCCCCCATCTTCAAACCGCGGGATGACAATAATTGTAGGGCGGTTCTAGTTGCTAGGCGATGTGGGCGGGGTGTACCCCGGAATACTATTGATGTTTTTTTCTCATCCTCTAATATTAATCGGAGGTGGAATATCCTGTGAAGTGTCGCGGTCACTCCGGGCCGCCTTGTGGGTCGGGAAGGCGTCATTCTTCGAATGCCGCGTCTTTGTATAGCGCGCCCCCCTCCCCCCCCCCGGATTACGGAGGAATTTGTAACATAAATAAATGAACAGACATGTCAGAAAAGAGGGAATCCGGCCGCCTCCGGGACATTAAAATGGGGATTTCCGAGTGTTTCGGCGATTTCTGCGCTAATTATTTCCACGACTCGTCAGAATGAGGCCAACAAACAGCAGAAAATGAAGCCATTAATTTCTCCTCCGCACTCACAGATGTAATTAGTGGAATTTAATTAGTCGTGGCGGGATGGTGGAGGGGAGGAAGAAGGATGGCGGGCAGAGCGCTCTGAGGATGTGATCGATCGCCGCCAACGTGCGCATGGCGAGATTACTGAGAATGATCACTTTGCTACTTTTTATGTGTTTTTAGCGGGACTTTTTTTGGGAGCGCAGTCCCGGCACCTCCAGCACTGGATGTATGTAATGGCGAGGGGTGCTGGGGGATCTATTGTCACTGAGGGGGGTCTATTGTTTCATGGGCGATCTATTGTTTCTGGTGTGGGATCTCTTGTTGCTATGGGGGGTCTTATGTTGCTGTGGGGGGTTTTATGTTGCTGTGGGGGGGTCTTATGTTGCTGTGGGGGGTTTAATGTTGCTGTGGGGGGGTTTATGTTGCTGTGGGGGGTTTCATGTTGCTGTGGGGGGGTTTATGTTGCTGTGGGGGGGTTTTATGTTGCTGTGGGGGTTTTATGTTGCTGTGGGGGGGTCTTATGTTGCTGTGGGGGGTTTAATGTTGCTGTGGGGGGTTTAATGTTGCTGTGGGGGGTCTTATGTTGCTGTGGGGGGTTTAATGTTGCTGTGGGGGGTCTTATGTTGCTGTGGGGGGTCTTATGTTGCTGTGGGGGGTCTTATGTTGCTGTGGGGGGTCTTATGTTGCTGTGGGGGGGCTCTATGTTGCTGTGGGGGTGTCTTATGTTGCTGTGGGGGTGTCTTATGTTGCTGTGGGGGGTTTTATGTTGCTGTGGGGGGTCCAATCAATATACACTTATTGGGAATTTTTTAACCAAAAATATGTATAAGAATACATATTGGCCTAAACTGATGAAGACTTTTTTTTTTTTGTTGGATATTAAAAATTGTTTATAGTGAAAAAAAAAAAAAAAAAAAACGTAGAGGTGATCAAATACCACCAAATGAAAACTCTATTTGTGGGGGGAAAAAAAAAAGGACATACATTTTGTTTGGGGGAGGGGGCAAATCCTCCCGGTCCTTAAGTGGTTAAGAGGTGTGAAAAATCATCTCCCAGACAGCAGCCGCCATCGTTTTGGTGACAACTGTAGAATTTTGGATTTCCTTTAGCCCCAGGGGCAACAGTCACCAGGGCAAATAGAACGAGGAGGGGGGAGGGGTCACAGAGAACAATACAATCCTAATGATTGGATGAGGGATAGAAGCGCCGCTCCATTTATTGACACCTTGATAAAAAGAAAGAAGCAACGATGTATAAATTCCAAACTTTAGAATCCTCTGCCGTGTCCCGACTTCTCTATTTACTAAATTCTCCCCCCACATCAGGCGAAACCCGCCATGAGAGAGAAGGCGGAGCTCAGGAGTGACGGACGCGATCTCTGACCTCCCCTCACCGGATCGCTGTGCCGGGATTCGCCCTCCATAATTGCGCCCTCGTTATTTGCTTGTGTGAAATGTTCTGTCATTTTAATACTACAAATCAATAAAGCTTCGGGTCAGTCTTATCATTTACATGGCGGAGGCAATGAGCTGTGAAGGAACGATTTGTTGGCTGCGCTCGCTAACCGCTGAAATCTGCAAAAGTAATTTTACTTATCATATCAAACACCGGCGTGATGATGAAGCCGCGTGAGTCGGGGCGCTGGTTCGATTTCCGCTGATTTGGATGATGAGTTGTTATTTTGTATTTAATGCTGACATCATATGTATCAATTGACATCATTGTGTTCTGATTTATGACGTTCTTCCATCATATGTGAGCGAGAAAAGAGGAGACTGGATGAGCCTTTCATGTTCCATGCATTACCATGATTACCTCTCACAGAGATCACAGGACTCCCCCTGACAACACCTTCATCTGCTTCTCTCTTCTTCTCAAGGACAGCGCCACCTGTGGTCGGGCGTCATCCAGAGTCACCATCTACTTCCTGCACTGCGATGACACAATCATGTAAATCAGTGGGGGACAACTAGAAAATTCCTCAAGTGTGGCCCCCAACACTTCTAGGGGGCCGCACAATAGTGCTGCATTTTTGCACCTCAACACCCCAAAATTTTGGTAACAATAACACCCAACATTGGTATCAGTGGGTGTAATAATGACCCCCAGCATTGGTACCTGTGGATGTAATAATAACCCCCAGCATTGATATCGGAGGATGTAATAATAACCCCCAGAATTGGAATCAGAGGACGCAATAATAACCCCCAGAATTGGTATCAGTGAATGTAATAATAACACCCAACATTGGTATCAGTGGATGTAATAATAACCCCCAGCATTGGTACCTGTGGATGTAATAATAACCCCCAGAATTGGTATCAGTGGATGTAATAATAACCCCAAGAATTGGTATCGGAGGATGTAATAATAACCCCCAGAATTGGTATCAGTGGATGTAATAATAACCCCAACATTGGTATCAGTGGATGTAATAATAACCCCCAGCATTGATATCGGAGGATGTAATAATAACCCCCAGAATTGGAATCAGAGGACGCAATAATAACCCCCAGAATTGGTATCAGTGAATGTAATAATAACACCCAACATTGGTATCAGTGGATGTAATAATAACCCCCAGCATTGGTACCTGTGGATGTAATAATAACCCCCAGAATTGGTATCAGTGGATGTAATAATAACCCCAAGAATTGGTATCGGAGGATGTAATAATAACCCCCAGAATTGGTATCAGTGGATGTAATAATAACCCCAACATTGGTATCAGTGGATGTAATAATAACCCCCAGCATTGGTACCTGTGGATGTAATAATAACCCCCAGAATTGGTATCAGTGGATGTAATAATAACCCCAAGAATTGGAATCAGTGGATGTAATAATAACCCCCAGAATTGGTACCTGTGGATGTAATAATAACCCCCAGAATTGGTATCAGTGGATGTAATAATAACCCCCAGCATTGGTATCAGCGGATGTAATAATAACCCCCAGCATTGATATCAGTGGATGTAATAATAACCCCCAGCATTGGTACCTGTGGATGTAATAATAACCCCCAGCAATAATATCAGCGGATGTAATAATAACCCCCAGCATTGGTATCAGTGAATGTAATAATAACCCCCAGCATTGATATCAGTGGATGTAATAATAACCCCCAGCATTGAAATCAGAGGACGCAATAATAACCCCCAGCATTGGTATCAGTGGGTGTAATAATGACCCCCAGCATTGGTATCAGAGGACGCAATAATAACCCCCAGAATTGATATCAGTGGATGTAATAATAACCCCCAGCATTGGTATCAGTGGATGTAATAATAACCCCCAGCATTGGTATCAGTGAATGTAATAATAACCCCCAGCATTGGTATCAGTGGATGTAATAATAACCCCCAGCATTGAAATCAGAGGACGCAATAATAACCCCCAGCATTGGTATCAGTGGATGTAATAATAACCCCCAGCATTGGTACCTGTGGATGTAATAATAACCCCCAGTGTTGGTATCAGTGGATGTAATAATAACCCCCAGCATTGATATCAGTGGATGTAATAATAACCCCCAGCAATGGTATCAGCAGATGTAATAATAACCACCAGCATTGATATCAGTGGATGTAATAATAACCCCCAGCATTGATATCAGTGGATGTAATAATAACCCCCAGCATTGGTATCAGTGGATGTAATAATAACCCCCAGCATTGGTATCAGTGGATGTAATAATAACCCCCAGCATTGGTATCAGTGAATGTAATAATAACCCCCAGCATTGGTATCAGTGGATGTAATAATAACCCCCAGCATTGGTATCAGTGGATGTAATAATAACCCCCAGCATTGGTATCAGTGGATGTAATAATAACCCCCAGCATTGGTATCAGTGAACATAATAGTAACTCCCAGCATTGGTATCAGGGAATATAATAATTGAACTTGATGACTTCACATTTAAAAAAAAAAAAAAGAGGCTTGGTCAGGATCCACCCCCAGCCTGTGATTGGACAGTGGGGGAGGAAAAGAACAATGATTAGGCCATCATTCTGCTCATCACACGCCGGGTATTAGACTGACAGCTCTGCATACAGCACCTCCCCCACTTCTGCTGTGCAGGAAGCTAACATGAAGACCTACACCGAGCATCTATACTACTAGCTGTACCTAATATTCCATGTAAATGTCTTTAATGAATTCTTCTGCGGATGAAATATCAATCTATTCCGTCTGCCTGGAGTTCATCTTTCAGTCATCTCCAGTAATGTTGCGCTCGTCGTACAGCGGCGCGGCGTAGTGTGAAATGTAATAAAACTCACAATAAACACGCTTTGGAGTAATTAGATCTCAGCGAGCGTAATAGCTGCGATCGTTCGCTGACACCATATAGTATGACCGCGCCTCTCACTGATGCCGAGATCCGCCAAAAATAAAAAAATAAATGACAAATGTGTCATCCGGTCAGCCGCAATCAGCCGATAATGACATTGCGGCGGCCGTATTTTTAACACCAACGAGCGAACGAGGCCTCGGCTATAACGTCGCCGACAAAAGAGGCTCTAAACAACGAGCTCATTTATTAACGGGAGCGATAAGTGGAATAATTAAGGCCGTTGGTTACAAGTTAATTTAATTATAATCCGGCGGCGGCGTCAGCTGCCGCGGGAAACAAGCGCCCCGAGCAGGCGGCGGTCCCAAAATTCTTCTCCGGCAATAACAATAGCAATATCCTATCAATGTGCTTGCGTTCGCAGCCATTTTAGCCCGCCTGCTCGGCGGGAAGGAAGATTAAATGTGCCGGCGAAAAAAAAAGAAGGCGCGCGTTTTTTACGCTTTTCATTTTTTTTACAGGGGAGCCGGGAAAAGATGCGGAATTAGCAGCAGGTAATTAAAAAACATTATCTGTTCATAACAAAGCGCCATAAGCTACTTTAATGGCCGTATAAATCCAGGAGCGTTACAGCGGGCAAAGAAAATAATTGCGTGGGTGGGGGAGAGGGGCTTTTATCGCCCTCGCCGGAGGTCAGCGGGTTCCGCCATGCCGCTAAATGCTCAAAGTTCGCCGCTTTCACCTATTTGCTGCCCATTGTTTTTTCTTTTTATTCATTCAATTAGATTTAATTATTGCTCGTCCTCCCTTTGCAGGATTTTTTTGCTTTGTTGTGTTCTTCGGTCTCCACGCGCGTTTTAACGTTTAGCGGCTGGAAATACTCGAACGCAGTGAAATCAACAGGAGCGGATTACAGCAGCCTCAAAAGGGAAGCAGCGGGTCCCAAAAAAATCCCAGGGCTTGTCCACTTCACAACTTGCCTCAAAGCGCGTGCGTTGCGGCAATGCATGGTAACGCACACTACATAGGTGATGACCGCCCCACATCTTGAACCTCATATCTGATGATGATGTGTCCTGGGCGCTGTCCTGGGATCAAGGTATCGAGCTACTGTGCATAGCAAAGACATTCTTTGCGATGATGGGGAGCCACAAGTGGGTGGTCCTTACATTAATAGAGGAGGGGTTTAGATAGGCCACTCCAATAGGAGGACAGGGTCTGGATGGGACTACCTGGACACAGGGTGGGCCTGAGGCAGACTGGACGGGGTTAACTGCGCCTGACTGAGCCTGACTACTTTCTTTTCTACTGCTGGTCATGACCTTTGCCTGGACCCAACTGCTCTCTTATCTACCATCTGCCATGACCACTGCCTGAGCCTGACTACTCTCTTGTCTACTGCCTGCCATGACCTCTGCCTGGACTCAAATTCTCTCTTGTCTACTGCCTGCCATGACCCCTGCCTGAGCCTGACTACTCTCTCGTCTACTGCCTGCCATGATTACTGCCTGGACCCAACTACTCTCTTGTCTACTGCCTGCCATGACCCCTGCCTGGACCCAACTACTCTCTTATCTACCATCTGCCATGACCGCTGCCTGAGCCTGACTACTCTCTTGTCTACTGCCTGCCATGATTCCTGCCTGGACTCAACTTCTCTCTTGTCTACTGCCTGCCATGACCGCTGCCTGAGCCTGACTACTTTCTCGTCTACTGCCTGCCATGACCCCTGCCTGGACTTGACTACTCTCTTATCTACCATCTGCCATGACCACTGCCTGAGCCTGACTACTCTCTTGTCTACTGCCTGTCATGACCTCTGCCTGGACTCAAATTTTCTCTTGTCTACTGCCTGCCATGACCCCTGCCTGAGCCTGACTACTCTCTTATCTACCATCTGCCATGACCGCTGCCTGAGCCTGACTACTCTCTGTCTCTTGTCTACTGCCTGCCATGATTCCTGCCTGGACTCAACTTCTCTCTTGTCTACTGCCTGTCATGACCGCTGCCTGAGCCTGACTACTCTCTTATCTACCATCTGCCATGACCGCTGCCTGAGCCTGACTACTCTCTTGTCTACTGCCTGCCATGATTCCTGCCTGGACTCAACTTCTCTCTTGTCTACTGCCTGTCATGACCGCTGCCTGAGCCTGAATACTCTCTTGTCTACTGCCTGCCATGACCTTTGCCTGGACCCAACTACTCTCTTATCTACCATCTGCCATGGATTCTGCCTGAGCCTGACTACTCTCTTGTCTACCGCCTGCCATGACCTCTACCTGAGCCTGACTACTCTCTTGTCTATCACCTGCCACAGTACTGAGTTACTGTGCATATGTGAGGACGTTCTTTCCAAAGATGGGGAGCCACAAGTGTGTGGTCCTTACATAAACAGAGGCGAAGTTTAGATAGGCCACTCCGACAAGAGGGCAGGGTCTGGACGGGACTACCTGGACACAGGCTGGGCCTGAGACAGACTGTGGGCGGGGTTAACTGCGTCCTGGGGATCAGGACTAAAATGTTGATAAGTATGACTCTATATGTGTGTTGCGGTAATTTGTCATCCAATGTTTATTGCATCTCAATGCACCGGATGTGCACCATAGCATGTCGCAATGCACGAATGCCAATAATCTATGTTTTTCAATGCATTGTTATTCTATTGAGGTTGTTAAAGAACTCAATGAATCCCTGCCAGATCTTCCTGGATTCCCAGTAGGATCTCTGACAGACCTTCTTGGATTCCTAGCAGGATTCCTGCCGGACCTTCTTGGATTCCTAGTAGGATCCCTGCCGTATCTTCTTGAAATTCCTAGTAGGATCCCTGCCGTATCTTCTTGGATTCCTAGTAGGATCCCTGCCGGACCTTCTTGGATTCCTAGTAGGATCCCTGCCGGACCTTCTTGGATTCCTAGTAGGATCCCTGCCGGACCTTCTTGGATTCCTAGTAGGATCCCTGCCGTATCTTCTTGGATTCCTAGTAGGATCCCTGCCGTATCTTCTTGGATTCCTAGTAGGATCCCTGCCGGATCTTCTTGGATTCCTAGTAGGATCCCTGCCGGATCTTCTTGGATTCCTATTAGGATCCCTGCCGTATCTTCTTGGATTCCTAGTAGGATCCCTGCCGTATTTTCTTGGATTCCTAGTAGGATCCCTGTTGGACCTTCTTGGATTCCTAGTAGGATCCCTGCCGGATCTTCTTGGATTCCTAGTAGGATCCCTGCCGGATCTTCTTGGATTCCTAGTAGGATCCCTGCCGGATCTTCTTGGATTCCTAGTAGGATCCCTGCCGGATCTTCTTGGATTCCTAGTAGGATCCCTGCCGGACCTTCTTGGATTCCTAGTAGGATCCCTGGCTGATCTTCTTGGATTCTTAAGACTTCTACTACCACCAGGTTTTCCAGAGTTCTTAGTAATGAAGCTGGCCATCTCCTCTAAGCAGAAGGAGGAAACCTTTGAAGTAGCTGTGCTGTGTCTTATTGCCACTAACCTGGGAGAAAAAACACTTTAATACTTACCTGCCAGTTGGCGACCTGGATTGACCTACTTGAACTACTTTATTGCTTGCCTCCTGCCTAGGCCTCTGCTCAGACCTAAATACCATCTTTTACCTGCTGAATGGCATGACCTCTGCCTAGACCCGACTACTCTTATTTACCACCTGTTATGACCTCTGCCTGGACCCCACTACTCTCTTATCTTCCACCTTCCATGACCTCTACCTTGACCCAACTACTCTCCTGTCTACCGCCTGCCATGACCTCTGCCTGGACCCGACCATTCTCTTGTCTACCGCCTGCCATGACCTCTGCTTGGACCCAACTACTCTCCTGTCTACCGCCTGCCATGACCTCTGCCTGGACCCGACTATTCTCTTGTTTACCGCCTGCCATGACCTCTGCTTGGACCCAACTACTCTCCTGTCTACCGCTTACCATGACCTCTGCCTAGACCCAACTACTCTTATCTACTGCTTGCAATGATCTCTGCCTGGACCGAACTACTCTCATATCCCCCGACTGTCATAACCGCTATCGGAACCTGACTACTCTCTTGTCTACCACCCACCAAGACCTCTAACAGGACTAAACCTCTCTTATATACCGTCTGTCACGACCTCTGCCTGGACTCAACTACCCTTATTTACCACTTGTCATAACACCTGCCTGAACCTGACTACTCTCTTGTCTACTGTCTGTTATAACCCCTGTGAACCAGACTACTCTCTTATCTACTACCTGTCATAATCCCCGGCTAAACACAACTATTCTCTTGTCTATGGCCTGCCATTATCTCATCCTGGACCCAACTACTCTCCTGACTAGGGATGAGCCGAACACCCCCGGGTTCGGTTCGCACCAGAACCTTCGAACCGACCGAAAGTTTGCGCGAATTTTCGAACCCTATACGTTATAATGGACGCGAACGTTCGAAATCAAAAGTGCTAATTACAACGGCCAATATGCATGTTAATGTCATAAAACAGGTTTGGGGACCCGGGTCCTGCCCCAGGGGACATATATCAATGCAAAAAGAACTTTTAAAAACTAACGTTTTTTCGGGAGCAGTCATTTTAATGATGCATAAAGTGAAAAAAAAAAGTGAAATTTTCCTTTAAATATGGTACCTGGGGGGTGTCCAAAGTATGCCTGTGAAGTGGCATGTGTTTCCCGTGTTTAGAACTGTCCTTGCACAAAATGACATTTGTAAAGGAAAAAAAGAAGCCATTTAAAACCACTTGCGGCTTTAGGTTTGTTCTTAAGTAGAATCTGAACAGGTACATTATGAAGTGTAGCTCCATCCCAAAAAAATCTATTTTTAAGCTTTTTGGAGAACATAGGGAGGGGTTATCACCCCTGTAACATTTGCTGTCTTTGCACATCTGTTCAGAACATGTCACCTAACTTTCCGTCCCAATGACAAATGTTTTTGGAAAAAGTGGGGTTTTAATTGAAACAAGGATTGGTGATAAAGTATCAGTAGAGAGGAGATACCTTTTTCCCAAATTAAATCTAACAGGATAGAATTTCCCTTCCTAGGGGTAGATTTCCTCTCACTTCCTGTTTTCTCTTTCCATTTGCAAGTAGGAGTCGTTTGTAAGTTGGATGTTTGAAAGTAGGGGCCTGGCGTATATACTCTGCAGAAATTTGCCCTATTAGATGTTGGTGTAGCCACAAGACTGGTGGGCACAGGAATGGGCCCTGCTGTGAGTTAATAGATCAAGATTTGTAATTGCATGCACCTGTTGAACAGGGCAGAAAAATTGGGCCTGTGGTGGTGGTGGTGGTGGACGGTGTTGCCACAAGACTGTAAGCTCTCACAGTTACTCTTGGTGGGCGCAGGAATAGGCCCTGCTGTGAGTTATTAGATCAAGATTTGTAATTGCAAGCACCTGATGAACAGGGCAGAAAAATTGGGCCTTTGGCGGTGGTGGTGGACGGTGTTGCCACAAGACTGTAGGCCCTCATAGTTACTCTTGGTGGGCGCAGGAATGGGCCCTGCTGTGAGTTATTAGATCAAGATTTGTAATTGCAAGCACCTGATGAACAGGGCAGAAAAATTGGGCCTTTGGCGGTGGTGGTGGACGGTGTTGCCACAAGACTGTAGGCCCTCATAGTTACTCTTGGTGGGCGCAGGAATGGGCCCTGCTGTGAACTATTAGATCAAGATTTGTAATTACCCGCCCCTGTTAAACAGGGGCTGAAAAATTGTGCCTTAGGCACTGGTGCTGGTGCCACAACACTGCAACCCCTCACAGATACTGTACTTGGAGCACAGCAGTCACACGTGTTGCGAAGCATTTTTTTAAAAAATTGTAAGTACACGCCCCTGTTAAACATCACACGTGTTGCGAAGCATTTTTTTAAAAAATTGTAATTACCCGCCCCTGTTAAACAGGGGCTGAAAAATTGTGCCTTAGGCATTGGTGCTGGTGCCACAACACTGCAACCCCTCACAGATACTGTACTTGGAGCACAGCAGTCACACGTGTTGCGAAGCATTTTTTTATAAAAATTGTATGTACACGCCCCTGTTAAACAGGGGCTGAAAAATTGTGCCTTAGGCACTGGTGTGGTGGCATGGATCATTGAGGAGGAGGAAGAGGATAGTCAGTGAACATAAGAGGACAGTCACTCAGCATCAGCATAGGCAGTCTTGAAGGGATGTGATATTAAAAATTATTCGGTTATATCCGCCTCAGGTGCCTGGTAGCTGGTGGTGATCCAAGACTGATTCATTTTGATGAAGGTCAGTCGATCAACCGAGGCGGTGGACAAGCGCACCCTATGATCGGTGACAAATCCTCCAGCAGCACTGAATGTGCGTTCGGAAAGAACGCTGGAGGCAGGACAGGCCAGTAGCTCAATTGCATACTGTGCAAGCTCTGGCCAGTGATCCATCCTCAGGACCCAGTAAGCCAGAGGATTTTCGGTGGGAAAGGTGTCCAAGTCTGACCTTGCCCAAGGTATTCCTGCACCATGTATATCAGACGCTGGCGATGGTTGCTGGAACCGATCATACCTTGGGGCTGCGGACTAAAAAATTGTCTGAACGCATCGGTCAGACGTCCACCTTCCCCACCGCTCCTTCTGCTACTGACCGAAGCCTCAGCAACTCGTCGCCCAGGACCAGGAGTTTGTAGCCTCCCAGTTTCTGGGAACGCGTTGCACAGACCTTTCTGCAAGGCCTCCCTGAGATGTCTCATCCTCTGCTCCCTCTGCGACGGCAAGATAAGGTCCGCAACCTTACCCTTGTACCGCGGATCAAGGAGAGTGGCCAGCCAGTAACGGTCCCTCTCCTTGATCCGAAGAACACGAGGATCCTTCCGCAGGCTTTGCAGGATCAGGGAGGCCATGCAGCGTAGGTTAGCTGAGGCATTCGGTCCGGAGTCTTCTGGGTCACTGAGGATGACATGATCGCCAGCCACCTCCTCCCAGCCACGTACAAGTCCACTGGTTTGTTGGGACTGTACATCATCCCTAAAAGACTGCTGCTGCTGATGCTGAGTGCCAGGCTCCACCTCCATGCTCACACAATCCTCCTCCTCCTCCTCCTCCTCCTCCTCATCCTCTTCCTGTGTGATGGGTGGGACAGAAGGAACACTGTCTGGATAAAGGGGGCCTTGAGAGGCAAGGAAGTCCTCCTCTTCCTGCCTCTGTTCTGCCTCAAGTGCCCTGTCCATTATCCCACGCAGCGTATGCTCCAACAGGTGGACAAGAGGGACAGTGTCACTGATGCATGCACTGTCACTGCTCACCATCCTCGTGGCCTCCTCAAATGGTGAGAGGACAGTGCATGCATCCCTGATCATGCTCCACTGACGTGGGGAAAAAAAAAAACCAAGCTCCCCTGACCCTGTCCTGGTGCCATAGTCGCAAAGGTACTCATTGATGGCCCTCTGCTGCGTGTGCAGTCGCTGCAGCATGGCCAACGTTGAGTTCCACCTGGTGGGCATGTCACATATTAGGCGGTTCTTGGGCAGGTTCAGCTCCTTTTGCAGCTCAGTCAGCCGAGCACTGGCATTATAAGATCGGCGGAAATGCACACAGACTTTCCTGGCCTGCCTCAGGACATCCTGTAAGCCTGGGAACCTGCCCAAGAACCGCTGCACCACCAGGTTGAGGACGTGAGCCATACAGGGCACATGGGTGAGCTGCCCCTGTCGCAGGGCGGAGAGGAGGTTGGTGCCATTGTCAGAAACGACCATTCCTGGCTTAAGCTGACGTGGCGTCAACCACCTCTCGGCCTGCCCCTGCAGAGCTGCCAGAACCTCTGGCCCAGTGTGGCTCCTGTCCCCCAAACACACCAGCGCAAGCACGGCATGGCATCTTTTTGCCTGCGTACTTGCGTAGCCCCTTGTACGCCTACGGAGCACCGCTGGTTCCAAGGACAGAGCACTGGAGGAAGAAGAAGAGGAGGGGGTGGAGGAGAGAGGTGTGTCACAACCAGTAGCAGTAGTAGCATTTTGGAGGCGTGGTGGCGGAACAACCTCCAACACTACTGCACCTTGTCCTGCATCCCTCCCAGCTGCCAATAGAGTGACCCAATGGGCCGTGAAAGAAAGGTACCGTCTCTGTCCATGCCTGCTGGACCATGAGTCAGCGGTAATATGCACCTTACCGCTGACCGCCCTGTCCAGCGAGGCATGGACATTGCCTTCCACATGCCGGTAGAGAGACGGAATCGCCTTCCTTGAGAAAAAGTGGCGTTTGGGAACCGGCCACTGAGGAACCGCACATTGAACAAACTCACGGAAGGGGGCCGAGTCTACCAACTGAAAAGGCAGCAGTTGAAGTGCTAGCAATTTAGCCAGGCTAGCATTCAACCGCTGGGCATGTGGATGGCTGGGAGTGTACTTCTTTCTACGGTCCAGCAGCTGGGGCAGGGAAATTTGCCTGCTGCAATCGGACGTCGGTGTACTGCAAGTACTTGGTTGTGACACACCTAATTCTACACCTTCAGTCCTCTCAGAGCAGCTTTCAGAGAGGACTGAAGGTGTAGTGGGGATGGAGATCCCAGCTGAGGAGGAGCAAGGAGAGGTCCGCTTAGTTCTTTGGTGTGGGTCTTTTATGTGTGCCTGCCAACGAGCTGCATGGCAGGTCGCCATATGTCTGGTCATGCTTGTGGTGCCCAAGCGGCTGATGTTTTGGCCACGCGAGATACGCTTGAGACAAATATTGCAAATAGCAGTGGTGCGATCTGATGCACTCGTCTCAAAAAAGGCCCACACCAAAGAACTTTTCTGATAACGTGCAGAGGCAGCGCCCTGCACAGGCGGAGCTCTGCTGTGTTGTACAGTTGCTGTGCTGGCCTCTACCTGGCCTCCAGGGGGCATCCTGCCTCGTTGGACATGTGACGCCGCATCCTCCTCCTCCTCGTCCTCCTCCTCATCCTCTCTCCCTTCAGGCACCCACGTGGAGTCAGTGACCTCATCATCCCCTCCCTCTTCACCACTAGAGCAAACCTGGCAGTAAGCTGCAGCTGTGTCAGGAAAGCCCCTCCAGCGGACGTCCCAACATCCCCAGGAGGAGAAGGATTCCCCGGCTCAGAACGGGCCTGCTGCGCCCACACATGCGCAATGGCGCGGCTGTCGGTGCGCGCGGGCGCGCGCGGGAGCGCGCGCGTGCACGCGCGGCTTCCCTGGCGTTGTTTGGCGCCAAGAGCGCTATTTAAACCAGACCCAGTCCCTGTTGCCTTGCTGCCCGATCAACAGCGTTTCCTGTATGTGCTTGGTCTACCTGCAAAACCTGATTCATCTGATCCCTGCTGAAACCTGGCTTGTCTCTGACTCTTCTGACTTCTGCCTGCCCCGATCTCGGTTCTGGACTTTGACTACCCCTTTGGATGCTCCCTTGTACCTGATCTGCCCGTCTGTGTTTGACCCTGCCTGTTTGAGACCCGCCTGTACATTACCTGTTTGCTTCCTGCTGCTGGACTACAGGACACCTCCTTGTGTCTGCTGCACATTACCTGTTTGCTTCCTGCTGCTGGACTACAGGACACCTCCTTGTGTCTGCTGCACATTACCTGTTTGCCTCCTGCTGCTGGACTACAGGACACCTCCTTGTGTCTGCTGCACATTACCTGCTTGCTTCCTGCTGCTGGACTACAGGACACCTCCTTGTGTCTGCTGCACATTACCTGCTTGCTTCCTGCTGCTGGACTACAGGACACCTCCTTGTGTCTGCTGCACATTACCTGCTTGCTTCCTGCTGCTGGACTACAGGACACCTCCTTGTGTCTGCTGCACATTACCTGCTTGCTTCCTGCTGCTGGACTACAGGACACCTCCTTGTGTCTGCTGCACATTACCTGCTTGCTTCCTGCTGCTGGACTACAGGACACCTCCTTGTGTCTGCTGCACATTACCTGCTTGCTTCCTGCTGCTGGACTACAGGACACCTCCTTGTGTCTGCTGCACATTACCTGCTTGCTTCCTGCTGCTGGACTACAGGACACCTCCTTGTGTCTGCTACACATCTCCTGCTTGCTTCCTGCTGCTGGACTACAGGATACCTCCTGGTTCCCGTCTGCACAGATCTCCAGCCCTCTACCCAGCTTACCAGCCAGGCACTTGTGCTCCCCTGTGCTCTCGAGCTCCTGTCTTCCCTATCAGGGGTTCCCGAACCAGGGGTTTACGAGTGGCCGCTCCCTGCAACACGGGCTCTGCCTTAAGGTACGTGACAGTATCGGGCAGCCATGACTGAGCCCATGCAGGGAGCCACGGCTAGGGAGGACTTATGCCGTCACCTGGCCGGACTGACACAGGCCGTCAACTCCCTACAAGAGGGGTACTCCCGCCTAGAGGAACGCGTGCAGACCCTAGCCACCTCAGGCCCAACAGCGCTCAGCGCATCACCTGCACCCTCGGTGGTTATGCTGCCTCCTGAGCCCAAGGTCCCTACTCCGGAGAGATTCTCCGGGGCCCGGAACAGATATAGGGCATTCCGCAACGCCTGTGAACTCTTTTTTATACTCCAACCCCGAACCTTTTCCCTTGAGTCCACCAAGGTGGGGTTTGTGGTCTCCCTGCTACAAGGGGAGCCCCAGGCCTGGGCCCACCGCCTGGTGGAACAGAAGCACGAATGCCTCAGCAATCTGAACACCTTTTTCCAAGCCATGGGCATCCTCTACGAAGACCCACAACAGGCAGCGACTGCCGAAGCAGCTCTATTTTCCCTACAACAGGGCCGTAGGGCGGCAGAGGACTATGCATCCGAGTTTAGGCGCTGGAGCGCCGATACGAGCTGGAATGACGCAGCTCTGCGTCATCAATTTCGTATGGGCCTCTCCGAGTCTTTGAAGGACGAGTTGGCCAGAGTGGGCATCCCTGAAACTCTCGAAGACCTAATCAACCTGTCCACTCAGATAGACAGGCGTCTGAGGGAGCGTAGGACTGAGCGTACGACCGGTTCTTCCCGTCCGGTGTGGATGCTACCCCGGGTACCTTACCCTTCTGGCCGCACCGCAACTGCACCCTCTGAGCCTATGCGACTGGGCGTCCTTCGTCCTTCCCTGACCCCAGAGGAGCGACAACGCAGGCGAATCCAGAACCTTTGCCTCTACTGTGGGGAACCCGGACATTACGTGAGGGCCTGTCCCGTGAAGTCCTGTAAGCACTCCTCTCTGTTTTCCACTGTTTTGCCCGCAGTACTTAATAATGCGTCTCACCTGACTGTTTCCCTTTCCCTACAGCTCCCAGGAGGGAATACTCTGGTCCCCGCCATAATTGACTCTGGAGCCTGTAGTGGGTTCATGGACCAGACTTTTGCCCGCAAATTTCGAGTTCCTTTACGTCCCCGAGCCAGAGGACTGTCGGTACATCTAGCCGATGGGTCGGCTATCAGATCTGGACCTGTGACCCAAGAGACGGCTCCTCTACACGCTACCATTGCGGGTAACCACAGTGAACTACTCCGCCTGGACATCATTGAGTCCCCTCTGTTCCCTGTTATCCTGGGCATACCCTGGCTCAAGGCCCATAACCCTCAAATCGACTGGCCCACGGGGAGTATCAGCTTCCTCTCTCCTTACTGCTGTCAGCACTGCCTGCAAGGGATCACCAACGTCTCACCCTCTCTGCTCTGTCTAGAGGTTGACGTTGAGGCCCGTAGGACTGTCCCGGAAGAATACCACAGTTTCTTGGACGTATTCAGTCAAAAAGGGGCAGAGACACTCCCTCCACACAGGCCCTATGACTGCCCAATTGAACTCTTACCAGGTGCAGAAATTCCCTTCGGAAGAATCTTCCCTTTAACAGGACTGGAGTTGGAGACTCTCAAAGCATACATCGATGACAACCTGCGAAAGGGGTTTATACAACCTTCTACCTCCCCAGCCGGGGCAGGGATTTTCTTTGTAGAGAAGAAAGATCACTCTCTACGCCCCTGCGTAGACTACCGGGACTTGAACAAAATTACAATTAAGAATCGGTACCCTCTGCCCCTGGTACCGGAACTATTCCAGAGGCTTGGTACCGCTGTGGTGTTTACCAAATTAGATCTCCGTGGGGCATATAACCTGGTCCGTATCCGAAGCGGGGACGAATGGAAGACTGCCTTTCGCACCCGCTTCGGACACTATGAATACCTGGTGATGCCATTTGGGCTCTGCAACGCCCCTGCGACATTTCAACATTTTGTAAATGACATTTTTAGAGACTATCTTGACTTATTTGTTATTGTCTACTTGGATGACATCTTGATTTTCTCTCCCTCTCTGACCACTCACAGGGAACACGTCAAGAAGGTCTTGACCCGTCTTCGCCAGCATGGCCTGTATGCGAAGCCTGAAAAGTGCGAGTTTGAACGTCAAAGTATCCAGTTCTTAGGCTTGGTCATTTCAGTAGATGGGATTAAGATGGATCCGCAAAAAGTGTCTGCCATCTTGGATTGGCCTGCCCCCACGGACAAGAAGGGAATTCAGCGATTCGTAGGATTCGCGAATTTCTATCGCAAATTTATTAAGGGGTTTTCCAACATCATTGCTCCCATCACGAGACTGACCAAGCAAGGTACCAAGTTCCAGTGGTCTCCTGAAGCTCAGTCTGCCTTTTCAACACTAAAGGACCAGTTCGTGTCGGCCTCGGTCTTGAAACACCCGGATCCTGCACTCCCTTACATCTTGGAGGTCGACGCCTCTGAAGTGGCGGTAGGGGCAATCCTCTCCCAGAGACAAGGCCCTAAGAAATCCTGCCACGACCACGAATTGGCCGGCCACTTTGGTGCCCGCAAGACCGCTGATCTTCTCCTGCGCACCTTTTGGTGGCCCAACCTTCTAAAGGACTGCAGGGCATACGTCGAGTCATGTACCACGTGTAACCAGAATAAGGGCAGCAAGACAAGAGCCTGGGGCTTACTGAACCCCCTTCCAGTCCCGGAGAAGCCATGGAGGATGATCTCCATGGACTTCATTGTCGAATTGCCTCCTTCTGAAGACTTCACAACCATTTTTGTGGTAGTAGACAGGTTCTCCAAGATGGCCCATTTCTTACCCATGAAAGGCACCCCCTCAGCTCCTGAGACCGCAAGAGTCTTCATCAAGGAGATTGTAAGGCTCCACGGAATCCCCGCCAATATCGTATCTGACCGAGGGGTGCAATTTACGTCCAGGTTCTGGAGGGCGTTATGTGCGGCCCTGAAGATCAACCTCCTATTCTCCTCCGCTTACCATCCCCAGACCAACGGTCAGACCGAACGTACCAACCAGACCTTGGAACAGTACCTGCGCTGCTACTCATGTTTTTCTCAAGATAACTGGGTCCCCCTCCTACCTCTTGCCGAGTTTGCATACAATAACTCTGTTCATTCTGCAACTAACCAGTCTCCATTTTTTTCAAATTACGGGTTTCACCCCCTGTTCTTGTCTAACAGCATCCCAGAGTGCCCCGTGCCAGCAGCCCAGGAAACCCTGAATTTTTTCAGCACCAATAACAAGTTACTTCAGGAGACGATACTGAAGACCCAGGAACGGAACAAGGCGATATTTGACAAGAGGAGGAGAGGGGACCTCAACCTAAAGCCGGGAGACTTGGTTTGGCTGTCCACCCAAAACTTGAAATTGGCATGTCCTTCCAAGAAGTTGGGGCCAAAGTTTGTGGGTCCTTTTCCTGTAACTAGAAAAATCAATAATGTGGCATACGAGTTAAAACTGCCTGACTCATTCAGAATCCACCCAGTCTTCCACGTTGCCCTTCTAAAACCTTCAACTCCGGATCCCTTTGCTAGCCGGAACACCGGCCCTCCTGAACCTGTGCTTATCGATGGCGAGGAGGAATTTGAAGTGGAAACTATTGTGGACTGCAGGAAAAGATATGGCCAGGTTCAATACCTTGTAAAGTGGAAGGGCTACGGGCCGGAAGAGAATTCTTGGGAGCCAGAGGCTAACATCCATGCCCAGAGGCTAATTTCGGCCTTCAGGAGAGCCAATCCAAGTAAGTGGGCCCAGTTGGGCATCCGGAGGCTGCCCATTGGAGGGGGGCAATGTCAGGAAAGCCCCTCCAGCGGACGTCCCAACATCCCCAGGAGGAGAAGGATTCCCCGGCTCAGAACGGGCCTGCTGCGCCCACACATGCGCAATGGCGCGGCTGTCGGCGCGCGCGGGCGCGCGCGGGAGCGCGCGCGTGCACGCGCGGCTTCCCTGACGTTGTTTGGCGCCAAGAGCGCTATTTAAACCAGACCCAGTCCCTGTTGCCTTGCTGCCCGATCAACAGCGTTTCCTGTATGTGCTTGGTCTACCTGCAAAACCTGATTCATCTGATCCCTGCTGAAACCTGGCTTGTCTCTGACTCTTCTGACTTCTGCCTGCCCCGATCTCGGTTCTGGACTTTGACTACCCCTTTGGATGCTCCCTTGTACCTGATCTGCCCGTCTGTGTTTGACCCTGCCTGTTTGAGACCCGCCTGTACATTACCTGTTTGCTTCCTGCTGCTGGACTACAGGACACCTCCTTGTGTCTGCTGCACATTACCTGTTTGCTTCCTGCTGCTGGACTACAGGACACCTCCTTGTGTCTGCTGCACATTACCTGTTTGCCTCCTGCTGCTGGACTACAGGACACCTCCTTGTGTCTGCTGCACATTACCTGCTTGCTTCCTGCTGCTGGACTACAGGACACCTCCTTGTGTCTGCTGCACATTACCTGCTTGCTTCCTGCTGCTGGACTACAGGACACCTCCTTGTGTCTGCTGCACATTACCTGCTTGCTTCCTGCTGCTGGACTACAGGACACCTCCTTGTGTCTGCTGCACATTACCTGCTTGCTTCCTGCTGCTGGACTACAGGACACCTCCTTGTGTCTGCTGCACATTACCTGCTTGCTTCCTGCTGCTGGACTACAGGACACCTCCTTGTGTCTGCTGCACATTACCTGCTTGCTTCCTGCTGCTGGACTACAGGACACATCCTTGTGTCTGCTGCACATTACCTGCTTGCTTCCTGCTGCTGGACTACAGGACACCTCCTTGTGTCTGCTACACATCTCCTGCTTGCTTCCTGCTGCTGGACTACAGGATACCTCCTGGTTCCCGTCTGCACAGATCTCCAGCCCTCTACCCAGCTTACCAGCCAGGCACTTGTGCTCCCCTGTGCTCTCGAGCTCCTGTCTTCCCTATCAGGGGTTCCCGAACCAGGGGTTTACGAGTGGCCGCTCCCTGCAACACGGGCTCTGCCTTAAGGTATGTGACAAGCTGGTGGAACAGTACTGCCAGATTCCTCAAGCTGGGTATCATCATCCGAGCCTTCGAATCGTTGGGCATCCTCCTGGAGCATGTACCCAACACTGTGCTCAAAGAGTTCGGGGGACTCCTCAGGAGGACATGGTGGGTCTAGGGAAGGGGTGGCTGATGATGCTCTGCCAGTACCCTGAGCCTGGGTGAGAGAGGATGAGGAGGATGAGGAGGGCTTGGTCATCCATTCTACCAAGCCTTCAGCATGATGCGGCTCCACATGTCCAGCTGCCGAAAACAAAGACGCGCGTGTCCCATGGCCACGTGCTGATGACGATGCACGACCACGTCCACGGCCACAGCCACGTCCACTAGAAACAGAGCCTGCCTGCCCTGTGTTCTTGGCTCTGCACGCTCTGCCTCCCCTTGGCGGTCTTCCAGCCATTGTAGTCGGTAGTCCTGTGGGTGCTGCTGAGAAGAATATATAGGAGCTCTGTGTGATGCCACTAACACACTAGAAGTCCTATGGGTGCTTCTGCAAAGAAAAATAGAGGAGCTCTGTGTGATGCCACTAACACACTAGAAGTCCTGTGGGTGCTTCTGCAAAGAAGATAGAGGAGCTCTGTGTGATGCCACTAACACACTAGAAGTCCTGTGGGTGCTTCTGCAAAGAAAATAGAGGAGCTCTGTGTGATGCCACTAACACACTAGAAGTCCTGTGGGTGCTGCTGAGAAGAAAATATAGGAGCTCTGTGTGATGCCACTAACACACTAGAAGTCCTATGGGTGCTTCTGCAAAGAAAATAGAGGAGCTCTGTGTGATGCCACTAACACACTAGAAGTCCTGTGGGTGCTTCTGCAAAGAAAATAGAGGAGCTCTGTGTGATGCCACTAACACACTAGAAGTCCTGTGGGTGCTTCTGCAAAGAAAATAGAGGAGCTCTGTGTGATGCCACTAACACACTAGAAGTCCTGTGGGTGCTGCTGAGAAGAAAATATAGGAGCTCTGTGTGATGCCACTAACACACTAGAAGTCCTATGGGTGCTTCTGCAAAGAAAATAGAGGAGCTCTGTGTGATGCCACTAACACACTAGAAGTCCTGTGGGTGCTTCTGCAAAGAAAATAGAGGAGCTCTGTGTGATGCCACTAACACACTAGAAGTCCTGTGGGTGCTGCTGAGAAGAAAATAGAGGAGCTCTGTGTGATGCCACTAACACACTAGAAGTCCTGTGGGTGCTGCTGAGAAGAAAATATAGGAGCTCTGTGTGATGCCACTAACACACTAGAAGTCCTGTGGGTGCTGCTGAGAAGAAAATAGAGGAGCTCTGTGTGATGCCACTAACACACTAGAAGTCCTATGGGTGCTTCTGGGAAGAAAATATAGGATCTCTGTGTGATGGGACTAACACACTTCAAGTCCTATAGGTGCTTCTGGGAACAAAATATATGATCTCTGTGTGATGGGACTAACACACTTCAAGTCCTATAGGTGCTTCTGGGAAGAAAATATAGGTCTGTGTGATGGGACTAACACACTTCAAGTCCTATAGGTGCTTCTGGGAACAAAATATATGATCTCTGTGTGATGGGACTAACACACTTCAAGTCCTATGGGTGCTTCTGGGAACAAAATATATGATCTCTGTGTGATGGGACTAACACACTTCAAGTCCTATAGGTGCTTCTGGGAAGAAAATATAGGTCTGTGTGATGGGACTAACACACTTCAAGTCCTATAGGTGCTTCTGGGAACAAAATATAGGAGCTCTGTGTGATGGGACTAACACACTTCAAGTCCTATAGGTGCTTCTGGGAAGAAAATATATGATCTCTGTGTGATGGGACTAACACACTTCAAGTCCTATAGGTGCTTCTGGGAACAAAATATATGATCTCTGTGTGATGGGACTAACACACTTCAAGTCCTATAGGTGCTTCTGGGAAGAAAATATAGGTCTGTGTGATGGGACTAACACACTACAAGTCCTATAGGTGCTTCTGGGAACAAAATATAGGAGCTCTGCCTGCCTGCCACGAACACACTACAAGTCCTATAGGTGCTTCTGGGAAGAAAATATAGGAGCTCTGCCTGCCTGCCACGAACACACTACAAGTCCTATAGGTGCTTCTGGGAACAAAATATAGGAGCTCTGCCTGCCTGCCACGAACACACTACAAGCCCCTCTTTCTAAATCAATCTTTGTAAATGAATCTATCTAACTCAATCTCTCTAAGTAAATCTCTCTAACTAACTAAATCCAGCAGAGTGTCACAGATCTATCCTGCTCTATCTACGCCGGAACAGCATGTGACCGGCGCAGACGGCGTGGCGGCCTTTTATAGGGGGGGCGTGTACTAAAGCCCCTGAGCTGTAATTGGCTACAGGCGTCCTGCCTGTAGCCAATTATTGCTCTCCGAGTTTCCGGCGCTGTGATTGGCCAAGCATGCGGGGTCACAGTGCATGCTTGGCCAATCATCAGCCAGCAATGCACTGCGCCGGCCGCGCCGGCCGCAATGCATTGCGGGGCCGCTCGCATCACACGAACGTGATGCGAGCGGCCAAAATAGTTCTGGGCTCGCCGAGCGAGCGAACGCCCGGTGCTCGATGCGAACGTGGGTTCGCATCGAGCACCGGGCCCATCCCTACTCCTGACTACCATTTGTCATGACCTCTGCCTGGACCCAACTACTCTCATATCTCCCGACTGTCATGACCGCTGCCTGAACCAAACTACTCTTTTGTCTACTGCCTGCAATGACCTCTGCCTGGACCCAACTACTCCTATTTACCACCTGTCATGACCCCTGTCTGAACCCAACTATTCTCTTGTCTATGGCCTGCAATGATCTCTGCCTGGACCCAACTACTTTCCTGTCTACCATCTGTCATGACCTCTCTCTGGACCCAGCTACTCTCATATCTACCGACTGTCATGACCGCTGCCTGGACCCAACTACTCTTTTGTCTACTGCCTGCCATGATCTCTGCTTAGACCCAACTACTCTCCTGTCTACCAACTGTCATGACCTCTGCCTGGACCCAGCCTCCCTCTCGTCTACTGCCTGCCATGAGCACTGACCGAACCCAACTCCTCTCTTATCTACTGCCTGCCTTTAGCTCATGGAGGTTTATTCCTCGTTCTGGTTTGCATTTTTTTACTGCTTGGTTATCTCATTTGTGGTGCGTCTTTGCACGCGGCAACACACACGTCTGCTTGCTGGGTTTCAGGTGTCGTTTACAGTTAATGGCCCCACAAGTGTAGCGTGCATTTTTCATGCGTTCTGGGAACCCATCAGAAAAAATGTGAATGAAGCCTTAATGGTTTCAATGTAAATTTTGGGTCTGGCTGGAGCACACCCCCTAATGGAAAGGCGGAGCTGACCTTTAACTCCCCCCTCATACAACCAATACGACGCGTTATCCTTTTATTAACCGTTCCGCATCCAGAGCGGCGCTTATTAAAGGACGCTCCTTGGTGGTGATTTATCCCGCAGCGGGACTTCTCGACAGAGTGATACATTCATCTCATAAAACGGGGATTTGGAGCAGCTTACGCAATAAACTGATTTACTTATTACGGAATAAATCTCCATCTCGCCGTCCTCCTACGAGCAGTGCGCCTCGGCGTGTGTGTTAGAGGTGCTCCCGGCGTGCGATTTGTGCGTGCGGCGGGTGAGCCTCGGCGCTGTAACGCATTAGCCTGTTGTGTTTCTGCAAAGATTATGGAATAAATCACAGCCCCGGCCGCGTAAAGCCGGCAAGACGAGCGCTGTGAAGTGCGGAATAAATCAGGACGTCCCAGGGTCTAATCTACGCGCAGATTTCCTCTCCCTTCCCCCCCTCGCTGCAAATCCCTCATTGTCATTGGTAGTCAAACAGAACAAGGTTACACGGCGGCGAGTGAACAATAGGCGATATTTACGGGACGCGCTTCACCATCAATAGTCCGTGTTACAGAGCTCTGATGCTGCAAGATAATCAGCTTTATCACTGTAGCGTTTAATTGCAGACATTACGCGGGATGGATCGCCGCGGTCCTCTAATCAGGGTTGGTTGTACAAGGTTATAAAATCCGAGTGCGGGTGCTTTGCCTCAAAGTGGACCTGTCATCGGATATAAGTGCAGCTTGCTATGTACAATGCCTTCATCTGCTTTTCTCCAGCAGGACGGCACCATTTTTGTTCCAGGATCTCCATCTACTTTCTAACCTGGGATGTGAGCTCAGAGATGACACAGGACCTCTATGACTAAGTTTCGGGCCGAAACGCGTTAGGGCATGGCCTGGGAGTAGCCTGGGCTGAGGCCACTTTTCAATCTTATCTAAGATGGGGCTATTTGGTATGCGGAATCTTCATATTCTCCATACAGGCAACGATTAGGTGAGTTTTTCCGGATGAATTGTGGATCACCGGTACAGCCGTCTCTGCATTTAGAGCCTTTTTTATTTACTTTAACCAGGCAGGTTGGGATCTGCTTGATCCCAACCTGTGACCACTTGTTACCGACCACTGTCTTGTTCCTCAACTATGCTTCTGCTTGATGCCAACTTGCAACCACTTGTTACCGACCTTTGGCTTAATCCTTGACTACGCTTTTGCTTGATGCCAACCTGCAACCACTTGTTACTGGCCTTTGGCTTGTTCCTTGATTATGCTTCCGATTGATCCCAACCTGCAACCACTTGTTACTGACCTTTGGCTTGTTCCTTGATTATGCTTCTGATTGATACCAACCTGCAACCACTTGTTACTGACCTTTGGCTTGTTCCTTGACTACGCTTCTGCTTAATCCCAACCTGCAACCACATATTACTGACCTTTGGCTTGTTCCTTGACTACGCTTCTGCTTGATCCCAACCTGCAACCACTTGTTACTGACCTTTGGCTTGTTCCTTGACTACGCTTCTGCTTAATCCCAACCTGTGACCACTTGTTACCGACCACTGTCTTGTTCCTCAACTACGCTTCTGCTTGGTCCCAACTTACAACCACTTGTTACCGACCTTTGGCTTGTTCCTTGACTATGCTTCTGCTTGATGCCAGCCTGCAACCACTTGTTACTTACCTTTGGCTTGTTCCTTGATTACGCTTACGCTTGATCCCAACCTGCATTCACGTGTTACTGACCTTTGGTTTGTTCCTTGTCAGGCAACGACCAGGTGAGTTTTTCCGGATAAATTGTGGATCACCGGTACAGCCATCTCTGCATTTAGAGCCTTTTTTATTTACTTCAACCAGGCAGGTTGGGATCTGCTTGATCCCAACCTGTGACCACTTGTTACCGACCAGTGTCTTGTTCCTCAACTATGCTTCTGCTTGATGCCAACTTGCAACCACTTGTTACCGACCTTTGGCTTGATCCATGACTACGCTTTTTCTTGATGCCAACCTGCAACCACTTGTTACTGGCCTTTGGCTTGTTCCTTGATTATGCTTCCGATTGATCCCAACCCTCAACCACTTGTTACTGACCTTTGGCTTGTTCCTTGATTATGCTTCCGATTGATCCCAACCTGCAACCACTTGTTACTGACCTTTGGCTTGTTCCTCGACTACGCTTCTGCTTAATCCCAACCTGCAACCACGTGTTACTGACCTTTGGCTTGTTCCTCGACTACGCTTCTGCTTGATCCCAACCTGCAACCACTTGTTACTGACCTTTGGCTTGTTCCTCAACTACGCTTCTGCTTGGTCCCAACTTGCAACCACTTTTAACCGACCTTTGGCTTGTTCCTTGACTATGCTTCTGCTTGATGCCAGCCGGCAACCACTTGTTACTTACCTTTGGCTTGTTCCTTGATTACGCTTCCGCTTGATCCCAACCTGCAACCACGTGTTACTGACCTTTGGTTTGTTCCTCGACTACGCTTCCACTTGATCCCAACCTGCAACCACTTGTTACTGACCTTTGGCTTGTTCCTTGACTATGCTTCTGCTTGATCCCAACCTGCAATCACTTGTAATGGGCTTTGGCTTGTTCCTTGACCATGATTCTGCTTGATCCCAACCTGCAACCACTTGTTACCGACCTTTGGCTTGTTCCTTGACTACCCTTCCACTTGATCCCAACCTGCAACCACTTACCAATCTTTGTCTTGTTTACTGTCTACACCTTTGCTTGATCCCTACCTGCTATATTTGCTACTGGACCCCGGCTTGCTCACCTTCTGGTGGGGCGATCCTGAGGACTCCAACCTGGTCCTAACATGCAGCAAAACCCATCTCCATCATCAGGAGCTCTGGTGAACACTGGTTAGTGCTTAGACCCACACTTCGGGTGAGCCTGCTTCATCCGCCGGGATGACCTGCTTTTGTACTTATCCTGCTGGTTGATGGGAGCCTCACTACTGCTATAGCTACTGGTCTCCCTGCCTGACCCTTGACCATGAAACAGTAGAAGTACCACTTATGATTCTCGGCCCCCATCAAACAGGGGGCCAGATGGGCAAAAGTTCAGTCTAAACCTAGGCTCAGATCAAACCATCAGCTCATTCCTAGACCTGAAATGGGAAGGGTACAAATTCTTAGATCTGAGTTTTAGGGCCAACGCTCTGCCGGCTGGGGTGTCCTTGGGCATCTCCATTGTGGACAGTAGATGGAGCATTTTTAGCTTGCGGATTCACAGGCTCTGGAATTGGTGTTCCCACTACATTGGATTGATAACAATGTGGGTGTCACCTGGATCCTGCTAGTTGGGTAAAAACTCACACATTTGTCAGCTGTATACATTCCTGAATTCTCAAGTATAATTGTTCCGTGTTCACAATATCAGCCGCCCTTCCCCCCCGCACTGCAGTCTGTGGATGTCTCCATAAGATGTATGCAGCGGAGGTGACACACTTTCTCTCTTAATTACTATTGTGTGCATTCATGAGTCCACGTTCTGCCTTGACACTAATGCAGCGAAGCAGCGTGGGCAATTACAGCCCCTCTGCTTAGCATGAATTATGGATCGAGGTGTAACCTACTTTCTGAAGAGCCTAAAGAAGGTGTTTAAAGGGTAACAGCCACCCAAAAAACCTATCAGTGCTTCAAATCAATCCAGGATCGCACCGAGTAATACCGCAACAGTCTTACCTTGTCATTGAGAGCTGCCAGCACAGGACGAGACTTGTGTAAGCGCCGCCTTGTTTATATTGAACTTGTCTGAAGTCTGCACTGCATCTGCAGACCAGGACTGAAGTCTGCCCCACACTTCACGTGTCCGCTGCCAGGAGCCATGCATGCGTGTGCTGCACTGAACCCATAAATTCACCGATTGCAAACTTGTGGAAGCTCCAAGCTTCTGCAGACGTTTAGCTCCGCCCTACCCATCCCCCAAAACTTTAAAAGGGCTTCCCGAAAGCAAAGGAGGAAAATATGGAGGAGTCCCTAATGAGTGACTTGTTCTCAGTCCTAGTCTGGAGACATGTCTGCTCTACACTTCGATGGCAGCAATTTGTGGTCTGTTCTCCGGGGACTACGTGAGTGCAGTGCAGTAAGGTTTCCCATCACGAAGGATTAGCATCACATGTGGGTGTGGCCTAGAGGGGTCGACATGCAAATACAGCCAGCCTAGGAACGCCCACTCCTCCAGGCTGACACCCACCCATCAAAGCATTTTAATATTTGCATAGCTCCTCCCAAGAGGAGCTGCCTGTTTACAGCAATTTGTGATCTGTTCTCCGGTGACCACATGAGTGTAGTACGGAAACCATCATTTCTGACTTCTTGTGGATCAGATCAAACAGAATATGACTTTCAGCCTGACTATCCCTGGGCCCGCCCCTTTCATTCATTGCATTTCAGTTCTTTCAATGATAGAGGTTCTGCATCACGTATGGGCGTTACCTGGGGGCGGTCTCATGCAAATAAGGGTAGCACAGAGGCTTGGTGCTTAGCACTGGGATCCTTCAGTTTGACTCCCAACCAGAACCTGTTCACTCATTGGATTTCAGTTCTTCCAATCATGGAGGCTCAGCATCACATGTGGGTGTTACCTGGAGGGGGGGGGGGGTCTTCATGCAAATACAGCCTGCCTAGGAAAACGCCCACTCCTCCGGACTGACACCCACCCATCAAAACATTTTGATATTTGCATAACTCCTCCCAAGAGCCCGCCCACTGCTTACATCAGGACTGCGGGCTCATTAAAGGAGCTGCCTGTTTACAGCAGTTTGTGATCTGTTCTCCGGGGACTACATGAGTGCAGTACAGAAACCATCATTTCTGCCTTCTAGTACATCAGATTAAACAGGCCATTAATATGGCAATTTCACTGCACACTGGGGGCTTCTCACAATGTGCATCAGAAGCTGCAGCAAGTCAGATAGAGCCCCGCCCCATTTCCTGGCTGGAGGACATCCAGCATCATCTAGTCCAGTGTTTCTCAACTCCAGTCCTCAAGGCGCCCCAACAGGTCATGTTTTCAGGATTTCCCTCAGATGAAATGGCTGTGGTAATTACTAAGGCAGTGAAACTGATCAAATCACCTGTGCAAAATAATGGAAATCCTGAAAACATGACCTGTTGGTGCGCCTTGAGGACTGGAGTTGAGAAACACTGATCTAGTCTTTCGTCCCCAGCCTGACTGTCCTGGGCCCACCCTGTTTACTCATTGGAAATCAGTTCTGTCAATCATGGAGGCTGAGCATCACATGTAGGCGTTAACTATGCAAATACAGCCTGTCTAGGAACGCCCACTCCTCCAGACTGACACCCACCCATCAAAGCATTTTTTATATTTGCATAACTCCTCCCAAGAGGAGCTGCCTGTTTACAGAAATTTGTGATCTGTTCTCCGGTGACTACATGAGTGCAGTACGGAAACCATCATTTCTGGCTTCTAGTACAGCACATTAAACAGGCCATTAATATGGCGATTTCACTGCACACTGTGAGCTTCTCACAATGTGCATCAGAAGCTGCAACAAGTCAGATAGAGCCCCTCCTCATTTCCTGGCTGGAGGATATCCAGCATCATCTAGCCCTTTCCTCTCCAGTCCCTGGTCCCACCCTGTTTACTCTTCAGATTTCACTTCTTTCAATCACAGAGGCTCAGCATCACATGTGGGTGTTACCTATGCAAATACAGCCCGCCTAGGAACGCCCACTCCTCCAGACTGACAGTGGGACACCTATCAGCAAAAGTATGCAGGCATAAGACACACCCCCTTGCCACGCCCCCTTAAAGGAGAATTGTACAAAAAAAATAAGATTGGTTAAACCCACAAGTGCTTTTTTTTACCACTACTATTCCTTTATATTGGCTTTTGGAATTTACAAATGCAGCAATTTAGAAATCAGATGGAAGGTTTAGCTCTGGGAAACACTGTTTAATTGATAAAAAGTCCATTTTATATACATCTATATAGATCAGAACAAAATGAGGAGGAATGAGGGACAGAGGGACGCTGCTCCAAATCAGGGACAGTTGGGAGCTATGCTGACACCCACCCATCAAGGAATTGTGTTATTTGCATAACTCCTCCCACTGCTTGCATCAGGACTGAGAGGAGTACTGCTGGCCCCTCCTACCAGCCCTGATCTGCCTGCATTGCATATAGAAGCACAGATACCTAGTGATGATGTCACTGAGTCTAAAATAAGGTGTTTGACAATGGAAATTTTTTATTACAAAATGTCATGGAGGGGGTGGGGAGGGACCAGGGAAGGGGAAATATAAGCAGATTAAACTTCGGCTTTAATGAGCCTGCCAATCCCTCGTAGGACGTTGCGTGGCGTACTTAGCGGTGACGATGACACACGCGGTGTGCTCGATGAATGGATGCCATGCTCTAGGCACAGACTGCAGCGTGCCGCTTCCAGCCGCTCTGCCCACATGCCATGCGTCGGGAGCCCCGTACTGCGCGCACACGGCGTGCAGAATGTTCTATGGCTTGTTTGCTGTGCGGAACGTTCCGTGTTTGACACGCAGGCCTCTCTCTCCGTGCCGCGGCGCCCTCCGATAAGCTGTAATTTGGGCACGATCCAGATGGAGTTTAATGATTTTCGAGCATTGCAATGTGACACAAGGTCAGCGCCTGCGAAATAAAATTGCCGAAAGGTGATTCTCCGGCTTCTCACGGCTAAGGAGGCCGAGATAAGAACTAAATAATTCACGCTGATGAGGTGAGAACGCCACTCGCTGCTGCAAAGCGTTCTCTGCTAAATCAATACCAGAAAAGTCTGCGCTCTATTCACTGTCTGTGTACACTGGACCACTTCCCGGGCGGGGGAGGGGGCTGCCAGGGCTCCATGGCAGGACGGGGGGGGGGGCACAAAGAGACACAAAAAAAGAAAGAAAACTCTATAAAGACCAAATTTACTTTCCATTCAAGGCCTCATGCACACTAAAGCCTCGTACACACAATCCGATTGTTGGCCAACAGAGCGTCAGACTTTTGTCCGAAGGGCGTGTGCCAGGAACTTGTCTTGCATACAAGCGGTACACAATTGTCGGCCAACAAACACGAACGTCGTGACGTACTAGACGTACTACGAGCCGATAAAGAGGAAGTTCAATTGTCAGGCGCCACCCTTTGGGCTCCTTCTGCTAATTTCATGTTAGTAGAAGGTTGGTGAGTGCTGATTTGCGCTTTTCAGTTATTTTCCGAATGGCCGTTCATCAACCAGCCATGTTGCAGAATCGGAGGAGAGAACATGCTATTGTTGGCCTTGGAGTTATTGCTTTGACCCAAGTCCAGACCAGGAACAGGAGGAGGAGGATTTCTTGGACCAAAAATTAGTTGCTTAATCGTGACCAATTATGTCATATGCCTTTGCTGCGGGAGCTCCAGGAGAATAATCCAGATGATTTTCGGAATTATCTCCAGATGACGGACCCCCTGCTTTCACCAGCTTTTGGCATTGGTGACCCCCTATATTAAGAAGCAGGGCACATGGATGAGGCTTGCCATTACTCCAGAGCAAAGGCTCATAGCCACATTGCGTTACTTGGCGATGGGGAGAAGCCTCCAGGACCTCAAGTTTACCACTGGGATCTTCCTCAGGCTCTGGGACTATTATTCCAGACACCTACTCAGCCATTATTCAACTACTGCAGAAGGACTATATTAGGGTAAGTTTTTTTCCCTTTAAGATCACATTCTATGTATTAATGTTTGCTAATGTATTGTATTAATTTGTTGATTACATAATTATCACTATTGTAATATGCTGTGTTCTCATCCATGCTGTAATCGTTTCCTGCTCCTTTGTTGGCCTACATGCATATTTTCCATAACTAACCTCCCCAGCATGCTCTCCTGGGCCCATAAACACCTAGCCTATTAACTTCACAGTGTTTTTTTGTCAGATACATTTTGGAGCTTACCCTATAAAACCCCTAAAATGTGTACAAATGTTATTGTTGTCCTCAAATTCAGGCAGAGTGCAAGAGACCATTTTTTGGGGCACAAACTCATTTGGAACCCCCCCCCCCAAAAAAAAGCTAAGTCAACATATATAATTCACCCAACCATGTAGTGCAAGGGCCTGCCTGATTACCTACAAATTGTAACGTACACAGTTTTTGTCTCCTATTATATTGATATGTATTTTCTGAATGTCAAAATATGCAAATATTGGACAGTGTGGATCCATATTTTTAGATTATGACACTTCTTATCTGTCCACTGGGCTGCCAATAGTGTAAGTAAGGAGGGGCTGGCTAAAGTATCCCAGATTATTTATGCAAACGGCTCTCATTGAATTGGAGAGGGTTACCTGTCCAAAATATCTACCCATTTCCTGCTCCTCACCCTAAAATCTTGCTAATGGGCTACCACAGGAGGAGATGAATCAGATAAGTTGACCTTACCCTTTTGTCTTTAAATACTCTATTTAAGTTTTCTCCTTATGTTGGCTAAGCATGTTTGTGTCAAATCAGATTGCAATGTTATGTGCAGAAGTAGTAATTTTTTATTTTTTTTAATCCACAGTTTCCTTCCAACCCACAGCAATGGCAGGACGTTGCAGTCCAGTTCCACCATCAGTGGGATTTTCCCAACTGTGGTGGTGCTATTGATGGCAAACATGTCCGGATTGTCCCACCACCCAACTCTGGCTCATATTATTTTAATTATAAGGGCTTTTGCAGCATAGTCATGCTAGCTGTAGTGTCTGCCAACTATGAGTTTTTGTATCTGGATGTCGGGAAGAACGGCCGCAACTCTGATGGAGGAGTGATTATTATCACTCTATCCATCTCTCTCTATCTCTCTATCTCTCTCTCTCTCTCTCTCTCTCTCTCTCTCTCTCTATCTATCTATCTATCTATCTCTATTTATCTCTCTCCTCTCTCTCTCTCTCTCTCTCTCTCTCTCTATCTATCTATCTATCTCTATCTCTCTCTCTTTATTTCTATTTATCTATCTATCTATCTATCTATCTATCTATCTATCTATCTATCTATCTATCTATCTATCTATCTATCTATCTCTATGTATCTCTCTCCTCTCTCTCTCTCTCTCTCTCTCTCTATCTATCTATCTATCTCTATCTCTCTCTCTTTATTTCTATCTATCTATCTATCTATCTATCTATCTATCTATCTATCTATCTCTATTTATCTCTCTCTCTCTCTCTCTCTCTCTCTCTCTCTCTCTCTCTCTATCTCTATCTCTCTCTCTCTTTATTTCTATCTATCTATCTATCTCTCTTTATTTCTATCTCTCTCTCTCTCTCTCTCTCTCTCTCTCTCTCTCTCTCTCTCTCTCTCTCTCTCTCTATCTATCTATCTCTCTCTATCCATCTCTCTCTCTATCTATCTATATATTATCTATCTATCTATCTATCTCTCTCTCTCTCTCTCTCTCTCTCTCTCTCTCTCTCTCTCTCTATCTATCTATCTATCTCTCTATCTATCTATCACTAAGAACTTTAATGACATCCCAGTCTTAGTCCGGAGGGTTCAATATTGAGTTGGCTCTTTTTAACTATAACAGCTTCACCTCTTCTGGGAAGGCCGTCCACAAGGTTTAGGAAGGTGTCTATGGGAATGTTTGACCGTTCTTCCAGAAGAGCACTGATGTTGGATGAGAAGGCCTGAAGGTCTCTGCTCTAATTCATCCCAAAGGTGTTCTATGGGGTTGAGGTCAGGACTCTGTGCAGGCCAGTCAAGCTCCTTCACCCCAAACTCACTCATACATGTCTTTATGGACCTTGCTTTGTGCACTGGACCAAATCATTTGGTGGAGGGGGGATTATGGTGTGGGGGGAGGGGGGATTATGGTGGGGGGGTTGTTTTTTCAGGGGTTGGGTTTGGCCCCTTAGTTCCAGTGAAGGGAACTCTTAAGACGTCAGCATACCAAGACATTTTGGACAATTTCATGCTCCCAACTTTGTGGGAACAATTTGGGGACGGCCCCTTCCTTTTCCTCCAGCCAGGAAAATAGGCGGGGCTCTTTCTGACTTGCTGCAGTTTCCAATGCACATGGTGAGAAGCTCACAGTGTGCACTGAAATCAGAGGAAGCCATTTCAGTCCCGCTGAGGAGCCGGTACACCTGTGCAAGGGAGAAGGGGAGGAGCCGGTACACCTGGGCAAGAGAGAAGGGGAGGAGCCGGTACACCTGTGCAAGAGAGAAGGGGAGGAGCCAGTACACCTGTGCAAGAGAGAAGGGGAGGAGCCGGTACAACCTGTGCAAGACTGAAGGGGAGGAGCTGGTACACCTGTGCAAGACTGAAGGGGAGGAGCCAATACACCTGTGCAAGACTGAAGGGGAGGAGCCGGTACACCTGTGCAAGACTGAAGGGGAGGAGCCGGTACACCTGTGCAAGACTGAAGGGGAGGAGCCGGTACACCTGTCCAAGACTGAAGGGGAGGATCCGGTACACCTGTGCAAGACTGAAGGGGAGGATCCGGTACACCTGTGCAAGACTGAAGGGGAGGAGCCGGTACACCTGTCCAAGACTGAAGGGGAGGATCCGGTACACCTGTGCAAGACTGAAGGGGAGGGGCTGGAGGTCGGTTGTAAATAAGGAACAGTTTGCAGGTCGCTCCGATGCGGGAAGTCGGACGCACTCGGCCTCCATTTCCTGCGTTTGATCTGATTGCGGAGATAATACATGACAGACGTAACAAAGTTACGGGCAGCCCGGGGCGGCGGCTCGCTCGGTAATTACCGGACCTTCCAATGATTGACTTTGTAGTTGAATGCGGAGAACTCGCAGAGACGCCGCGGCCGGACCTGAAACCTTCGCCGTGTAATATGCAGATGAAAGGGAATGATTCATCAAACGGCGTTATCTCCAGTGACATAAACAAAAGCGCTTATTCCACGCCGAGCGCTACATCAGACGCCATTAATTAGGCCCCCAAGAACTGTGCGCTGCTGCGTCTTAAATATTGCACGTGGCGCAGATTTATATTTAATACCTGGAGAAGGAAATCTAATAACTGACTAAGACGGGAAGAAAGTAGAAATGTCAACTCCGTAATGAACTTCATTTCTTTTAGGTGCGTCTCCTCCGCCCAATCCTCAGACTTCTATCAAACCTCATCCTGATGGTGGATCGTACCCCGGAATCTCTCCTTCCTGAGGATAGTGCCCCATCATTGGTGTCCATAGGAGGAATAGTGCCCCATCATTGGTGTCAGTGGGAGGACTAGTGCCCCATCATTGGTATCAGTGGGAGGAATAGTGTCCCATCATTGGTGTCAGTGGGAGGAATAGTGTCCCATCATTGGTGTCAATGGGAGGAATAGTGCCCCATCATTGGTGTCAGTGGGAGGAATAGTGTCCCATCATTGGTGTCAGTGGGAGGAATAGTGTCCCATCATTGGTGTCAATGGGAGGAATAGTGCCCCATCATTGGTGTCAGTGGGAGGAATAGTGTCCCATCATTGGTGTCAGTGGGAGGAATAGTGTCCCATCATTGGTGTCAGTGGGAGGAATAGTGCCCCATCATTGGTGTAAGTGGGATGAATAGTGTCCCATCATTGGTGTCAATGGGAGGAATAGTGCCCCATCATTGGTGTCACCAATGACCAGGATGGAGCTACATCCAGGGAAGCTTCATAGAAGTTCTAGTTTGGTTGCTTCCATAGATTGCAGTATGGCTGTACTTTACAGAGGCCCCCTTATTGGAATGTGCAACTTCAAAATATATTTGCAAATTAAAACTGAACTCTGAGAATGCGACAAAAACAACCCCCCCTCCCCCCTCCCCGCACACTCCACATGTGAACATCTCTAATCTACACAGGCTGATCTCTCCCTGAATCTGATCCCTATTTGGAACTTCCCTCAGCTTAAGAAAATACATAAGGTCTACTAATTCTTCAGAATAGAATAAGAAAACTGGGAGAAACATTCTGTCGGGTGGCTTAAAGGAGCTGCAGCCGCACAGGCCAGGGCCCCCTTTAGGCCACCTGGCAGAACGTTTCTCCTTGGTGTAAGTGGTTGCTCCATCCCTGCATTAAATGGGCAGCAAGGGAGAAAGAGAAGAGCAGAAGAGGACATTGATTGGCTGCTGTTATAGTTTAGGAGAGCCGCTCCCGGAAAACAGAGCAGGAAGACTTTAATTGGCCATTGCCATGGCTGAAGGATATAGAGAGCTGGGGACAGAGGTCGGGGGCACCGATATATGCTGCAGGGGACACAAACAGCTAAAGGACTCCTGGCTGTAGAGGGAGAGCTGTTGAGGGTGCCAGAGAAACCATGCAGGAGATTCTGGGCAGTGTGGGAAATGTCCCCTTGGGGGTGCCAGACCCCGAGAAGATACAGAGAAGCAGAGAAAGGGAGATGCACAAGGCTGTGGTGTGCTAGAGACCCCAGAGCTTCAGAGAGCCTCGCTACAGTGCTTAGGAACCAAGTTACAAGAAACTTCAGTGGCAGCAAAATACAGGGCGGAGCCACAAGAAGAGGGTCACCACCAATGAGATGCCGGCCTGAAAGGGAATCCCAGAGCTGCGGGTTGCCCTTCACATGACCTCCCACAGGGGCTACAGTCTATCGTAAATCCGCAAACTTTCCAAAACGTAGGAGCAGCCACCCAGGAACAGAACACCCCAAGGAGGACATCTTCTAAAGGTCTATGGGCCACCACAATTGCCATCTTGTGAGGGACTGAGAGTAAAGCCCTGCTAAGGGGGGGAGGACTAAACTGTCCTTTATTTTCTCTGCCGATTACAAATGCTCACATTGGGGAGCGAGTGCACCAAGAATTAAAGGGCCCCAATGCCGGAAAAATTGAGTAGTTCATTTTCTACTGGCCAGTGACTGAGGCTGGGTTCACACCATCCCCCGCATCCGTCTCGTAGTAGGGGTCCGGTGCGCCCGGCAAAGTAATGCACTGGGTTCTACCAGCCTGCCCCAATCTACGCACCTACACTCAAGAATGATAGAATTAAACAGTATATTTGTTAGTACTTTTCAATAAAAGGCAAATCAATACAAAGGGTACAGTACAGGTGGGGAGGCAGAAAAACACAATAGAGGGAAAAGGGGGCGGGGGAGGGGAAGGGCACAACACTGGTCCCAGGACACTGCCTGGGACGTGTCCATCATGGAACAGATTGTCCTTTTACTCCGCTTCACCAGGAAGCCTTTAGGCATGTCTGCGGTGGAAGCGGTGCAGCCTTTTTATGGGGGGGCATCAGAGCAGCCTGGGGGGCAATTGCCCCCCCCCCCCCAGCCCGGTCCGCCCCTGGCTAGGACCCTTGCAATGTGGAAAAGGGAAGGATTTTTATTTTTCCTTTTACAATGAAATGGGAATTTCATGGTTATTCATACAATTCGGTTGTATTATGTGTAGACAAATTAGGAGTAACACAGTTGTAGCTAAAAATGAGTTTAGCGATCCATTTCAAAGGTCAATGTCAACGATGGAGCGTGTGGAAACCACAACACTCTCCCCATGAGGTGGGAGAGTTTCCCGCACTCGTCTCTCTTCCAGCAAGGCGCCTTTTTCTTATAGATCACTCGACGCCGCGAGTCATTGTTTACGTTTCCAAGCGCCATTCTGCTAGAAGTGTCAAAGTGTCACCTCTGATGGAGCGCCGCTGCTTCTGAAAGCAACGGAACAAAACCATGTATATATGTATAAAAGAAAAAGAATAAGAGGGGGGAAATAAAAAAAAAGAAACAACAAGCGGGAGAACTAACAAGAAAAATGATAAAAACAGATACAGAAAAGGACAAATAATAGAAACAGGAGTGATAGGGAAGAGGAATAGAACATCGAATTAGACATGTGCACTGCCGAAATTTTTTTCGTTTTCTTGTTTTTCTTTTTTCATTATGATTGCAATTTGTAAATTTGAAAATTTGTAAATTTGAAAATTTGTAAATTCGAAAATTCGTAAATGCGAAAATTTTTAAATTTGTAAATTAGGAAATTTGAAAATTCGTAAATACAAAAAATAAGAAAGAAAATCAAAAGTTCTAAATAATAACTAACTTATAATAACGAACTATTAAATCATAGGTATTGGAATTTCCTTTCAAATTTAGCTGTTAGTGAATGTAACGAACACGTAATCTGAAGTTACGTATTATCCAATGTAAAAAATATATATAAAAGCAAAAGAGAAGGCCTTTAAAAAATACAAGGTTGAGGGATCATCATCAGCATTCCAACTTTACAAAGAATGCAACAAGATATGCAAGGGTGCAATTAGGGCGGCTAAGATAGAACACAAAGACACATAGCCGAGGAGAGCAAAATAAATCCCAAGAAATTATTTTAAGTATGTAAACAGTAAAAAAGGGAGGACAGACCATATTGGCCCAATAAAGAATGAGGAAGAAAATCTGGTTACAAATGGATGGAAAACTGGCTACAAGGGTGAGTTCAGAGGGTGGTATAAATGGGGAGTACTCGGAATGGTCGGGGGTGGGTAGTGGGGTCCCCCAGGGTTCTGTGCTGGGACCAATCCTATTTAATTTGTTCATAAACGACCTGGAGGATGGGGATGGGGGAAACAGTTCAATCTCGGACGATACTAAGCTAAGCAGGGCAATAACTTCTCCGCAGGATGTGGAAACCTTGCAATAAGATCTGAACAAATTAATGGGGTGGGCAACTACATGGCAAATGAGGTTCAATGTCGAAAAATGTAAAATAATGCATTTGGGGGGCAAAAATCTGAAGTCAATCTATAGACTGGGGGGGGGGACCTCTGGGGGGATCTAGGATGGAGAAGGACCTGGGGGTCCTAGTAGATGATGGGCTCAGCAATGCCAAGCTGCTGCTGACAAAGCGAACAGAATATTGGCATTAAAAAGGGGATCAACTCCAGAGATAAAAGGATAATTCTCCCGCTCTACAAGACTCTGGTCCGGCCGCACCTGGAGTATGCTGTCCAGTTCTGGGCACCAGTCCTCAGGAAGGATGTACTGGAAATGGAGCGACTACAAAGAAGGGCAACAAAGCTAATAAAGGGTCTGGAGGATATTAGTTATGAGGAAAGGTTGTGAGCTCTGAACTTATTCTCTCTGGAGAAGAGACGCTTGAGAGGGGATATGAGTTCAATATATAAATACCGGACTGGTGTCCCCACAATATATAAATACCGGACTGGTGTCCCCACAATATATAAATACCGGACTGGTGACCCCACAATATATAAAATACCGGACTGGTGACCCCACAATATAGAAATACCGGACTGGTGACCCCACAATATAGAAATACCAGACTGGTGACCCCACAATATAGAAATACCAGACTGGTGACCCCACAATATATAAATACCGGACTGGTGACCCCACAATATAGAAATACCAGACTGGTGACCCCACAATATAGAAATACCGGACTGGTGACCCCACAATATAGAAATACCAGACTGGTGACCCCACAATATAGAAATACCGGACTGGTGACCCCACAATATAGAAATACCAGACTGGTGACCTCACAATAGGGAGAAAACTGTGAAAGGGAGTTTAACAAGACACGTGGCCACTCGCTAAAATTAGAAGAAAAGAGGTTTAACCTTAAACTACGTAGAGGGTTCTTTACTGTAAGAGCGGCAAGGATGTGGAATTCCCTTCCACAGGCGGTGGTCTCAGCGGGGGGCATCGATAGTTTCAAGAAACTATTAGATAATCACCTGAATGACCGCAACATACAGAGATATACAATGTAATCCTGACATATAATCACACAGAGAGGTTGGACTGGATGGACTTTTTTCAACCCTCACCTACTATGTAACTCTGTATATGTTACTTCACAAGATTAGAAAAAAAAAAACATGCATTATAGATGAGGGAGATGAGATGGGGGTGGGGGGTAAATATCTGGCCGGAGATGAGCTTTAGGAAGTGATAATCTGTGTTGTAATCCTTGTAAATGGACTTTTACATACAGAATCCCTTCCGAATCAATAATATAACACACATGCGGTATGTGTAGCTCCGAGATGTAATGCAGAGAATTGAAAGCTTAATGCCGGGGTCACCAACCTTCTCCACCCCCGAGGAGGAGGCCGGCCGGGGTCACCAACCTTCTCCACCCCCGAGGAGGAGGCCGGCCGGGGTCACCAACCTTCTCCACCCCCGAGGAGGAGGCCGGCCGGGGTCAGAGCCATCATAGTGGGTTCATGTTTGGCTCGGCTTGTTATGACTGAAGTCATCAGGGAGGTGAGTTGTGGTGGTTCTCATCCTTGGCATTGGATGACATAATATCTTGTATATCCTTCTATGGACCCATTGATGGGTTGCAGGATATGCTCTGATAGTTGCTGCCATTGCTGTATTATTTGGCCCTAGGGTCACCGGTATACACTATGATTCCAAAAGTATCGGGTCAGCCCTCCAAATCATTGGGTTCAGGTGTTCCATTCCCCTCCATGGACACGCATGGTGAAGGAACGGGTCGCTCTAAGGAGCTCAGTGGATACAAAGCGTGGTACCGGGATAGGTGGCCACCTGTGTAATAAGTCCATCCGGGACATTTCCTTCCTACCAAATATTCCAAATATTCCACAGTCACCTGTTAGCGATATTATACTACAGTGGAAGCCACTGGGAACAACAACTCAGCCACAAAGTGATCGGCCACGGAAAATGACAGAGCGGGGTCAGCGCATCCTCATCTTTATTATAGGCTCTATGGTGATTGGTTGATTTGATTTGACTTTTAGAGTATTCTTTATATGTATGGAGCGCTATTGTCTCTTTTTGCACTGTACCTGGAAAGTTTTCCGGTTTGGTATATATATCAGGGATGCTGTATGATAGACAAGTGCACTGCCGAAAAATTTGTTTGTTTTCGTTTCATGTTTCGTGTTTTTGTTTTTTTTTGTTCGTTTTTCGGGTCATACGTTATGATCGCAAATTCGTAACTTCGAAAATCCGAAAATAAGAAAAAAAATATAACTAAAAAAAAAAAAAAATATATAACTAACTAAAAATAACTAACTATTAAATTATAGGTATTGGAATTTCCTTTAAAATTTGGCTGTAATGCGGCGTACACACGGTCGGAATTCTCGTTGGAAAAAGCTCTGATGGTTTTCCCGTTGGAATTCAGATGTAATTTCGCTCAAACTATCTTGCCTACACACGGTCACACCAAATTCCGATGGTCAATAACACTGCGACATACAAGACGTACGACGGCACTATAAAAGGGAAGTTTAATGCTTCCGAGAATGCGTTGAATTGTTTCCGAGCATGCGTAGGAATTGTTTCAGAGAATGCGTTGAATTGTTTCCGATAGACATGTGCACAACAAAAAAATGTGTTTATTTTTGTTTCGTTTTTTTCGTTTCCGTTGATTCGTAAATTCGCAAGTCGTCGGTGTTCGTATTCGTATTTATTTGTACATTCGTAACATTCGTAGATTCGTAATTGGAGCATAATTCATAATTTTATGTAATGTGTATGCTATTATTACATTTTAAGAGACACAGAAAATTACGAATCAAAAAAAAAAAGTTACGAATGTACGAATTTTTTCGTTCAATCCATTCGAGGCACGTTAAGCAGCGCCATTGTAAGAGACACGGAAAATTACAAATCAACAAACAAAAAAAAAAAAGTTACGAATGTACGAATTTTTTTCGTTCATTTTGATTTTTGTTGTTCCTGTTTTTGTTTTTCGGATTTTCTTCATTCGTACATTCGTTGTTTCTAATTAGTTTTTTTCAGATTTTCGTTGTTTTCGGATTCGTTTGATTCGAACGATTCGTTATTCGTTAAAATTTTTATCACACTATTCGTTCATTCGTACGAAAACGAATGAACGAAAATAACGAAAAAAAACGAAAAATTAAAAAAAAACTAAACGAATTGCACATGTCTAGTTTCCGAGCATGCGTCGAATTGTTTCCGAGAATGCTCTCAAATTTTTTCTGGCGGGAATTTGGCCAGCAAAATTCCGATGGAGCCGACACACGGTCGCATTTTCCGATGAAAAGCTCTCATCGGTCTTTTGCTGTCCGGAATTCCGATCGTGTGGACGCGGCATTAGTCAACATAACGAATGCAAATTTATCCAAAGTTACGAATTATCCGAAATAACGAATGCCGCATCTAAACAAATGGAACAGAACAAATTAATAATAAATAATAATAACAAGTTTTTATTATTTATTATTTAAAATTCATTCCATTCCATTTGTTTAGATGCGACATTCGTTATTTCGGATAATTCGTAACTTTGGATAAATTTGTATTCGTTATGTTCACTAACAGCCAAATTTGAAAGGAAATTCCAATATCTATAATTTAATACTTAGTAATAGTTGAGTTATTCTTAAAGCGGGATTGTACTGAAAAAAAAAAATTTAAAAGCCAGCAGCTACAAATAGTGCAGCTGCTGACTTTTAAAAAATGGACACTTACCTGTTCCAGGGTCCAGCGGTGTCGGCAGCAGAGGCCGATCGATCGCTCGGCTCTCTGCTGTAGCCGGCGCCATTCTCGGTGAGGGAATCAGGAAGTGGCTTCACTTCCCGATTCCCTACTGCGCATGCGCGAGTCGCGCGGCGCAATGAGAATCTTCAGCGCCGTCTGCCGGGTCACGTGTGTGTCCCGGCAGACAGCGCGCCGGGACAGGAGGTGACGTAAACTCCCGTGGGAGTTTATGCCCGGAAGTGGGTGCAGATACCTGTCTTAGACAGGTATCTGCACCCCCCTCCCCCCTGAAAGGTGCCAAATGTGACACCGGAGGGGGGAGGGTTCCGAAAAGCGGGAGTTCCACTTTAGGGTGGAATCCCCCTTTAATTGGTTATTATTTCAGATTTTAGAATTTTTGAGTTTCCAGATTTTAGAATTTGGATATTTTTCGAATGAACTAATTTGTCGAATTTGGAATGAAATGAATTGCACATGTCGGCTGTTTGACCTATTGGGGGATTGTTGATTAGAATCCTTGAGGCTTTTCTTATTCAATGCATTGTAATCCTTGTAAGTGGAAATCTCTCATCGATCGATGACACACATGTGGTGAATGTAGCGGTGAGATGGAAGCTTGAAGTCGGGTCACCAACCTTTCCCACATTGAGTGTCAATTTACAAACATTAGACAACCGGCGTGCCGATAATCAGTGCGTCACAATCGCGGAGTTTATTTTCAGTACTGATAGTGACAAGTTCATCTCTTATTATCACATTTACAGGGAAAACTCGTCATATAAAGTATTTGGGGCTCATTAATTAGAGATGAATAAACCTCAAATGTGTCGGAAACTCATAATATACACTCGCCGGCCACTTTATTAGGTTTACCTTTTTAATTGCTTGGTATCTATTAAAGTATAGGCATTGGAATTTCCTTTCAAATTTGGCTGTTAAGAAACACAACAAATTTATACGAAGATACTAATTATCCCGAAGTAATGAATGCCACATCTAAACGAATGGAACGTAACAAATTAATAATAATAAATACCAATAATAATAATAATAAAAACTTTTTATTATTATTATTATTAAAGTGGTTGCTAATCAGCCAATCACACGGCAGCAACTCAATGCATTTCGACATCTAGACGTGGTGAAGACAACTTGCTGAAGTTACAACCCAAGCATCAGAATGGGGGAAAAAAGGGGATCTCGGTGACTTTGAAGGTGGCACGGTTGTTGGTGGCAGACGGGCTGGTCTGAGTATTTCTGGGATTTTCACACACAACCATCTCTCGGGATTACAGAGAATGAAAAAGAAAAAATATCCAGTGAGCGGCAGTTGTGTGGAGGAAAATGCCTCGTTGAGGTCAGAGGAGAATGGGGCAGACGGGTTCCAGATGATAGAAAGGCAACAGTAACTCCAATAACCTCTTGTTACATCCAAGGTATGCAGAATACCATCTCAGAACACACAACACATCCAACCTTGAAGCAGATGGGCTACAGCAGCAGAAGACCACACCGGCTGTCGTTCCTGTCAGCTAAGAACAGGAAACTGAGGCTACAATTGGCACAGGATCACCAAAATTGGACAATAGAAGACTGCAAAAACGTTGCCCGGTCTGATGAGTCTGGATTTCAGTTCCAACATTCAGATGGTGGGGTCAGAATTTGGCGCATTGATCCTTCCTGCCCTGTATCACCGGTTCAGGCTGGTGGTGGGGGTGTAATTGTGTGGGGGGTGGGATATCACCAGTTCAGGCTGGTGGTGGGGGTGTAATGGTGTGGGGGATGGGATATCACCGGTTCAGGCTGGTGGTGGGGGGGGTGTAATGGTGTGGGGGATGGGGGTATCACCGGTTCAGGCTGGTGGTGGGGGTGTAATGGTGTGGGGGATGGAGTATCACTGGTTCAGGCTGGTGGTGGGGGTGTAATGGTGGGGGGGATGGGGTATCACTGGTTCAGGCTGGTGGTGGGGGTGTAATGGTGTGGGGGATGGAGTATCACTGGTTCAGGCTGGTGGTGGGGGTGTAATGGTGTGGGGGATGGAGTATCACTGGTTCAGGCTGGTGGTGGAAAGTGGTTAGCACTTTCACCTAGCAGTAAGAAGGGTCGCTGGTTCAAATCCCAACCACAACACCATGTGCCTGGAGTTTGCATGCTCTCCCTGTGCCTGTGTGGGTTTCCTCCGGGTACTCCGGTTTCCTCCCACACTCCAAAGACATGCTGTCAGGTTAATTAGATCCTGTCGAAAAAAAATTGGCCAAATTTGTGTATGTTGTATGTTGTATGTGTATGTGTTTGTAAGCGCGTCGGGACCCCATGGGGTAAAAGGACCGCGCTATACCAGATGGACACCGGCGGCAAAACAAAAAAAGCGCCCTGAGGCGATTCAGTTCGCATAGGTTGCGCTATACAAGTCATTCATTCAAAGTGCATACTAAATACATAATTAACTTAGTACATATGACACAGCCTTACGGTCACCTGGTCACACCGCAGCAAGGGCAGCCAGCTCCTCAACTCCCCCGCCTCTTATTTAAACAGTAGCCCCAGGTGTCAGATGCTGTAAGGCCGGAGAAAGCTCATGTCAAATCACAGCCGCAGTATAAGCCGCGGTTTACCGCAAAAGAAAAATGGGAAGAACCATAGGACATTACTGTAAACCAATTGGCATTCAATGAATGACTTGTACTCTCTGAGGGAAGAAAACCAAACAGCGTAAAAACAACTTGGCATGATGCCCGGTCAAACACTCATGATGTCCGTGCAAAAGCCCCGCTCCTACGTGTTTCGTCCACATAGACATCCTCAGGAGGTTCTCTATTTATCCTGAGATTGTCACAGAGACAGAAAGCAAAGGGAGAATCCCAAATTTTAAGTTGTCTGCAGAATCGGAGGTGAAGAAAAATCTTCCACTGGTCACACCTTTTGCGGTGTTTTCCCCTCAAATTGAAAAAGATTTCCTCTCTCTCGGCCAGGGTTCTGACCATCCCCCATTCTAAAAAATAAAAAAAGGCTTTGATATGATCAGTTGTAAAAAAAAAAAAAAAAAAAGGTCATTGACGCCACGGAATGGAAACACTGAATGCGTTTTGCTTCCTAGTCTCATAAAAAATAAAATGGACCCAAAGGAATTCTAACAAAAAGAGATAAAAAAGGATACAAAAAAAAAGAATCTGCAGAAATGGAGGACGCGGCTTTGGCTTCAGGGCACCGCCATCCATTTTTAAAATAAAGTCGACACCTGCGTTGTGTTGCAAGTCGTAAAAAAGGGCGTAAACGCGGGTGAACCAACGACTTGTGAAAGTTAGGTGTGACGCGACACCCTCCGGTGCGCTATTCCGATAGTCATTGCCGGTGAAAGGTAACCGACACATTTTAATAAAGCTTCACATTCAGCGATTGCCGACAAATTCTTCTGCCAGCGGCAGATATACGGCGCTCAGCGTTGGTTGATACGTCTGTTTTGGCTTTTGCTTTGAGGGTTAAAGGTGCTACAGATTACCAATCTGCCAATAGTGCCAGGCGAGAGCGACGGTCAGATAATGAATGACATACGTAATTCCTGCATTGATGATGTGAAAGAGATACGGGACTCGCACACAATCGATCTCAGCCATACGAAGGGAAACAAAAAAAAAACAATATACGAGGGATTGGATTTTATTGCAGCGCTATTAGTTGAGTTTCTAAAGCGAAGGCTGATTGTGAGGGGGCATGTGACACATTTTATACCCTTTTTGAGCCTTCATTCACACCTGAACATTATGTTGTACGATTCCTGAAGTGCGACAGCCCTCAAGCTGAAAGATTAATTCCATTGTTCTCAATGGCTGAGCTGTGTATGTCGCCTGTTACCACAAGACTGGAAGAGCACAATTGTCTACAATGTCTTTGTATGATGGAGGATTACCGGGACCCTTCACTGGAATTCGATAAATTTAACAATTTGGGAAGTGTCCAGGTACTTTAAGTCATAAAATCGGTTTAAAAAAATCTTTCATTAATTACTTAATCTTCTTTTCCTGGCCTTGTTTTAGCAATTTAAAATTATTTTTTCAACCATATTGATTTTCGCAAAAATTCCCAATGGTTTAAGGCCAAGTACTGTCAACATTTTTGGCGAGGCCAAGTCCCATCAACATATTTGGCAAGGTTAAGTACATCAACATCTTTGGTGAGGCCAAGTACCATCAACATATTTGGTGAGGCCAAGTACCATCAACATATTTGGTGAGGCCAAGTACCATCAACATATTTGGTGAGGCCAAGTACCATCAACATATTTGGTGAGGCCAAGTACCATCAACATATTTGGTGAGGCCAAGTACCATCAACATATTTGGTGAGGCCAAGTACCATCAACATATTTGGTGAGGCCAAGTACCATCAACATATTTGGTGAGGCCAAGTACCATCAACATATTTGGTGAGGCCAAGTACCATCAACATATTTGGTGAGGCCAAGTACCATCAACATATTTGGTGAGGCCAAGTATGTAAACACATTTGGTGAGATCAAGTACGTCAACAGCTTTGGTGAGGCCCAGTACGTCAACACATTTGGGGAGGCCAAGTACCATCAACATATTTGGTGAGGCCAAGTACCATCAACATATTTGGTGAGGCCAAGTACCATCAACATATTTGGTGAGGCCAAGTACCATCAACATATTTGGTGAGGCCAAGTATGTAAACACATTTCGTGAGATCAAGTACGTCAACATCTTTGGTGAGGCCCAGTACGTCAACACATTTCGTGAGATCAAGTACGTAAATATATTTGGTGAGATCAAGTACGTCAACATATTTGGTGGGGCCAAGTTCCATCACCATATTTAGTCAGGCCAAGTACTATCAACATATTTGGTGAGGCCAAGTACGATCAACATATTTGGTGAAGCCAAGTGCCATCACCATATTTATTGAGGTCAAGTACCATCAACAAATTTAGTGAGGCCAAGTACGATCAACATATTTGGTGAGGCCAAGTATGTAAACACATTTGGTGAGATCAAGTACGTCAACATATTTGGTGAGGCCAAGTTCCATCCACATATTTGGTGATGCCAAGTACATCAACACATTTGGTGAGGCTAAGTACGTCAACCAAAAAATAAAAAAGGAATAAACATCACTTAACCAGTAAATGCAAAGCTGGCTCACCCCAATTTCAAGGGATGGGGTTTCCTGGAGCCAAAGGAGGACTAAATGCTAGAGGGGTGGTGACCCAGGTACAAAGAACCAGAGTCAAGCTGGAGAGGCTCAGAATGGAAAACACACCGCAGCATGGGCATGAATCTAAAATTTTGTTGATACAAAAAATTTAAATTTATCAAAAGGAGGAATTGGTAAGGTGGTAAGTCCTTGCTAGCGCTATACGATCCAAGAGGAATGATGTGGAGCGGCAGGTGTACAAGCTGCATGAATGAGCTGGAGACACAGGGTCACATAACGTGATGACGTCAGGCTATTGATCCATCTATGACTGCCTATACTTCATAGCATCAGGTTATCCTAGTGTTTTCCATTTCATTGTGAACTAACATCATATGGACATTACCACATCTACAGCTGTGACCCCTGCCATATCCATTTGCCATCAGTGGCTTATCTTCCTTTTGATAAATCTAAATTTTTTGTATCAATAAAATGTAGATTCATGCACATTATGCGGTGTGTTTTCCATTCGGAGCCCCTCCAGCTTGACTCTGGTTCTTTGTACCTGGGCCACCACCCCTTTAGCATTTAGACCAAGTATGTCAAACATGTTTGGTGAGGCCAAGTATGTCATCATATCTGGTGAGGCCAAGTATGTCAACAAATTTGGTGGGGCCAAGTACGTCAAAATACTTGGTGAGGCCAAGTATGTCAACATATTTTTATGAGACCAAGTACGTCAACATATTTGGTGAGTCCAAGTACATCAACATATTTGGTGAGTCCAAGTATGTGAACATATTTGGTGAGTCAAAGTAGAGTCAACATATTTGGTGATTCCAAGTACAGTCCATACATTTGGTGAGGCCAAGCACAGTCAACATACTTGGTGAGGTCAAGTTAATCAAAATATTTGATGAGGCCAAGTACCGCCAATATATTTGACAAGGTTAAGTATGTCAACACATTTGGTGAGGCCAAGTACCATCAACGTATTCGGCAAGGTCAAATACGTCAACACATTTGGTGAGCCCAAGTATCAACATATTTGGTAATAGAGTGTGTTGGTGAGTTTGGTTGTTTCTAGACTTAGGAAATGCTGGAAAGCCTTCCAGTGTATGACCAACATATCAGCGAGGGCTCCCCTCTAGATTTGCAGGCCGTTGTTGCCCAGTCTCCAGAAATAACTCTTACTCTGGTTAGACAAGTAACCCCACACAATGCTTTAAAACTGTGCTGAATCTGGCACCCCTTCTTCCAGGCCGGCGATGGTGGGCTCCGGTTCTGGAAGGAAGCCCTGGCTATGTGGTGGGTAACCAAAACTCTAGCAGGTTGTCTTTAACAAAAATGGTTAACCAAAGCAGGAAGAAGTTACCAGGTATAGAGGAACGGGTGATTTCCCCCCCTGTGTGACAGGACCACATCATGGTGTTCCTACAAGCGTGCAGCCCGCCAAGTCACAATGTGTAATCTGTCAACGCTCACCCCTGACAGCCTGCCGACAGATGACACAGTAACAAGTGTAACATCAACTGTAACATTTAATGGAGCATCAAATTCACACTAAAAAGCACATCTGAGATCTTTTAAACTTTAATAATGTAATAATTTTCAAGCCATGTTCTGATTATTACATTGTTTACTGGTCCAGCGTGTGCTTGATTTGTACGGCACCTCAAAAGGCCTAAAAACCTAAAAAAACGCCGACAGACACAAAATGGTTTGGGAGATGTTCTCATGTCTATGGAGCAGCTGACACCATAGACAAGGCTAAAGGCTAAGTTTCCCCATTTACATAAAATATCCTATGCAGTTATGGGCCCCAAAATTGTGAAGCTTTGTAAAATGTTCATTGATATTATTGTCATACCTGTAGGACATTGGGGGCCCCCTGGAAGCCTGGCCAAAAAAAAAACTGCCTCTTCACCTCCCTCTTATTCTAAAACACGGTCTGGAGGGGGCGGGACACAGCCTGTGACTGGCAGAACTCCGCCCACACCATGTTATTGACAACAAGTAATAGAGATTTAATTTCAAATATATATTTGTATGACAATTTAAAACAGTTTATTGATATTATTTATTTATTTTTATTCTGTATTCCAAAGGCTGTGATTTATTTTATTTTTATGAACATGTGACCAGCAGCGGAAGACTAGAAGCTCCTCCTGCTTATGTTTCCCTGCAGACATGCTGGGAGAGAGCCAGGTCATGTGACAGCTGGATATCCATTAGGAAAAAAGGTACTTAGATGTTTTTTTTTTTATTAAAATAATTACAGAGCCGTCATCCATATAAAGAAATAGAAGGGAGAATGTACATTACACAGTGTGTGTGTATCACTTTAAATGATAGATTTCGGGGAGGAATAGGTTTTTGATTTCAGGGAGGGTTAAATGTTGGATTTCGGGGAGGGTTACGTGTTGGATTTCGGGGAGGGTTAAATGTTGGATTTCGGGGAGGGTTACGTGTTGGATTTCAGGGAGGGTTACGTGTTGGATTTTGGGAAGAGTTAAGTGTTGGGTTTCCGGAGGGTGAAATGTTGGATTTTGGGGAGGGTGAAATGTTGGATTTTGGGGAGGGTTAAATGTTGGATTTCAGGGAAGGTTAAGGGTTGGATTTTAGGGAGGCTTAAATGTTGGATTTCGGGGAGGGTTAAATTTGGATTTTAGGGAGGGTTAAATGTTGGATTTCAGGGAAGGTTAAGGGTTGGATTTTAGGGAGAGTTAAATATTGGATTTCGGGGAGGGTTAAGTGTTGGATTTCAGGTAGAGATAAGTGTTAGATTTTGGGAAGGGTTAAATGTTTGGTTTTTGGGGAGGGTTAAATGTTGGATTTCAGGGATCGTTTAGTGCTGGGTTTCAGGGAGATTTAAGTGTTAGATTTTGGGGAGGGTTAAATGTTAGATTTTGGGGAGGGTTAAGTGTTGGGTATCAGGGAGGGTTAAATGTTGTATGTTGGGAAGCGTTGAGTGTTGGGTTTCCGGGAGGGCTAAATGTTGGATTTTGGGGAGGGTTAAATGTTGGGTTTCGGAAAGGGTTAAGAGTTGGATTTCGGGAAGGGTTAAGAGTTGGGTTTCGGAAAGGGTTAAGAGTTGGACTTTGGGAAGGGTTAAATGTTGGATTTCTGGAAGGGTTAAGTGTTGGATTTTGGGGAGGGTTAAGCGTTGGACTTTGGGAAGGGTTAAGCGTTGGACTTTGGGAAGGGTTAAGAGTTGGACTTTGGGAAGGGTTAAGCGTTGGACTTTGGGAAGGGTTAAGTGTTGGACTTCGGGGAGGGTTAAGTGTTGGATTTCGGGAAGGGTTAAATGTTGGATTTTGGGAAGGGTTAAGCGTTGGACTTTGGGAAGGGTTAAGCGTTGGACTTTGGGAAGGGTTAAGCGTTGGACTTTGGGAAGGGTTAAGCGTTGGACTTTGGCAAGGGTTAAGCGTTGGACTTTGGCAAGGGTTAATCGTTGGACTTTGGCAAGGGTTAAGCGTTGGACTTTGGCAAGGGTTAAGTTCTGGGTTTTGGGAAAGTTTAAGTATTAAGGCCTCCTAAGCTGTCAGAGATAAATCAGATGTTTGGTACACTGAGGGAACATATTTGAATTTTACTTGTTTCACCACTAAAAAGCCTTGTGCCGAGAATTACTGCACTGAGCATCCAGTGCCAAAAGCCAACACACACCGATAACGGACAGCTGAGTCATCAAAGAACAGGCCATATGAACCCATCCAGAGCTTGTGATGGGCTGAAGGTTTGAGGCACATAGAACCTCATCTAGGTCACTAGTTTCTGGTGACCCGCATGCCTCCACGGTAAGAAATAAAGGTCTTCAGACAACAAAGCTGACATCAAGGGCAGCCGGATAATGCCACAGATATAAAAACACACATTCTGTACGAGGTCGGGCAAAGAACCGCCAGATGCGCAGCCCAACTCCTAGCCTTTTGTACGCTGCAGAATCTGAGGCCGTCAGGCACATGTCAGCAGAAGCCGAGCCAGAGAGCCTACGAGCTTCCTAATTGGCCCCCAAAGTGGGACCTGAATTCCCCTAAGCACGGCAAGAAGTATTTTTAATACCATGAACTGTGAATGGATGCCTTACCTGCCAGACACACGAACCAGCGAAACGCCAGTAGTTTCCATAGCAACCTCATCCTCGTTTGGTGGGTTTGAACGCTTCTTCTCCGGCCACTGGGATCTGCAGCGAGTTTACACGTTTATCTGTGGAAGAGAAAACAGAAAGAGAGGAAGTTTATCATTTTCTGTCTGTTGTACCAAGACCGTCGGCAGCCGGCATCCCCCCCTTTCCCTGCTACCCGATCGATCGCTGTTTACCTTCCTCGCAGCGCCGGCCTGAGAAAAAGCAATCAGTCGGCACGTTACGGGTGACCTAGATCTGGCAGCGCACCTATTGCATTAATCCGGTAAAATACATGCACACACTCCGGCCTGGAAATATTAGAGACCCCCCCTTAGTATTGATGTTAGGTCAAAGGATCCTATGATCAATGGTAACGTAATACTTCATCATTTGTTAAAACCTCTGCTGGGAACGCCAAAGATTTTATCTACACAGCAACACACTGCAGCGTCCCGCCGGACCAACTGTGCTCGACGAGGATATTCCTTCACAATACTGAACCTGACATTTACAGAGGCAGCCATCTTGTGGGTGGTACAATTGGGAGAATGCAGCCTATCCACTCCTAAGTGGCTTGTGACATCACTGAGAATGCAGCCTATCTGATCACTAGAGAGTGGTGACATCACTGAGAATGCAGCCTATCCAATCACTAGAGAGTGGGGACATCACTGAGAATGCAGCCTATCCGATCACTAGAGAGTGGTGACATCACTGAGAATGCAGCCTATCTGATCACTAGAGAGTGGTGACATCACTGAGAATGCAGCCTATCTGATCACTAGAGAGTGGTGACATCACTGAGAATGCAGCCTATCTGATCACTAGAGAGTGGTGACATCACTGAGAATGCAGCCTATCCAATCACTAGAGAGCGATGACATCACTGAGAATGCAGCCTATCTGATCACTAGAGAGTGGTGACATCACTGAGAATACAGCCTATCTGATCACTAGAGAGTGGTGACATCACTGAGAATGCAGCCTATCCAATCACTAGAGAGCGATGACATCACTAAGAATGCAGCCTATCTGATCACTAGAGAGCAGTGACATCACTGAGAATGCAGCCAATCACTAGAGAGCGATGACATCCCTGAGAATGCAGCCTATCCAATCACTAGAGAGCGATGACATCACTGAGAATGCAGCCTATCCAATCACTAGAGAGCGATGACATCACTGAGAATGCAGCCTATCCAATCACTAGAGAGCGGTGACATCACTGAGAATGCTATCCAATCACTAGAGAGCGATGACATCACTGAGAATGCAGCCTATCTGATCACTAGAGAGCGGTGACATCACTGAGAATGCAGCCTATCCAATCACTAGAGAGCGATGACATCACTGAGAATGCAGCCTATCTGATCACTAGAGAGTGGTGACATCACTGAGAATACAGCCTATCTGATCACTAGAGAGTGGTGACATCCCTGAGAATGCAGCCTATCCATTCACTAGAGAGCGATGACATCACAGAGAATGCAGCCTATCCAATCACTAGAGAGCGGTGACATCACTGAGAATGAAGCCTATCCAATCACTAGAGAGCGGTGACATCACTGAGAATGCAGCCTATCCAATCACTAGAGAGCGATGACATCACTGAGAATGCAGCCTATCCACTCCCAAGTGGCTGTTGACATCACTGAGAATACAGCCTATCCAATCACTAGAGAGCATGACATCACTGAGAATGCAGCCTATCCAATCACTAGAGAGCAATGACATCACTGAGAATGCAGCCTATCCAATCACTAGAGAGCGATGACATCACTGAGAATACAGCCTATCCAATCACTAGAGAGCGGTGACATCACTGAGAATACAGCCTATCCGATCACTAGAGAGCGGTGACATCACTGAGAATGCAGCCTATCCAATCACTAGAGAGCAATGACATCACTGAGAATGCAGCCTATCCAATCACTAGAGAGCGGTGACATCACTGAGAGTGCAGCCTATCCAATCACTAGAGAGCGATGACATCACTGAGAATGCAGCCTATCCACTCCCAAGTGGCTGTTGACATCACTGAGAATACAGCCTATCCAATCACTATAGAGCGATGACATCACTGAGAATGCAGCCTATCCAATCACTAGAGAGCGGTGACATCACTGAGAATGCAGCCTATCCAATCACTAGAGAGCGGTGACATCACTGAGAATGCAGCCTATCCATTCACTACAGATGGATGACATCATAGTAGATAGTAATAATTATTATCCCAGCACCATTACATTAGTCAGCACTTTAGCATAGTACACAGGTCCATTCACATTTTTACTTGTACCTCAAAGGAGCCAACAAATCAAACATCCCAGCACACTTTTATGTATATTAGTGGAAATTTAGGAAGATGACAACTTACTGGTGTATTTTTGGGTTATGGGAGGAGAAGGGAACGCCGGTAGAATACCCATCGCTTAGAAAGGTTGGGGTACCTTCATTTTACATAAACATTCAGTATAGGGAAGATGCCTGGCATTGAGGAATCCAGAAAAGTCTGTTCCTGCTAGTAGAGGGTCTGTGTGTGCAAAAATATCAGGTCTATTCACAGCATAGTAGTAAAACCCTCTGTAGAAAAGTTGTAGCCTTTGTAATCCTCCCTGCTGGCTGCACCTGGTAAATGTGAAAAAATATCAAATATTTCACACTTCCCCCGACTGGCAAAAAACACAAAATAAAATATTTTTTACCACCGAACATAAAATGAATACTAAATTGTTTATTTTTTTCTGAAAATAGTTTTCTTGTTTTATTGACCTTCAAAATAGAGAAAAAAAAAATGACCAAAGTTCATGAGAAATGAGCGCGGCGTTCTTGTGATGTGTCCGGCACTGCGGTACTTTGGACGCGCGTCCTGAAGATGAGGTAATCAGTGGATTTTGGCCCCCCGCGGCCGCCCGGCGTTCATTTCCAGACGGTGAAATCCTCGGAAGGATCCCGGCTCCTCCGAGCTCCGAGAAGATTTAACGTCTCTGTCTTGCCCAGCCGGCTTTCCAATACAATCATTTGTAGCAATTATCTTCATTTTCTGTTTCTTGATCCATAATATATAACATTTACTTCAGCGGGGAAGACGCGGAAATTGAACAAGTCGTGCGCTTTTGTCTCCAGACGTGGAGACTTCTTCATCCGTTTAACAACGCCGAGCCGGCTGGCCTGGCAGACGGACGCCGATTGGCTCATCGGAGATGATACAATGACTCGGGACGGGTTCAGGATTATCCGAGGATGGAGAACAAGGAATCTCATCGGATGCGGAAATGTAGCGAATACGTAACGATTCGCCATCGCCGCATATTAAAGTGGAACTCTGATTCAGATAATGCGCTCATTTATCGCAATAAAGAGTTCTGCACTTCATATAAGTGAAGACATTTATTATCACAGAGATGTTCGGCTCCTTTATAAATCCTAACGATACCAGAAATCCCCCAAATGGCCCTGAAGAAGAGTCCCCCCCCCCCCCCCCCGGAATGTTTGGCCTTGGATAGGAGGTGATGATGGAGGAGGGGTACAGTTGTGATGAAGAGTCCCCCCCGAAATGTTTGGCCTTAGATAGGAGGTGATGACGGGGGAGGGGCATGTAATGGGGGGGGGTGATGATGGGGGGATACAGTCGTGATGAAGAGCCCCCCAGAATGTTTGGCCTTGGATAGGAGGTGATGATGGGGGAGGGGTATGTATTTTGGGGGGTGATGATGGGGGAGGGGTATGTATTGGGGGGTTAATGATGGGGGAGGGGTACAGTTGTGATGAAGAGTCCCCCCTGGAATGTTTGGCCTTGGATAGGAGGTGATGATGGGGGATGGGGTATGTAATGGGGGGGTGGTGATGATGGGGGAGGGGTATGTATTTTGGGGGGTGATAATGGGGGAGGGGTACAGTTGTGATGAAGAGTCCCCCCTGGAATGTTTGGCCTTGGATAGAAGGTGATGATGGGGGAGGGGTATGTATTGATGTATTGGGGGTGATGATAGGGGAGGGGTATGTATTGGGGGGCGTTGATGGGGGAGGGGTATGCAATGGGGGGGTGATGATGGGGGAGGGGTATGTATTGGGGGGTGATGATGGGGGAGGGGTACAGTTGTGGTGAAGGGTTCCTCCCCCCCGGAATGTTTGGCCTTGGATAGAAGGTGATGATGGGGGAGGGGTATGTATTGATGTATTGGGGGTGATGATAGGGGAGGGGTATGTATTGGGGGGTAATGATGGGGAAGGGGTATGTAATGGGGGGTGATGATGGGGGAGGGGTATGTATTGGGGGGTGATGATGGGGGAGGGGCACAGTTGTGATAAAGAGTCCCCCCCCCCTGGAATGTTTGGCCTTGGTACAGACACAGAAGGTGGCACACATGGGGTACAATGCCAATTAAAGGGACATTTCCCTCATCTGTGGCTTTTTACATTGCTATCAGTGTCTGTGTATAAATAGTAAATTAGTTTTTTATCTCTCACATGGATGCAACTGAGCAGGCTAGATACTGAGCCATGGGGGAGCAGAAAAGAACTGTCAAAGGACCTGCGTAACAAGATAATGAGACTTTATAAATCTGGAAAAGGATCTGAAAAGATATCTAAAGCCTTGAATATGCCAGTCAGTGCTGTTCAATCACTTATTAAGAAGTGGAAAAGTTTGGGGATATCTTAATACCAGGCCATGATCAGGTAGACCAAGAAACATTTCAGCCACAACTGCCAGTAGAATTGTTCGGGATGCAAAGAAACCCCCCACAAGCCTGCGTAATGTAGATGGACCTGAAGCGAAAACTTTTACCGTTTCAACTAAAGTGTATATTTGTTCTGTGCGCGTATGGCCAGCATAAGTGACACTTTTTGAGGACCAGTGACACTAATACAGTGATCAGTACTAAAAAAATATGCACTGTCACTGTACTAATGACACTGGCTCGGAAGGGGTTAACATCAGGGGCGATCAAAGGGTTGAAAGGCGATTCGGTTCGCATTGTAGCGCTATACAAATTATTCATTATATTATTCATTCATTCATTCATTCATTCAAGGGTTAACTGTGTTCCCTGGGAGTGATTAATAACTGTGGCGGGGGAGCAGGCACACAGGATCAGCGCATTCCCCTCTAACAGAACGGCGATCTGCCTTCTTTACATAGGCAGAATGCCATTCTCCTGAACGATCGGCGGGTCCAATCACTGCGGGAGCAGGCCGCGTGCACGCCCCAGACCCGGAAGCATCAGAACACGTACGTGATCTAACACTTCCGGGTCTGGGGCGCGCATGTGCGCCCCAGTGACCCGCTAACGCTGTGATTGGACACAGCGGGAGCCAATCAGTGGATTCCGGCGTAGTGCGATGTCCCCTGGGACCCGCTGATCGTTTAGGAGAACGGCAGTCTGCCTATGTAAACAAGGCAGATCGCTGTTCTGTGAAAGGGGAATGCGCTGATCCTGTGTGCCTGCGCCCCCCAATCGGTGGATCTGGTGCAGAGCGGCCGCCCTGCCGCAGTATAGTGGGCGGTCTCTAAAAGCGGTTAAGAAGTACAAAATAGAAGACCAATTACAATGCTATTATATACATATTATATACATCCAACACATTCCGGGACAATGGTAATAGAACTAGAGCAAAAAATACGTTAGGTGGGGGAGGGGGGGGTGTTTATTTTTCAGAAAGGTGCAAATCATAATACCAGCTAATAAGCCGCATTGTTGGAAAATAAGAAGGAAGAGAAAGAAAAGGAGAGAAGGGGAAAAAAAAGAAGGAAAAGATGAGAGAGTAAAGGAGAATCCTGTCCATCTCAAAGCTCCTCACCGATCACCGATCACCAATCACCGATCATCGATCACCGATCAACGATCACCGATCATCGATCACCGATCACCAATCACCGATCACCGATCACCAATCACCGATCACCGATCACCGATCACCAATCACCAATCACCGATCACCGATCAACGATCACCGATCATCGATCACCGATCACCAATCACCAATCACCGATCACCGATCACCGATCACGGGCTTTCCATATTCTATCAACAATTGTTTATCTATCCTGCAAGACACTCACAAGTTTCTCATTGAGCATAATCCACGCCAACTTGCGTTTCCGCAGAGCCAAGTCTATTACTGGACTCTTCCAGGCCGCTGCAACCGATATCTTGGCCGTTAAAAATATAAAGTGAATTAGGGTCTGCGAACGCCTCGGGATGTTGTCCAATGGAATGTTCAACAGCGCAATCCAAGCAATCCGAGCGTCCCTAACAATATTAACCAGTGTGGCCGAATGTATCAAGGAGCGAACGTGTCCTTAACCACTACAATACCGGAGCGCACTTTCCCCCCCTTCCTTCCCAGACCAATTTTCAGCTTTCAGCGCTCTCGCACTTTCAATGACAATTGCGCGGTCATGCAGTACTGTACCCAAATGGAATTTTTATCATTTTGTTCCCACAAATAGAGCTTTAGTTTGGTGGTATTTACTCACGACTCCGTTTTTAATTTTTTGCGATATAAGCGAAAAAATAGCGGAAATTTGGAAAAAAAACAATATTTTCTCCTTTCTTTTTTAAAAGAAATCCAATAAAATCAAATTTTGTCATAAATGTAAGCCAAAATGTATTCTGCTACATGTCTTTAGTAAAAAAAAATCTGTTAAGTGTATAATAATTGGTTTGTGTGATCACGGACAGATGTACGCAAATGATCATTGGCACATGTTATTTTACTGGGACATATGTGGGGGACATGTATTTTTATTATTTGGGGACATGTATGTTTTGGGGACATGTGTGTTTATTATTTGGAGACATGTGTTTTTATTATTTGGGGACATGTGTTTTTATTATTTGGAGACATGTGTTTTTATTATTTGGGGACATGTGTTTTTATTATTTGGGGACATGTGTGTTTTGGGGACATGTTTGTTTTGGGGACATGTGTGTTTACACTAGACTGGTGATCAGTGAGTAAAAAGCTGTAAAAAAACAGCTAATACTCACTGATCACCAGCCGGCTGCAGCGATCCGCTCTCCTCTCCTCAGTGACGACTTTCGTGTGAGGAGAGGTGATTGCCTAGCAAACGGCTGTTTGCTTACATCACATGATGGCTGTGATTGGACACGGCTGTCATGTGATCAGGAGGGCCAATCACAGAGCCCTCCTGCCGATCCGAGATGCGCCGTGTCCGGGTGACATGAGCGCATCGGGATCCGCTGCTGCGTGGGCACGCGCGCGCGATCCCCCTACTTCTGAAGGACATTCGGGAACGTCCTATCAGAAGTAGACGGCTCCCACCCGGACGTATATACACAGTGGCCGGGGGGGAAGTAGTTAAAAACCATCTAACCTTAAGGCTGGGTCCATACTATTTCGAGTTGAATGCAGGGTTCCCCACATCCAATTCACAATAGCAGGAGATTGCGACCGGCTCTCCATGGAGCTCTCCATGGAGCCGATTCACACATCTCCGCTACGGCTCCGGCGCCAATTTCCAAGGAGCCCTGCGCGTCTTCTGGTCCGTTTCAGGTCCGAATTGAGCTCCAAAATTCGGGCTGAACTCGGACCTGAAACAGTGGACGGGGACCTACAGGACCCCTGCTGGGAGCCGCATCGGTATTAGGTGTGAACCCAGCCTGAGGTCTGTCCCCCAGATATGGAAGGGTGTCACCCCCCCCCCCCCCCTGTGCACAACCCCGAAAGAATAAGGTAATGGAACTTTTTAAAGATGGAAAAGGATATAAAAAAATATCCAAAGCCTTGAATATGGCAGTCAGTGCTGTTCAATCACTTGTTAAGAAGTGGAAAATTCTGGGTTTCTCTTGATACCAGGTCAAAGGTCAGGTAGACCAAGAAAGATTGCAACCACAACTGCCAGAAGAATTGTCCGGGATACAAAGAACCCCCCCCCCCCTCCCCCCACAGGTAACCTCAGGAAAAATACCGGCTGCTCAGGAAAAAGACTATTCCATATATTACTAAAAATATTTAGGAAGTGGAAAATGTGGGGATCTCTTGATACCGAACCAAGGTAAGGTAGATCAGTGTTTCTCAACTCCGGTCCTCAAGGCGCCCCAACAGGTCATGTTTTCAGGAGTTCCATTATTTTGCACAGGTGATTTGATCAGTTTCCCTGCCTTAGTAATTACCACAGACGTTTCATCTGAGGGAAATCCTGAAAACACGACCTGTTTGTTAGGACTGGAGTTGAAAAAAACATTGAGGTAGACATAGTGGAGGTAGACAAGATATACTGTGTAGCTACAATTTTTTCGGGATACAAACAAAACCCCCACATGTGACCTCAGGAGAAATACAGGCTGCTCAGGAAAAAGACGGTGTGGTTGTTTTTAGGGAGCACAATAAAGACAATGCTGTCCTGCCTGTCCTAGCCTTCTGCTTTAGCTTCTTGCTGCCACTTGTTGCTGACCTTGGCCTGTATCCTGAAACTGGCTCTGCCCTGTGTTCCTGTACCAAACTGCCTGGCTGTTAACTGGTCTCAGTCAACCCCTGCCTTCTGATGTAGTTCCTTGCTGCTCACCTGTTGCTGACCTCAGCCTGTATCCTGACACTACCTCTGCCCTGTGTTCCTGTACCTAGCTGCCCAGCTGTTAACTGACCTCAGTCCTCGCCTTCTGCATTAGCTCCTTGCTGCCCCCTGTTGCTGACCTCCGCCTGTATCCTGACACTGCCTCTGCCCTTTGTTTCTGTACCAAACTGCCTGGCTGATAACTGGCCTCAGTCAATCCCTGCCTTCTGATGTAGTTCTTTGCTGCTCACCTGTTGCTGACCTTGGCCTGTATCCTGACACTGGCTCTGCCCTTTGTTCCTGTACTGAACTGCCCAGCTGTTAACTGACCTCAGCCTGTCCTCGCCTTCTGATTTAGCTCCTTGCTGCCGCCTGTTGCTGACCTTGGCCTTTATCTTGCCTGTTGTTGACCTCTGCCTGTATCCTGACACTGCCTCTGCCCTTTGTTTCTGTACCGAACTGCCTGGCTGATAACTGGCCTCAGTCAATCCCTGCCTTCTGATGCAGTTATTTGCTGCTCACCTGTTGCTGACCTTGGCCTGTATCCTGACACTGGCTCTGCCCTTTGTTCCTGTACTGAACTGCCCAGCTGTTAACTGACCTCAGCTCGTCCTCGCCTTCTGATTTAGCTCCTTGCTGCTGCCTGCTGCTGACCTTTGCTTATTTCTGGAAACTGTCCCTGCTTTATGTTCCTGTACCTCATTGCTAATGTTTGTCATGTATCCTGATGCTGTCCTTGTCTTCTGATTTAGTGCTGCCCGCCTGTTGCTGACCTCAGCGTGTGACCTGACACTGTCCCTGCCTTATATTTCTGTACCCCACTGATGACATTTGTCTTGTGTTCTGGCTGTGCTTTTTCTATCTGATCAGATGCAGCCATGCTCCTGTATCCGGTTCTTCCTTGGTGCCCCCCAGTTGTCTGACAGCTGGTACTGCCTCCAACATTGGCCCTTGTGCCCCTTGTGACCTCACCTCCCCCGTCACCACTACCAGGTTGTTGGCCTAGAGCAGGGGTCTTCAATCTATGGACCTCCAATTGTTTAGGAACTAAAATTCCCATCATGCCCCGTCATATCTGTGAATGTCAGAGTTTTACAAAGCCTCATGGGATGTGTAGTTCCACAACAGCTGGAGGGCCGTAGTTTGGAGATCCCTGACCTAGAGGTACAAGACACACCCCCTCTTCATCTCCACCAGGTATGTGACGCTCTCCTTATCCTTCAAACTAACTTTCGATTGGCTAAAACAAAAACACACCAGCCGGAAAAACTCCTGAAAACTTGCGCAAAAAATGCTCCAGAAACCCCTGAAAACTCATCTATGTACCGAGCAAAGGTCTCCGAGGACTGGAGGCCAGAAGGGCCTCGGGGTGGGGGGGGAGGACCTGGATGGAGCTGAGATCTCTGTGCCGGTGTCCCCGGGTGCGTCACAATCACCAACAGAAACCTTTCATATACCCAACACAAAACCCGAAACCCAAACAACTGGCACTTCAAGAGCCAGTACAGGAAATTGTATTATTTTTATTATTATTAGTATTTATTGTTCTCCCTACAACATGTTCTTGTTTTGTCAGAAGCAGCGAAGCCTCCAATGGTTAATAGACGGCGACATTCCCCTGGAAATAACGTTACAATGTTGGTGAATTTCATCAATGACACCGAAACCCCGACCTGGGATTACATCATCGCTGTGTGCCAGGCTGCGGGCACCGCGGGGCAATAACAATGTAACATTGCATCATTATTACTTCCACAGCATCACTGCAACACGGCCAGGACATTGCAAAGATCAATATGGTTCCAGAATATTAACCCAATCACAGCCTCCCATCACAGCCTCCCATCACAGCCTCCCACCACAGATCACCATCACAGCCTCCCATCATAGATCACCATCACAGCCCCCCACCACAGATCACCATCACAGCCTCCCATCACAGCCTCCCATCACAGCCCCCCACCACAGATCACCATCACAGCCTCCTATTACAGCCTCCCACCACAGATCACCATCACAGCCTCCCATTACAGCCTCCCATCACAGATCACCATCACAGCCTCCTATTACAGCCTCCCACCACAGATCACCATCACAGCCTCCCATTACAGCCTCCCATCACAGATCACCATCACAGCCTCCCATCACAGATCACCATCACAGCCTCCCATCACAGCCTCCCACCACAGATCACCATCACAGCCTCCTATCACAGCCTCCCACCACAGATCACCATCACAGACTCCCACTACAGCCTCCTATCACAGCCTCCCACCACAGATCACGATCACAGCCTCCCACTACAGCCTCCCATCACAGCCTCCCACCACAGATCACCATCACAGATCACCATCACAGCCTCCCACTGCAGCCTCCCATCACAGCCTCCCACTGCAGCCCCCCATCACAGATCACCATCACAGCCTCCCACTGCAGCCCCCCACCACAGATCACCATCACAGCCTCCCACTGCAGCCCCCCACTACAGCCTCCCTTCACAGCCTGCCACTGCAGCCTCCCTTCACAGCCTCCCATCACAGCCTTCCATCACAGCCTCCCATCACAGCCTCCCACTGCAGCCCCCCATCACAGCCTCCCTTCACAGCCTCCCTTCACAGCCTGCCACTGCAGCCTCCCACTACAGCCTCCCTTCACAGCCTCCCATCACAGATCACCATCACAGCCTCCCACTGCAGCCCCCCACCACAGATCACCATCACAGCCTCCCACTGCAGCCCCCCACTACAGCCTCCCTTCACAGCCTCCCTTCACAGCCTGCCACTGCAGCCTCCCTTCACAGCCTCCCATCACAGCCTTCCATCACAGCCTCCCACTGCAGCCCCCCATCACAGTCTCCCTTCACAGCCTCCCTTCACAGCCTCCTACTACAGCCTCCTATCACAGATCACCTTCACAGCCTCCCTTCACAGCCTCCCATTACAGCCTCCTACTACAGCCTCCTATCACAGCCTCCCATCACAGATCACCTTCACAGCCTCCCACTACAGCCTCTTATCACAGCCTCTTATCACAGCCTCCTATCGCAGCCTCCCACCACAGATCACCATCACAGCCCCCTATCACAGTCTCCCACTACAGCCTCCCACCACAGATCACCATCACAGCCTCCCATCACAGACTCCCAATATAGCCTCCCACTACAGCCTCCCACCACAGATCACCATTACAGCCTCCCATCACAGCCTCCTACTACAGCCTCCTATCCCAGCCTCTCATCACAGATCACCATCACAGCCTCCCACTACAGCCTCCCATCACGGCCTCCCATCACTGCCTCCCATCACTGCCTCCCATCACAGCTTCCCATCACAGCCACTACTCCTGTCACTACTTCTTCCAATACTCACTACTCCTGCCACTACTCTTGCCAATACTCCTGTTACTCCCCCTGCCACTCCTCCTGTCACTACTCCTGTCACTACTCTTGCCACTACTTCTTCCACTACTCACTACTCCTGTCACTCCTCCTGCCACTACTTCTTCCAATACTCCTGTCACTAGTCCCGCCACTACTGCTGTCACTACTCCTGCCACTCCTCCTACCACTACTCCTGCCTCTATTTCTTCCACTTCTCACTACTCCTGTCACTACTCCTGCCACTAGTACTGTCACTAGTCTTGCCACTACTCCTGCTACTACTCCTGTCACTAGTCCTGTCACTAGTCTTGCCACTCCTCCTGTCACTACTCTTTCCACTACTCACTACTCCTGCCTTTCCTCCTGCCACTACTCCTGTCACCCCTCCTGTCACTCTTCCTGTCACTACTCCTGCAACTACTTCTTCCAATACTCCTGTCACTAGTCCTGTCACTAGTCCCGCCACTACTCCTGCCACTCCTCCTGCCATTCCTCCTGTCACTACTTCTTCCACTACTCACTACTCCTGCCACTCCTCCTGCCACTACTTCTTCCAATACTCCTGTCACTAGTCCCGCCACTAGTCCTGTCACTACTCCTTTCACTACTCCTGCCACTCCTCCTGCCACTCCTCCTACCACTACTCCTGCCACTATTTCTTCCACTTCTCACTACTCCTGCCACTCCTCCTGCCACTAGTACTGTCGCTAGTCTTGCCACTACTCCTGCTACTACTCCTGTCACTAGTCTTGCCACTCCTCCTGCCACTACTCCTGTCACTACTCTTTCCACTACTTACTCCTCCTGCCACTACTCCTGTCACTCTTCCTGTCACTACTGCTGCCACTCGTCCTGTCACTAGTCCTGTCACTAGTCTTGCCACTACTCCTGGTACTACTCCTGTCACTACTCCTGTCAGCCTTGTAACAGAAGCATCTGGAACACGGTGCCCCCCCATTCCTGCAATAAACCATTACGCCCGGGGCAGCTTCCCCTCCTGCCCACCCCTTATCCCGGCCCAGGTATCAGTTCCTAGACAACAGATCGCCTCGTCCCCGGGAAAAATGCGTTTGCGTTCTTTGCGATTTTGTCACCTTGTTTTAAAATCGATCACCTCCTTTTTTTCTATAAAGGGGTTAAAATAAAAATAAAAAAGCTGCGGCGTTCCTTTAAACGCAGAATCCCCCTTTAACACGGACGCCTCGCTCTCGGCGCGCTCCTGTAGTGCTATCGTCTCGGCGACGTTGTCGTGGCGCGGTATCTCCTCTCCAATCAGACGCTGCCCTTTCCTCTTCCTCTCTGTGTCTCGGTTCTGATCTCCTTGTCTCTCTCGCTCCTCTATCCTTTCATCAGGCGTCTATCCATTACCGCCCCCCCTCCCCTCCCCCTCTCTCTGAAGATTAAGGAGCTGCGCCTTTGCTTTTGCCGACGCTTTAATGCCGTTCGAAAATCTTCTGGTTTCAGCTGCAAATTAATTGCAATTTGTGATGAAGGCAGATTTACCGGAAGCCTCCTCTGCTGATCAGACGCCAAACTTCGGGCAGATGTCTCCAGTCTGCTGAAGCGGCACCCACGTCCCCTCCCCCCCCCGCGTTCCAAGACCGCGAGGAGAGAGACGCTAATTACCAATAATTATATCCAAACAATGCGTCTGATTTTCACCAATTTATAATCAATAAGTCACGGGGAACACACAGCTAAATCTGGACCCTCAACGTGCGTAACGCCCGCCGCGTTTCGCTTTTCATGACATGTAGATGAGACCTCAGACAATGTAACAATCCTACAAAGTGACTCCTTCCAAATGTTACAAATGTAACGATTCGCCCCTTCAATCCGCAGTCACATGACTGGACCGGAGTGGGGCTGGAATAGGTAGGTACATCCCTCTTTATTACACAGGTAAGTCAGCATAAGAGTCAGGAGGGGGAGGGGACAGGTTTAGGCTGGAATTCATATCCATCCATGTCTCCATCCATCCATCCATCCATGTCTCCATCCATCCATGTCTCCATCCATCCATCCATGTCTCCATCCATCCATCCATGTCTCCATCCATCCATCCATGTCTCCATCCATCCATCCATGTCTCCATCCATGTCTCCATCCATCCATCCATGTCTCCATCCATCCATGTCTCCATCCATCCATCCATGTCTCCATCCATCCATGTCTTCATCCATCCATCCATCCATGTCTTCATCCATCCATGTCTCCATCCATCCATCCATCCATCCATGTGTCCATCCATCCATCCATGCCTCCATCCATCCACCCATCCATCCATGTCTCCATTCACTTATCCATCCATTCATGTCTCCATCCATCCCTCCATCCATCCGTCCATCCATCCCTCCATACATCCATGTCTCCATCCATCCATCCATCCATGTCTCCATCCATGTCTCCATCCATCCACCCATCCATCCATCCATCCATCCATCCATGTCTCCATCCATCCATCTATGTCTCCATCCATCCATGTCTCCATCGATCCATCCATGTCTCCATCCATCCATCCCTCCATCCACTTATCCATCCATCCATGTCTCCATCCATCCATCCCTCCATCCATCCATGTCTCCATCCATCCATCCATGTCTCCATCCATGTCTCCATCCATCCATGTCTCCATCCATCCATCCATGTCTCCATCCATCCATCCATCCATGTCTCCATCCATCCATCCATGTCTCCATCCATCCATCCATGTCTCCATTTATCCATCCATCCATCCATCCATGTCTCCATCCATCCATCCATCCATCTATGTCTCCATCCATCCATCCATGTCTCCATCCATCCATCCATCCATGTCTCCATCCATCCATCCATGTCTCCATCCATGTCTCCATCCATCCATGTCTCCATTTATCCATCCATCCATCCATGTCTCCATCCATCCATCCATCCATGTCTCCATCCATCCATCCATGTCTCCATCTATCCATCCATCCATGTCTCCATCCATCCATCCATGTCTCCATCCATCCATGTCTTCATCCATCCATCCGTCCATCCATGTCTCCATCCATCCATCCATCCATCCATGTGTCCATCCATCCATGTGTCCATCCATCCATGTCTCCATCTATCCATCCATCCATGTCTCCATCCATCCATCCATGCCTCCATCCATCCACCCATCCATCCATGTCTCCATTCACTTATCCATCCATTCATGTCTCCATCCATCCATCCCTCCATCCATCCATGTCTCCATCCATCCATCCCTCCATCCATCCGTCCATCCATCCCTCCATCCATCCATGTCTCCATCCATCCATCCGTCCATCCATCCCTCCATACATCCATGTCTCCATCCATCCATCCATCCATGTCTCCATCCATGTCTCCATCCATCCACCCATCCATCCATCCATCCATCCATGTCTCCATCCATCCATCTATGTCTCCATCCATCCATGTCTCCATCCATGTCTCCATCCATCTATCCCTCCATCCATCCATGTCTCCATTCACTTATCCATCCATCCATGTCTCCATCCATCCATCCCTCCATCCATCCATGTCTCCATCCATCCATCCATCCATGTCTCCATCCATCCATCCATGTCTCCATCCATCCATCCATGTCTCCATCCATGTCTCCATCCATCCATCCATGTCTCCATTTATCCATCCATCCATCCATCCATGTCTCCATCCATCCATCCATCTATGTCTCCATCCATCTATCCATGTCTCCATCCATCCATGTCTCCATCCATCCATGTCTCCATGCTTTGTTTTGTTGAGAAATCACCCCCACCCCCGACCTCCCTAGCATCTCTGGGCGTGGCCATCTTGAGTAAGGGCAGATGATTCATGTAGCATTTACTTCTTGGAATTCATCTGCCCTTAGCTCAGACATGCAGGCAGGAGGGTGTGGCTTAGCTAAGAAAACCCCTCCTCCTCTCCTCCCCTCCTGAATATTCCTGGGATGTATGACATAATTCTAACCTAGGCCAGGAACCAGTGTGGATTTGGGGGGGGGGGGGGGGGGGGGGTGGAGTTCCACTTTAAACAGATCCCATCTTTGTATTTGAATTCCTGTTTTTCTGCCTCGTTCAGCTTCAAAAGAACCCCCTCCCCCACCCCCCACCTTTGTATTTCATCGTTCTAGAAACATCTGCATTCCTATACAGAGTAACCCCCGGGGGGGCGCGGCATATGGCGAGGAGAGAAGCTAAATCCATATTTGATCTGTGCCAGGGGGCGGGGCCCAGAGCCGGGAGTGGGGGGGCAATCCGGCAACCCCCCATCCTGAGGGATCCCCGAATATATGGAAGTCTCCTTCCAGCTCCGCCCATTTCTTGGTGGAAATGCTCTGCACTGTCACAGCGGAGCGCAGCAATGACCTTTTATTCTTTTTTATACATTTTTACAAAAATAAAATAAGATTGATGACATCAGAAGCTGGCTCTGGTGGAGTTCTCTGCTTTGAATGGGACTTTGCTGTGTCATATTGCCGGAGAACTTATATAAGGATTTGGTGGTGCTCCCTCTGGTGGTCATTTGTATGTTAGGTCATGCATTCCGCACCCTTCCTGAAAGACTGCTGTGACCAATGGCCGACTCGCTCGCCATTGGGTGAAAACACTAAAGCACAATCCCTCTGCAGCACCAGCGTTGTCGATCGAGCCGAGCAAAGGTTCGATGAACACCCAAATTTGTGGGACGCTCGGCGGGAAGTTCACCTGCCAAGCGCCCCACAAAGCACTGCACGCTGCACGGTGCATTCTAAGACCTGATTAGGCAAAGCTTTGTCCAATCAGGGCACAGTGAATAGCTGGTTGTTAAGGAGCGGCCCAGGAAGCAATCGATGAGTCATCAGCTGTCAGCGGGATTCTTCACTGACAGCTGAATGAAAAAAAACATTGCAGACAATAGAAAAATGTAAAAAGCCCTTTGAGTCTGGAATTGATTTTAAGGGAAACTCCATAGCAAAATTTTTAAAGAAAAAAGCAGCGTGGGGCCCCCCCCCCCAAAATCCATACCAGACCCTTATCTGAGCATGCAGCCTGGCAGGCCAGGAAAGGGGGGGGGGCAATGAGCGAGCACCCCCCCCCTCCTGAACTATATCACGGGGTGCTTTGCGGCTCTCCCCCCCCCCCCCCCGCCCGAAAGCACCTTGTTCCAATATTGATAGGGACAAGGGCTTCCTCCCAACAACCCTGGGCTGTGGTTGTGGGGGGCTTATCGGAATCTGGAAGCCCCCTTTAACAAAGGGGCCCCCAGATCCCAACCACCCCCCCCATGTGAATGAGAATGAGGTATTCCAGATTACGATAAGCCCCCGCCCACAGACCCAGACAACCACCGCCCAGGGTTGTGGGGAAGAGGCCCTTGTCTCCGTCAACATGGGGACAAGGTGCTTTGGGAGGCCGGCAGAGTCCCCCCTCCCCTTTTCCTGGCCGGCCAGGCTGCATGCTCGTACAAGGGTTTGGTATGGATTGGGGGGGGGGACCCCCACATGTTTTTTTTTTTTTTAAACATTTTTCTATTTCCGGCAATTTTTTTAGTCATTTTTTTCCTTATATATGTGTCAGTTTTGCTGCAGCAGGTTCTATACATGCTACAGATGCGCCAATTTACAGGCAGAATAAGGGGACCCCCCAGGCACGATATTTAGGGGAATTTTTTATTTTTATTGTTTTACTTTTTTTTTAAGTTTTTGCATTAATACATATCAGGGCAGTACCCGGACCCCCCCCATACCCGGACCCCCCCATACCCCTTTTATGCCCAATTACTTGCATATAAGTCTTCAAAAATGGGCACTTTTGATTTTTCAGGTTCGGGTTCCATAGACTTCAATTGTGATGTTTCAGAGTTGTGGCACAAACTGAACCGGTGGCGTTCGGCCCAACTCTAGTATACAGAACACCAACTAGCATCTACCCCTCCTCCACCCACACTGATCACTGCACACTATAAATAAAGTCAAGGTTAATGCAAAAACATCCATCCCCCTCCCATCAGATATCGTTCTATGTTCATTATTACCCCTCCCAGAGATCACAGGACTCCCCTGACAATGCCTTCATCTGATCTCCTCTCCAGAAGGACGGCGCCATCTTTGTTCAGGCATCATCCAGGGTCACCATCTACTTCCTGGACTGAGATGATACAATTATGTAAATCCTGTGCGGTTCTTGGCTGTGTTCACAAATGTCTGAAACTGCTCTTGACTAGACACAAAGTTACAATGTACAGTCTGATCACTGGGGGAGGAGACTGAGGAAATGACTCCTCCTCCTTCTACAAAGTTACAACGTACAGTCTGATCACTGGGGGAGGGGAGACTGAGGAAATGACCCCTCCTCCTTCTACAAAGTTACAATGTACAGTCTGATCACTGTGGGAGGAGACTGAGGAAATGACTCCTCCTCCTTCTACAAAGTTACAATGTACAGTCTGATCACTGGGGGAGGGGAGACTGAGGAAATGACTCCTCCCCCTTCTACAAAGTTACAATGTACAGTCTGATCACTGGGGGAGGGGAGACTGAGGAAATAACTCCTCCTCCTTCTACAAAAGTTACAATGTACAGTCTGATCACTGGGGGAGGGGAGACTGAGGAAATGACTCCTCCTCCTTCTACAAAGTTACAATGTACAGTCTGATCACTGGGGGGAGGGGAGACTGAGGAAATGACCCCTCCTCCTTCTACAATGTTACAATGTACAGTCTGATCACTGGGGGAGGGGAGACTGAGGAAATGACTCCTCCTCCTTCTACAAAGCTACAATGTACAGTCTGATCACTGGGGGAGGGGAGACTGATGACATCACAGACAGACAGTTGACACCCTTCCGCACTCAATCCAACATTATTGTAAAAAAAAAGTTTTGCCTTTATATAGATTTAGACCCCGCCCCCATATCTGCCTGTTGGTTTCTAACCAATACTAACCCCCTGAATGTCATTGATGATTTCTGGGGTTGCAGATAATGTTATATTCTGTTTTGGAATGTGTGGTTATTCCCGGCGTAGGACAGCAGGGGGCAGAGTTAGGATACTTCTGGAGGTTCTGGATTCCTGTGGTGGGAAAACATGACACTCTGTGATTTGCAGCGGCAGTTACATTTCCACTGACTGCAGCAACTCCGATCGCTGTGCCGTCTGTTTACGACGATCGCAGAGACAATTGTTTTTGATTTTGCTGCCTCGCCGCTTCTCCCATCCGAGTATGGAAAAAAAACTAATGGGGGGATTTAAATAGTCCAAATGTAAAAAATGGTCAAAAAAAGATAAAAATAGAAAATCCGACAAAATGCAACAAAATAGCGAAACATCATCTTCCTTCAGATGAAAATGACAAATTATAACAGGTGAATAGAACGATCCTTATCACAGGTGAATCGAACGATCCTTATCACAGGTGAATCGAACGATCCTTATCACAGGTGAATCGAACGATCCTTATCACAGGTGAATCGAACGATCCTTATCACAGGTGAATCAAACGATCCTTATCACAGGTGTATCGAACGATCCTTATCACAGGTGAATCGAACGATCCTTATCACAGGTAAATAGAACGATCCTTATCACAGGTGAATAGAACGATCCTTATCACAGGTGAATAGAACGATCCTTATCACAGGTGAATCGAGCGATCCTTATCATAGGTGAATAGAACGATCCTTATCACAGGTGAATAGAATGATCCTTATCACAGGTGAATCGAGCGATCCTTATCATAGGTGAATAGAACGATCCTTATCACAGGTGAATCGAGCGATCCTTATCATAGGTGAATAGAACGATCCTTATCACAGGTGAATAGAATGATCCTTATCACAGGTGAATAGAACGATCCTTATCACAGGTGAATAGAACGATCCTTATCATAGGTGAATCGAACGATCCTTATCACAGGTGAATCGAACGATCCTTATCACAGGTAAATAGAACGATCCTTATCACAGGTGAATAGAACGATCCTTATCACAGGTGAATAGAACGATCCTTATCACAGGTGAATAGAACGATCCTTATCACAGGTGAATCGAGCGATCCTTATCATAGGTGAATAGAACGATCCTTATCACAGGTGAATAGAATGATCCTTATCACAGGTGAATCGAACGATCCTTATCACAGGTGAATCAAACGATCCTTATCACAGGTGAATCAAACGATCCTTATCACAGGTGTATCGAACGATCCTTATCACAGGTGAATCGAACGATCCTTATCACAGGTGAATAGAACGATCCTTATCACAGGTGAATCGAACGATCCTTATCACAGGTAAATAGAACGATCCTTATCACAGGTGAATAGAACGATCCTTATCACAGGTGAATAGAACGATCCTTATCACAGGTGAATCGAGCGATCCTTATCATAGGTGAATAGAACGATCCTTATCACAGGTGAATCGAGCGATCCTTATCATAGGTGAATAGAACGATCCTTATCACAGGTGAATAGAATGATCCTTATCACAGGTGAATCGAACGATCCTTATCACAGGTGAATAGAATGATCCTGTCTCACCCATGCCGTGTCCGGGCCGTGTCCCACCCATGCCGTGTGCGGGGCGGTGTCCCACCCATGCGTGTGCGGGGCGGTGTCCCACCCATGCGTGTCCGGGGCGGTGTCCCACCCATGCCTAGTCCGGGGCCGTTTCCCACCCATGCCGTGTCCGGGGCGGTGTCCCACCCATGCGTGTCCGGGGCGGTGTCCCACCCATGCCGTGTCCAGGGCCATGTCCCACCCATGCCGTGTCCGGGGCCGTGTCCCACCCATGCCGTGTCCGGGGTACAGTGTTGCATGACCGTGCAATTACCAGGTAAAATAGCGCAGTGCTGAATAGCAAAAAAATGGCCTGGTCATGAAGGGGGGTAAAATCTTCTGGAGGGCGAGTGGTTATACAAAGTATCAAAATATAACAATAATAGTATTTATTCTTGTTTTCAATTAGGCAGTCAGAACCAATGGGGGATCTCCAATGATATCAACCTTATGGAGAAAATATTTCACACATTATAATTATATAACACTATATAATATATATATATATATATATATATATATATATAATATATGAACAGCTATAAAAACTAAAAAACAATAATGGGATTCCTGGTTCCCTCGTTGTGATGTTTTATTTAGACTTTCGGATAACAAGTCTTATATATTCACTGCCTAACCGAGAATTCAGTTTCACAATGTTTATAAAATATATGAATAGTAATATATGATTCTTGCTTCACACTTTATTCATTTTGTATTGTTATATTCGAAGTAACAAACCTAACAAGTATTATTGATAAAGGTTTTGTGTGTCAATTAGATACAATTTACTATATTGAAAGAATTTTCTTCATAATGTTCGAAATTTGTTCTTGTAGCAAAATTTTACACCAATAAAAACGTTTGTAAACAAAACAAACAAAAAAATGTATAAATATATAATAATAATAATAATAATAATAATAATAATAATAGATGGGACAGGGAGATGTGGGTTTATTTTATTTGTTCATCTCTTATTAAATTTATGATCCTTAGTAAAAAAAATATTAAATAAAGTTACATTTGTTGCTGATTGATTTTGTTTGTTCATCTATTATTATATTGTTGATACTTTGTTTCCTGAAATATTTTGGTGTTTCAAATGTAACTTTTTGAAGTATTTTAGTAAACAAAGTATCAAAAATATCACTCCTCCCTGTTTGTTCATCTCTTATTATTATTATTAATATTATATTTTGATACTTTGTTTAATAAAATATTTCAGTCTTTCCTGTGACCTCTTTTTGGGGCAGTTCACACCACAGAAATGCACTCCGAATGCGTTTCTGCGTGTTTTTGATGTATTGTTTTAATGCATCCCAGTATGTTTGTTTACCCCTCCCTGTTGTTTAATTTTCCCCAAAGTTTTTTTTTTTAATGCGATATGTTAATTTTGGCAGCAAATTTCGATTTTGTTTTAGTCTTAGTCTTTTGATTAGAATGGCATTTTAGTTTTATTCCCATTTTAGTCTTCTGCCATTGTTTTAGTTTTAGTCGTCTAAAATCGAATGGGTGTAGTTAACCTCTTGTCCCCAAAAAGTGTCAAAAAAAGTGTCTGATCGCAATGTCGCAGTCCCACTAAAAATCGCAGATCGCCACCATTACTAGTAAAAAAAAAAAAATATATATCCACTATTTTGTAGACGATATAACTTCTGCACAAACCAATCAATATACACTTATTGCTTTTTATTTATTTATTTTTTTAAAAAAAAATATGTAGAAGGATACATATCGGCCTAAACTGATGAATACATTTTATTTCAATTTTTTGGGGATATTTATTATAGAAAAATTTAAAAAATATTGTTTTTTTTTTGTTTAACAAAATTGTTATAGCGCAAAAAACAAACAAACAAAAAAAAAAACGTAAAGATGATCAAATACCACCAAATAAAAACTCTGTTTGCAGGGAAAAAACATTAAATTTGGTTTGGGTGCAGCGTCACACGCAATTGTCGGTTAAAGTGACGCAGTGCCGTACCGCCAAAAATGGCCTGGTCATTAAGGGGGGAAATCCTTCCGGGGCTGAAGTGGTTAAATTGTAATGCATTATTTAAGCATTTCTCTACAATTTCCAAACTCATTATATACGGCTGGAGTGAAAAATATAATATGTTATAATTTATGGTATTGAGGTTTGAGCACCACAGACCAGTGTTCATTTTGACGTCAAATTTCAATTTAGTTTTAGTCATACACTTTTGACTAAAATGCTGTATTACTTTTAGTCATATTTTAGTCAACTCAATTGCTTTAGTTTTAGTCGTATTTTAGTCTACTAAAATAATATTAATTTAGTAGACGAAAAAAGTTTTAGTGAAAGAAATTAACACTGGTGTTCTGGTGCATTTTTGGTGTGTTTATATGCATTTCAGTGCGTTCCGATGCATTTATATGCGTTTCAGTGCATTTTTGATGCATTTTGCTGCCAGTTCCTGTAAAGTTCTATGCAGAAAAAAATGCAGCATGTTCTATTTTCTTTTCTGCATCGGAACTGACTGCTCTGGTGTGCACCGAGGGTGAGCATGCCAAACTGCCCCCCCCCCCAAAGATGTATGAGCATTATGTGTCAGCAACCCCCCCCCCCCCCCCGTAAAAACATTGAGCACTAAACCCCCAAGCATAAATTCTCCCTCCATCCTCCCAGTACAAATCCACCCCCCCGTGCTGAAATCCCCCCCCTCTCAGCACAAATCATTCCCCCTCCTCCCGCCCCCCAAATCCCCTCCCCCCCAAAAAAACTCACCCCTCCTAGTACTAATTCTCTACCTACCCCTTAATTTTCCCTCCTAGTACACATCTTCTCAGCCCCCCCACTTCAAATCCACCCCTCCCAGGACAAAGACAAATCTTCTTCCCCTATCTTCCCTCCCAACACAAATCCCCCTAAAGCACCACTCTTAGCACCGCCTTTCCCAAATTTCTCCTCCTAGAACAAGACTTACCCCTAGCCGCCCCCCAATTCCCCCTTCCAACATAAATCCCCCTAAAGCACCCCCCTTCCCAAATTTCTCTTCCTAGAACAAGACTTAGCCCTAGCTGCCCTCCAATTCCCCCCTCCAACATAAATCCCCCTAAAGCACCCCCTTTCCCAAATTTCTTCTCCTAGAACAAGACTTACCCCTAGCCACCCCCCAATTCCCCCTCCCAACATAAATCCCCCTAAAGCACCCCCTTTCCCAAATTTTCCTCCTATAACAAGACTTAGCCCTAGCTGCCCTCCAATTCCCCCCTCCAACATAAATCCCCCTAAAGCACCCCCTTTCCCAAATTTTCCCTCCTATAACAAGACTTACCCCTAGCCGCCCCCCAAATTCCCCCTCCCAACATAAATCCCACAAAGCACCCCCTTTCCCAAATGTCTCCTCCTTGAACAAGACCAACTCCCACCACAAATCCTCCCCCCCCCCAATCTCCTTGTGGCACCCCCCCACCTCACATGATAGCACAGTGGCCAGGGCAGCCGCCCCTCCTGCCCACCCCTTGTCCCGGCCCTGCGCGTGGTGTGAAGAGTCCATTAAGCCCTATAGAAGTAAATGGGCCCTCAGCATTGGGCGCCTCCCAGTATTATAGATATGAGAAGTTGCAGAGCCATCGCTTGTTCTCGGCGTGAACGCCGTGCGCCGTAAATTTCCAGCGCGGGGAACTTGCGTTCCGTATAACCGGAGTCCTTTTTTATTTTTTTCCTTTTAAATATTAACTTAGCCCAGCGAGCGTCACCTGAGGACAAAAAGTGGATCTACCACCAAGAAAACAGCGCATTTCATGGAACGGTCGATCGGTTTGGGGGAAAAATAAAAATAAGGAAATCGTTTCCAGGGACACCATTTTTTTCTGCCAGGGCCTGCTGAGACCAGTAGTTCTCCAGCAGCCGAAGCTTTGCGTTTGGCGCGGAGCCGCCTTCGCTCGTCCTGAGCTGCGGATCGCCGCCTCTGGGGACGCATTACTGCCGAACTCGCTAACAGCTCCCCGCCTCCCCCCCCCCCCTGGGAAACGCTAACTGCTAAATTTACAGCTTGACAACAACGTAATCCGGGACGAGTTTCTGACACTCTCTGCTGAGACGGGCAATTGTCCGGTTGCGCCAGAACCAGGGACTTATGGGAAGCTATAGGATGTGGGGGAGGGGGGGGTAATCGCTTTTTCTAAGCATCCCTGCTGTCTGCCTGATGCAATCTGTAGGATCCCAATTGTTTGTCGGGGGGGGACGATTCCGCCTCGTTATCCTGTTAGGATCACGTTGCGTCCCGCGATTTATTGCGTTATTGTTTTGTAATGGCGCGGAGAGCGGCGAGTGTTTCTTGTAAGGGATTTGTGACGGGTTTCATTGCCTTGTTACTGAGCCGTGTTCCCTTGTATCCGAATGTTCTCCTGTTAGCTGGTAATGGAAGCGAGGGGATTGCAGCACGTGCGGGCGGAATATCGCGGCCCGCGTTGTGTAATAAGACGACCCTTCGGGAGCGAGCGAGTGAGCGAGCCAGACAGCGTTCTGTCTCACCTGCAAATCCCATCTGCCCCTCATGAACTGATCGCAAAACAACCCCCCCACTCCCCTCCCCCGGGGGGGCACATGGACCGGAAAATGGCTTTATTCTGGGCCAGCTAATCCGTCACCTCTCAATCCTGCCCCGGAGCCAAGAGCCCCCTCTTCTGCCCCCCTCCTTATCTACTCCTTCCACCCAACATGTCACTCCAGCCACCCGCTCACTGCTAAGTACAGCAATGAATGTCAGCGATTCCCCCAGAATTACACACAATCGTTATTCCAATGGAAGCCGGGAGAGCGGATATATAAAGGAAGCCGAAGGAGTGCGCTAAGGGCCTACAGAGACCGGGGCGTGCCCGAGAGACCCGCTAAACTCTACCAGCATTCCGCCAGGGGTCCCTGTGCCTGATTGACCTCCCAGTTGATGGCATCTCTGTTCAGGGGCAGCGGAGCCAATTGTATGACCCCCAATGATCTGTAAAGGGGGCATTCTGACCACCAATGTAAGGGACATTCTTCCCACTGATCACCAATGTAAGGAACATTCTTCTCACTGATCACCAATGTAAGGAACATTCTTCCCACTGATCACCAATGTAAGGAACATTCTTCCCACTGACCACCAATGTAAGGAACATTCTTCCCACTGACCACCAATGTAAGGAACATTCTTCCCACTGACCACCAATGTAAGGAACATTCTTCCCACTGATCACCAATGTAAGGAACATTCTTCTCACTGGCCACCAATGTAAGGAACATTCTTCTCACTGGCCACCAATGTAAGGAACATTCTTCTCACTGATCACCAATGTAAGGAACATTCTTCCCACTGATCACCAATGTAAGGAACATTCTTCTCACTGATCACCAATGTAAGGAACATTCTTCTCACTGATCACCAATGTAAGGAACATTCTTCCCACTGATCACCAATGTAAGGAACATTCTTCCCACTGATCACCAATGTAAGGAACATTCTTCCCACTGACCACCAATGTAAGGAACATTCTTCCCACTGACCACCAATGTAAGGAACATTCTTCCCACTGACCACCAATGTAAGGAACATTCTTCCCACTGATCACCAATGTAAGGAACATTCTTCTCACTGGCCACCAATGTAAGGAACATTCTTCTCACTGGCCACCAATGTAAGGAACATTCTTCCCACTGATCACCAATGTAAGGAACATTCTTCTCACTGATCACCAATGTAAGGAACATTCTTCTCACTGATCACCAATGTAAGGAACATTCTTCCCACTGATCACCAATGTAAGGAACATTCTTCTCACTGATCACCAATGTAAGGAACATTCTTCTCACTGATCACCAATGTAAGGAACATTCTTCTCACTGATCACCAATGTAAGGAACATTCTTCCCACTGATCACCAATGTAAGGAACATTCTTCCCACTGATCACCAATGTAAGGAACATTCTTTTCACTGATCACCAATGTAAGGAACATTCTTCTCACTGACCACCAATGTAAGGAACATTCTTCCCACTGATCACCAATGTAAGGAACATTCTTTTCACTGATCACCAATGTAAGGAACATTCTTCTCATTGACCACCAATGTAAGGAACATTCTTCCCACTGATCACCAATGTAAGGAACATTCTTCCCACTGATCACCAATGTAAGGAACATTCTTTTCACTGATCACCAATGTAAGGAACATTCTTCTCACTGACCACCAATGTAAGGAACATTCTTCCCACTGATCACCAATGTAAGGAACATTCTTCCCACTGACCACCAATGTAAGGAACATTCTTCCCACTGACCACCAATGTAAGGAACATTCTTCCCACTGACCACCAATGTAAGGAACATTCTTCTCACTGATCACCAATGTAAGGAACATTCTTCTCACTGATCACCAATGTAAGGAACATTCTTCCCACTGATCACCAATGTAAGGAACATTCTTCCCACTGATCACCAATGTAAGGAACATTCTTCCCACTGATCACCAATGTAAGGAACATTCTTCCCACTGATCACCAATGTAAGGAACATTCTTCTCACTGATCACCAATGTAAGGAACATTCTTCCCACTGATCACCAATGTAAGGAACATTCTTCCCACTGATCACCAATGTAAGGAACATTCTTCTCACTGATCACCAATGTAAGGAACATTCTTCTCACTGATCACCAATGTAAGGAACATTCTTCTCACTGATCACCAATGTAAGGAACATTCTTCCCACTGATCACCAATGTAAGGAACATTCTTCTCACTGATCACCAATGTAAGGAACATTCTTCTCACTGATCACCAATGTAAGGAACATTCTTCCCACTGATCACCAATGTAAGGAACATTCTTCTCACTGATCACCAATGTAAGGAACATTCTTCTCACTGATCACCAATGTAAGGAACATTCTTCCCACTGATCACCAATGTAAGGAACATTCTTCTCACTGATCACCAATGTAAGGGACATTCTTCCCACTGATCACCAATGTAAGGAACATTCTTCTCACTGATCACCAATGTAAGGAACATTCTTCTCACTGATCACCAATGTAAGGAACATTCTTCTCACTGGCCACCAATGTAAGGAACATTCTTCCCACTGATCACCAATGTAAGGAACATTCTTCTCACTGATCACCAATGTAAGGAACATTCTTCTCACTGATCACCAATGTAAGGAACATTCTTCCCACTGATCACCAATGTAAGGAACATTCTTCTCACTGATCACCAATGTAAGGAACATTCTTCTCACTGATCACCAATGTAAGGAACATTCTTCCCACTGATCACCAATGTAAGGAACATTCTTCCCACTGATCACCAATGTAAGGAACATTCTTCCCACTGATCACCAATGTAAGGAACATTCTTCTCACTGATCACCAATGTAAGGAACATTCTTCTCACTGATCACCAATGTAAGGGAACATTCTTTTCACTGATCACCAATGTAAGGAACATTCTTCCCACTGATCACCAATGTAAGGAACATTCTTCTCACTGATCACCAATGTAAGGAACATTCTTCCCACCGATCACCAATGTAAGGAACATTCTTCTCACTGATCACCAATGTAAGGAACATTCTTCTCACTGATCACCAATGTAAGGAACATTCTTCTCACTGATCACCAATGTAAGGAACATTCTTCTCACTGATCACCAATGTAAGGAACATTCTTCCCACTGATCACCAATGTAAGGAGCATTCTTCTCACTGATCACCAATGTAAGGAACATTCTTCCCACTGATCACCAATGTAATGAACATTCTTCTCACTGATCACCAATGTGAGGGACATTCTTCCCACTGATCACCAATGTAAGGAACATTCTTTTCACTGATCACCAATGTAAGCAACATTCTTCTCACTGACCACCAATGTAAGGAACATTCTTCCCACTGATCACCAATGTAAGGAACATTCTTTTCACTGATCACCAATGTAAGGAACATTCTTCTCACTGACCACCAATGTAAGGAACATTCTTCCCACTGATCACCAATGTAAGGAACATTCTTCCCACTGATCACCAATGTAAGGAACATTCTTTTCACTGATCACCAATGTAAGGAACATTCTTCTCACTGACCACCAATGTAAGGAACATTCTTCCCACTGATCACCAATGTAAGGAACATTCTTCCCACTGACCACCAATGTAAGGAACATTCTTCCCACTGACCACCAATGTAAGGAACATTCTTCCCACTGACCACCAATGTAAGGAACATTCTTCTCACTGATCACCAATGTAAGGAACATTCTTCCCACTGACCACCAATGTAAGGAACATTCTTCCCACTGATCACCAATGTAAGGAACATTCTTCCCACTGACCACCAATGTAAGGAACATTCTTCTCACTGATCACCAATGTAAGGAACATTCTTCCCACTGATCACCAATGTAAGGAACATTCTTCCCACTGATCACCAATGTAAGGAACATTCTTCCCACTGATCACCAATGTAAGGAACATTCTTCTCACTGATCACCAATATGAGGAACATTCTTCTCACTGATCACCAATGTAAGGAACATTCTTCTCACTGATCACCAATGTAAGGAACATTCTTCCCACTGATCACCAATGTAAGGAACATTCTTCTCACTGACCACCAATGTAAGGGACATTCTTCCCACTGATCACCAATGTAAGGAACATTCTTCTCACTGATCACCAATGTAAGGGACATTCTTCCCACTGATCACCAATGTAAGGAACATTCTTCCCACTGATCACCAATGTAAGGAACATTCTTCCCACTGACCACCAATGTAAGGAACATTCTTCCCACTGACCACCAATGTAAGGAACATTCTTCCCACTGACCACCAATGTAAGGAACATTCTTCCCACTGATCACCAATGTAAGGAACATTCTTCTCACTGGCCACCAATGTAAGGAACATTCTTCTCACTGGCCACCAATGTAAGGAACATTCTTCCCACTGATCACCAATGTAAGGAACATTCTTCTCACTGATCACCAATGTAAGGAACATTCTTCTCACTGATCACCAATGTAAGGAACATTCTTCCCACTGATCACCAATGTAAGGAACATTCTTCTCACTGATCACCAATGTAAGGAACATTCTTCTCACTGATCACCAATGTAAGGAACATTCTTCTCACTGATCACCAATGTAAGGAACATTCTTCCCACTGATCACCAATGTAAGGAACATTCTTCCCACTGATCACCAATGTAAGGAACATTCTTTTCACTGATCACCAATGTAAGGAACATTCTTCTCACTGACCACCAATGTAAGGAACATTCTTCCCACTGATCACCAATGTAAGGAACATTCTTTTCACTGATCACCAATGTAAGGAACATTCTTCTCATTGACCACCAATGTAAGGAACATTCTTCCCACTGATCACCAATGTAAGGAACATTCTTCCCACTGATCACCAATGTAAGGAACATTCTTTTCACTGATCACCAATGTAAGGAACATTCTTCTCACTGACCACCAATGTAAGGAACATTCTTCCCACTGATCACCAATGTAAGGAACATTCTTCCCACTGACCACCAATGTAAGGAACATTCTTCCCACTGACCACCAATGTAAGGAACATTCTTCCCACTGACCACCAATGTAAGGAACATTCTTCTCACTGATCACCAATGTAAGGAACATTATTCTCACTGATCACCAATGTAAGGAACATTCTTCCCACTGATCACCAATGTAAGGAACATTCTTCCCACTGATCACCAATGTAAGGAACATTCTTCCCACTGATCACCAATGTAAGGAACATTCTTCCCACTGATCACCATGTAAGGAACATTCTTCTCACTGATCACCAATGTAAGGAACATTCTTCCCACTGATCACCAATGTAAGGAACATTCTTCCCACTGATCACCAATGTAAGGAACATTCTTCTCACTGATCACCAATGTAAGGAACATTCTTCTCACTGATCACCAATGTAAGGAACATTCTTCTCACTGATCACCAATGTAAGGAACATTCTTCCCACTGATCACCAATGTAAGGAACATTCTTCTCACTGATCACCAATGTAAGGAACATTCTTCTCACTGATCACCAATGTAAGGAACATTCTTCCCACTGATCACCAATGTAAGGAACATTCTTCTCACTGATCACCAATGTAAGGAACATTCTTCTCACTGATCACCAATGTAAGGAACATTCTTCCCACTGATCACCAATGTAAGGAACATTCTTCTCACTGATCACCAATGTAAGGGACATTCTTCCCACTGATCACCAATGTAAGGAACATTCTTCTCACTGATCACCAATGTAAGGAACATTCTTCTCACTGATCACCAATGTAAGGAACATTCTTCTCACTGGCCACCAATGTAAGGAACATTCTTCCCACTGATCACCAATGTAAGGAACATTCTTCTCACTGATCACCAATGTAAGGAACATTCTTCTCACTGATCACCAATGTAAGGAACATTCTTCCCACTGATCACCAATGTAAGGAACATTCTTCTCACTGATCACCAATGTAAGGAACATTCTTCTCACTGATCACCAATGTAAGGAACATTCTTCCCACTGATCACCAATGTAAGGAACATTCTTCCCACTGATCACCAATGTAAGGAACATTCTTCCCACTGATCACCAATGTAAGGAACATTCTTCCTCACTGATCACCAATGTAAGGAACATTCTTCTCACTGATCACCAATGTAAGGGAACATTCTTTTCACTGATCACCAATGTAAGGAACTTTCTTCCCACTGATCACCAATGTAAGGAACATTCTTCTCACTGATCACCAATGTAAGGAACATTCTTCCCACCGATCACCAATGTAAGGAACATTCTTCTCACTGATCACCAATGTAAGGAACATTCTTCTCACTGATCACCAATGTAAGGAACATTCTTCTCACTGATCACCAATGTAAGGAACATTCTTCTCACTGATCACCAATGTAAGGAACATTCTTCCCACTGATCACCAATGTAAGGAGCATTCTTCTCACTGATCACCAATGTAAGGAACATTCTTCCCACTGATCACCAATGTAATGAACATTCTTCTCACTGATCACCAATGTGAGGGACATTCTTCCCACTGATCACCAATGTAAGGAACATTCTTTTCACTGATCACCAATGTAAGCAACATTCTTCTCACTGACCACCAATGTAAGGAACATTCTTCCCACTGATCACCAATGTAAGGAACATTCTTTTCACTGATCACCAATGTAAGGAACTTTCTTCTCACTGACCACCAATGTAAGGAACATTCTTCCCACTGATCACCAATGTAAGGAACATTCTTCCCACTGATCACCAATGTAAGGAACATTCTTTTCACTGATCACCAATGTAAGGAACATTCTTCTCACTGACCCACCAATGTAAGGAACATTCTTCCCACTGATCACCAATGTAAGGAACATTCTTCCCACTGACCACCAATGTAAGGAACATTCTTCCCACTGACCACCAATGTAAGGAACATTCTTCCCACTGACCACCAATGTAAGGAACATTCTTCCCACTGATCACCAATGTAAGGAACATTCTTCCCACTGACCACCAATGTAAGGAACATTCTTCCCACTGATCACCAATGTAAGGAACATTCTTCCCACTGACCACCAATGTAAGGAACATTCTTCTCACTGATCACCAATGTAAGGAACATTCTTCCCACTGATCACCAATGTAAGAACATTCTTCCCACTGATCACCAATGTAAGGAACATTCTTCCCACTGATCACCAATGTAAGGAACATTCTTCTCACTGATCACCAATATGAGGAACATTCTTCTCACTGATCACCAATGTAAGGGGAACATTCTTCTCACTGATCACCAATGTAAGGAACATTCTTCCCACTGATCACCAATGTAAGGAACATTCTTCTCCACTGATCACCAATGTAAGGAACATTCTTCACACTGATCACCAATGTAAGGAACATTCTTCCCACTGATCACCAATGTAAGGAACATTCTTCCCACTGATCACCAATGTAAGGAACATTCTTCCCACTGATCACCAATGTAAGGAACATTCTTCCCACTGATCACCAATGTAAGGAACATTCTTCTCACTGATCACCAATGTAAGGAACATTCTTCCACTGATCACCAATGTAAGGAACATTCTTCCCACTGATCACCAATGTAAGGAACATTCTTCTCACTGATCACCAATGTAAGGAACATTCTTCCCACTGATCACCAATGTAAGGAACATTCTTCCCACTGATCACCAATGTAAGGAACATTCTTCCCACTGATCACCAATGTAAGGAACATTCTTCCCACTGATCACCAATGTAAGGAACATTCTTCTCACTGATCACCAATGTAAGGAACATTCTTCTCACTGATCACCAATGTAAGGAAACATTCTTCTCACTGATCACCAATGTAAGGAACATTCTTCTCACTGATCACCAATGTAAGGAACATTCTCCCACTGATCACCAATGTAAGGAACATTCTTCCACTGATCACCAATGTAAGAACATTCTTCTCACTGATCACCAATGTAAGGAACATTCTTCCCACTGATCACCAATGTAAGGAACATTCTTCTCACTGATCACCAATGTAAGGAACATTCTTCCCACTGATCACCAATGTAAGGAACATTCTTCCCACTGATCACCAATGTAAGGAACATTCTTCCCACTGATCACCAATGTAAGGAACATTCTTTCTCACTGATCACCAATGTAAGGAACATTCTTCTCACTGATCACCAATGTAAGGAACATTCTTCTCACTGATCACCAATGTAATGGAACATTCTTCTCACTGATCACCAATGTAAGGAACATTCTTCCTCACTGATCACCAATGTAAGGAACATTCTTCTCACTGATCACCAATGTAAGGAACATTCTTCCCACTGATCACCAATGTAAGGAACATTCTTCCCACTGATCACCAATGTAAGGAACATTCTTCCCACTGATCACCAATGTAAGGAACATTCTTCTCACTGATCACCAATGTAAGGAACATTCTTCTCACTGGCCACCAATGTAAGGAACATTCTTCCCACTGATCACCAATGTAAGGAACATTCTTCCCACTGATCACCAATGTAAGGAACATTCTTCTCACTGATCACCAATGTAAGGAAACATTCTTCCCACTGATCACCAATGTAAGGAACATTCTTCTCACTGATCACCAATGTAAGGAACATTCTTCCTCACTGATCACCAATGTAAGGAACATTCTTCTCACTGATCACCAATGTAAGGAACATTCTTCCCACTGATCACCAATGTAAGGAACATTCTTCCTCACTGATCACCAATGTAAGGAACTTTCTTCCCACTGATCACCAATGTAAGGAACATTCTTTCCACTGATCACCAATGTAAGGAACATTCTTCCCACTGATCACCAATGTAAGGAACATTCTTTTCACTGATCACCAATGTAAGGAACATTCTTCCACTGACCACCAATGTAAGGAACATTCTTCCCACTGATCACCAATGTAAGGAACATTCTTTTCACTGATCACCAATGTAAGGAACATTCTTCTCACTGACCACCAATGTAAGGAACATTCTTCCCACTGATCACCAATGTAAGGAACATTCTTCCCACTGATCACCAATGTAAGGAACATTCTTTTCACTGATCACCAATGTAAGGAACATTCTTCTCACTGACCACCAATGTAAGGAACATTCTTCCCACTGATCACCAATGTAAGGAACATTCTTCCCACTGACCACCAATGTAAGGAACATTCTTCCCACTGACCACCAATGTAAGGAACATTCTTCCCACTGACCACCAATGTAAGGAACATTCTTCTCACTGATCACCAATGTAAGGAACATTCTTCCCACTGACCACCAATGTAAGGAACATTCTTCCCACTGATCACCAATGTAAGGAACATTCTTCCCACTGACCACCAATGTAAGGAACATTCTTCTCACTGATCACCAATGTAAGGAACATTCTTCCCACTGATCACCAATGTAAGGAACATTCTTCCCACTGATCACCAATGTAAGGAACATTCTTCCCACTGATCACCAATGTAAGGAACATTCTTCTCACTGATCACCAATATGAGGAACATTCTTCTCACTGATCACCAATGTAAGGAACATTCTTCTCACTGATCACCAATGTAAGGAACATTCTTCCCACTGATCACCAATGTAAGGAACATTCTTCTCACTGATCACCAATGTAAGGAACATTCTTCCCACTGATCACCAATGTAAGGAACATTCTTCCCACTGATCACCAATGTAAGGAACATTCTTCTCACTGATCACCAATGTAAGGAACATTCTTCTCACTGATCACCAATGTAAGGAACATTCTTCTCACTGATCACCAATGTAAGGAACATTCTTCCCACTGATCACCAATGTAAGGAACATTCTTCTCACTGATCACCAATGTAAGGAACATTCTTCTCACTGATCACCAATGTAAGGAACATTCTTCTCACTGATCACCAATGTAAGGAACATTCTTCCCACTGATCACCAATGTAAGGAACATTCTTCCCACTGATCACCAATGTAAGGAACATTCTTCCCACTGATCACCAATGTAAGGAACATTCTTCCCACTGATCACCAATGTAAGGAACATTCTTCTCACTGATCACCAATGTAAGGAACATTCTTCCCACTGATCACCAATGTAAGGAACATTCTTCTCACTGATCACCAATGTAAGGAACATTCTTCCCACTGGCCACCAATGTAAGGAACATTCTTCCCACTGATCACCAATGTAAGGAACATTTCTTCTCACTGATCACCAATGTAAGGAACATTCTTCTCACTGATCACCAATGTAAGGAACATTCTTCCCACTGATCACCAATGTAAGGAACATTCTTCTCACTGATCACCAATGTAAGGAACATTCTTCTCACTGATCACCAATGTAAGGAACATTCTTCCCACTGATCACCAATGTAAGGAACATTCTTCCCACTGATCACCAATGTAAGGAACATTCTTCTCACTGATCACCAATGTAAGGAACATTCTTCCCACTGATCACCAATGTAAGGAACATTCTTCCCACTGATCACCAATGTAAGGAACATTCTTCCCACTGATCACCAATGTAAGGAACATTCTTCTCACTGATCACCAATGTAAGGAACATTCTTCTCACTGATCACCAATGTAAGGAACATTCTTCCCACTGATCACCAATGTAAGGAACATTCTTTTCACTGATCACCAATGTAAGGAACATTCTTCCCACTGACCACCAATGTAAGGAACATTCTTCCCACTGATCACCAATGTAAGGAACATTCTTCCCACTGATCACCAATGTAAGGAACATTCTTTTCACTGATCACCAATGTAAGGAACATTCTTCTCACTGACCAACCAATGTAAGGAACATTCTTCCCACTGATCACCAATGTAAGGAACATTCTTCCCACTGACCACCAATGTAAGGAACATTCTTCCCACTGACCACCAATGTAAGGAACATTCTTCCCACTGACCACCAATGTAAGGAACATTCTTCTCACTGATCACCAATGTAAGGAACATTCTTCCCACTGACCACCAATGTAAGGAACATTCTTCCCACTGATCACCAATGTAAGGAACATTCTTCCCACTGACCACCAATGTAAGGAACATTCTTCTCACTGATCACCAATGTAAGGAACATTCTTCCCACTGATCACCAATGTAAGGAACATTCTTCCCACTGATCACCAATGTAAGGAACATTCTTCCCACTGATCACCAATGTAAGGAACATTCTTCTCACTGATCACCAATGTGAGGAACATTCTTCTCACTGATCACCAATGTAAGGAACATTCTTCCCACTGATCACCAATGTAAGGAACATTCTTCCCACTGATCACCAATGTAAGGAACATTCTTCCACTGATCACCAATGTAAGGAACATTCTTCCCACTGATCACCAATGTAAGGAACATTCTTCCCACTGATCACCAATGTAAGGAACATTCTTCTCACTGATCACCAATGTAAGGAACATTCTTCTCACTGATCACCAATGTAAGGAACATTCTTCTCACTGATCACCAATGTAAGGAACATTCTTCCCACTGATCACCAATGTAAGGAACATTCTTCTCACTGATCACCAATGTAAGGAACATTCTTCCCACTGATCACCAATGTAAGGAACATTCTTTCCACTGATCACCAATGTAAGGAACATTCTTCCCACTGATCACCAATGTAAGGAACATTCTTCCCACTGATCACCAATGTAAGGGGCATTCTTCCCACTGATCACCAATGTAAGGAACATTCTTCCCACTGATCACCAATGTAAGGAACATTCTTCTCACTCATCACCAATGTAAGGAACATTCTTCCCACTGATCACCAATGTAAGGAACATTCTTCCCACTGATCACCAATGTAAGGAACATTCTTCCCACTGATCACCAATGTAAGGAACATTCTTCTCACTGATCACCAATGTAAGGGACATTCTTCTCACTGATCACCAATGTAAGGAACATTCTTCTCACTGATCACCAATGTAAGGAACATTCTTCCCACTGATCACCAATGTAAGGAACATTCTTCCCACTGATCACCAATGTAAGGGACATTCTTCTCACTGATCACCAATGTAAGGAACATTCTTCTCACTGATCACCAATGTAAGGAACATTCTTCTCACTGATCACCAATGTAAGGAACATTCTTCTCACTGATCACCAATGTAAGGAACATTCTTCCCACTGATCACCAATGTAAGGAACATTCTTCCCAACATGACAGTATAGATAATCTGACTTCTGAAGGGTTCAATCAGTTGTGGTTTGGCCAACCTGTCTTAAAATTTGCGAACCCAGAAAAATGAGATCCAGACCCACAGAAATCCATAGAAATCCCAACAAGGCTTGAAAGAAAATGTGTCTTACAAAAAAAATGATGTGAAATTCTGGAGAAGAGTTTGGGAAGCTCCTGGCAGCCAACCTGAGTCCCAGGAGACCAGGATAGAGGGTGGGGGATGGTGGGAGTGGCAGACAGACATAGGGAGGACACCACCGCTGGAGGAGTCTTTGGCCTGTTTCTCCCAGAAGCCCTTTGGAAATCCTAACCACCCGCCACAATGGAATGTGGATTTGGTTGGGACATCCGAATTCATGAAATTCAGTCCAAAGTTCACAACTGTTGTATTTCTGACAACTTTCCATCAGAAGCCTGACACCGTAATGACAACTGTCCCAGATTTGCCAGGACAGTCCCGCACCTTCTCCCATCAGTGCCGTGTCCTGGGATCGAAGAATCAACCATATCTGAGTTTCTGCACAGTCGTCGATTGTGTGTATCAGGGCCGCGAGTGGGCAGGACATACATACACTATATTACCAAAAGTATTGGGAGGAGTGCGGGAGGAGGAGTGCAGGAGGAGGAGCGCAGGAGGAGGAGTGCAGGAGGAGGAGCGCAGGATGAGGAGCGCAGGAGGAGGAGCGCAGGAGGAGGAGCGCAGGATGAGGAGCGCAGGAGGAGGAGCGCAGGAGGAGGAGCGCAGGAGGAGGAGCGCAGGAGGAGGAGCGCAGGATGAGGAGTGCAGGAGAAGGAGCGCAGGAGGAGGAGCGCAGGAGGAGGAGCGCAGGAGGAGGAGCGCAGGAGGAGGAGCGCAGGAGGAGGAGCGCAGGATGAGGAGTGCAGGAGTATAGGAATGAGCTCTAGGAAGGGGATGCCGGAGGGAGGATTTACCCCCCTTCATACAGTGTGTTTGATTGTAGCAGTTTAGTGGAGTGGAGTTGCCCTTTAAAAACTTCTGTCACATGCACAACTCCTGGCGCAGCCCCTCCTCCACTCAACGTCCAAATAATAAAGCCGTATTTTATAGAGCTGCATCACGGGAACGCGACACGTGGAGGTTTAATATTGCACTGGAGAATTATTAGCTGGCACAGCGGAGGAGGGGGCACCGCGGCTAAGCACAGAATGAGTGGGCACCGCCGTATGTGATGCAGGAGGGGGGCCGACATTGTAGTGAGCAGGTGGGGGGGGGGGGGGTACATTTTGGCAGAGGGAAATATTAAATTTATCTAGGTCACTATTTATTTAACTCGCCGACGTATCGCTGTACAGAGGCACCTGAGTCATTCACACCTGTTCCTGCCTTCAAAGGAGCTTACACTCTAATGTCCCCTCCCCCCACAGTCACACACTATTATTATTATTACACATTTATATAGCTTTGACATATACCGCAGTGCTGTACAGAGATCACTGAGCCTGTCATATCAGTCTCTGCACCAGAGGAGCTTACACTCTAATGTCCCCTCCCCCCACAGTCACATCAGTCTCTGTACAGAGGAGCTTACACTCTAATGTCCCCTCCCCCACAGTCACATCAGTCTCTGTACAGAGGAGCTTACACTCTAATGTCCCCTCCCCCACAGTCACATCAGTCTCTGTACCAGAGAAGCTTACACTCTAATTTCCCCTCCCCCCACAGTCACATCAGTCTCTGTACCAGAAGAGCTTACACTCTAATGTCCCCATTCCAGACACTAGAACTGGGTGTGATTGGAGGCCAGTGTCGTGTCACATGTCACCATGCGTTGCACTGTGACCCGCCCAGTCATTTGAATGGATTGCGATCTGCCGCACGATGGACCACGCGTTGCACACGCAGCATTTTTGGCAGCGCGGTGCGACGCGCTTTAGTGCAATGCATGTCCACTATCGGGGTGCGTTGGGGGACCATTCAGAATACATTTCACTGCATTGCACCAACGCATGTAATGTGTATTGGGGCACATCACAGTAATGTGCACAAAACCGGCAATGCAATAATGTGAAATGGGCGTGGCCAAACCGGCGAAGAGGAGGAGTCAGGAAAGGAAAGCGCACCAATAGTAACCATTATAGAAGTCTTTCTTTCAGTAATTCTGACCCCTGATTGGTTTACGGGGGGCGACCATTTGAAACAATGTTAATTGTTAGAAATCGATAATATCTCCCGCTGACCGCGCACATTCCAATCACTGATCAATCAGATTGTCATTTTCTACTATCATTGATCACCCTGATCTCGGGATATTGATACGCTTTGTTTTCTTGTTAACCTGTTGCCTCCTGTGTGATACATTTATATGGTGGCAAAAGGGCGGGGCTTCAGCGCCTCCATGCCGTGCATTTCGTTACTGCAGCTGATGTTCCTGTGGTGAGAGCGCGCTCGCTATGCACCCCCAGCAATGACAGACAACTCTCAGCCCCCACTAACTATCAACCCCCCCCCCAGTGGGAAAAGTTCCTGATCATGTGATCACTGTCACAACCAATCATAGTGGCCACATGATCAGCAATCCTTCCCGCCTTCTGGGCGTTCAGAACCTCTAAGAGGGACACCGGGGCAGGTGGGAAGGGGTTAATTAGTGTAAAATAAATTGCTGGATTGATGATCTCACTACTGAAGAAGAGTCACAAGATACAATGTATTCTGACTGTAGCAAAATATTGTATCCTATCCTTAAATATTGTTTAATCAGTTCAATCATCCATATTTTTTGCTATTGTATTCATAACAGAGATTTGTAGACCAACCACTAGAGGGGGCTCTGTGTCTGACATCGTCTCATCCAACCGGCCTGCTTGACAACTGTAGAGATAAAAGATCAGCCACACAGGGAGGGCATGGTTTTCAGCAATATGGCCGACTTGTGAAAAGGCCTATATAGTACAGCTCTATGTGAGTTATGACTACAAACAATACAGAAAAAAATGATTTTATGTAATATTATTTATACCATTTTTACATTATTTATATTATTATTAACATTTTATTATTTATATTTTATTATTTATATTATTATTAAAACTATTTAACATTTTATTAATATTCTTAATGTTATTTATATTTAATTTTTTTTTACATTTTATATGTCGTCGTAACACAATTGACTTCTGAAAATCAAAGTGTGTGTCCGGCCTTTATACACCCCCCCCCCTGCAATGTGACGTCACTTCCTCAGTAAGGTAGAAATTAAGACCAAGTGGGGGCTCAGGCTCCGCCCCTTACCTGTGGGGTGGAGAGCGGGACCTGACAACACCTTCCCACATGCTCCCATCTCTTTTGGTCAGATGTAATACAGGCGATGATCAGAGACTGCAGACATGATACAGGCGATGATCAGAGACTGCAGACATGATACAGGAGATGATCAGAGACTGCAGACATGATACAGGCGATGATCAGAGACTGCAGACATAGTACAGGGGATGATCAGAGACTGCAGACATGATACAGGCGATGATCAGAGACTGCAGACATGATACAGGAGATGATCAGAGACTGCAGACATGATACAGGAGATGTCAGAGACTGCATACATAATACAGGAGACGGTCAGAGACTGCAGACATAGTCCCCTGCAGCATATCTCCAGCCAACAACCACACCTATAGCATGTCCCTGGTCTCTGACCATCTCTGGCAGTACGTTCTCAGTCTCTGACCATCTCCAGGGGCACATTCTCAGTCTCTGGCCATCTCCAGGGGCACATTCTCAGTCTCTGACCATCTCCAGGGGCACATTCTCAGTCTCTGGCCATCTCCAGGGGCACGTTCTCAGTCTCTGACCATCTCCAGGGGCACGTTCTCAGTCTCTGACCATCTCCAGGGGCACGTTCTCAGTCTCTGACCATCTCCAGGGGCACGTTCTCAGTCTCTGACCATCTCCAGGGGCACGTTCTCAGTCTCTGACCATCTCCAGGGGCACGTTCTCAGTCTCTGACCATCTCCAGGGGCAAGTTCTCAGTCTCTGACCATCTCCAGGGGCACGTTCTCAGTCTCTGACCATCTCCAGGGGCACGTTCTCAGTCTCTGACCATCTCCAGGGGCACGTTCTCAGTCTCTGGCCATCTCCAGGGGCACGTTCTCAGTCTCTGACCATCTCCAGGGGCACGTTCTCAGTCTCTGACCATCTCCAGGGGCACGTTCTCAGTCTCTGACCATCTCCAGGGGCACGTTCTCAGTCTCTGACCATCTCCAGGGGCACGTTCTCAGTCTCTGGCCATCTCCAGGGGCACGTTCTCAGTATCTGACCATCTCCAGGGGCACGTTCTCAGTCTCTGACCATCTCCAGGGGCACGTTCTCAGTCTCTGACCATCTCCAGGGGCACGTTCTCAGTCTCTGACCATCTCCAGGGGCACGTTCTCAGTCTCTGACCATCTCCAGGGGCACGTTCTCAGTCTCTGACCATCTCCAGGGGCACGTTCTCAGTATCTGACCATCTCCAGGGGCACGTTCTCAGTCTCTGACCATCTCCAGGGGCACGTTCTCAGTCTCTGACCATCTCCAGGGGCACGTTCTCAGTCTCTGACCATCTCCAGGGGCACGTTCTCAGTCTCTGACCATCTCCAGGGGCACGTTCTCAGTCTCTGACCATCTCCAGGGGCACGTTCTCAGTCTCTGACCATCTCCAGGGGCACGTTCTCAGTCTCTGACCATCTCCAGGGGCACGTTCTCAGTCTCTGACCATCTCCAGGGGCACGTTCTCAGTCTCTGACCATCTCCAGGGGCACGTTCTCAGTCTCTGACCATCTCCAGGGGCACGTTCTCAGTCTCTGACCATCTCCAGTGGTACTTTCTCAGTCTCTGACCATCTCCAGTTCTCAGTCTCTGACCATCTCCAGTGGCACGTTCTCAGTCTCTGGCCATCACCAGTGGTACGTTCTCAGTCTCTGACCAACTCCAGGGGCACGTTCTCAGTCTCTGACCATCTCCAGTGGTACTTTTTCAGTCTCTGACCATCTCCAGGGGCACGTTCTCAGTCTCTGACCATCTCCAGTGGTATTTCTCAGTCTCTGGCCATCTCCAGTGGTACTTTCTCAGTCTCTGACCATCTCCAGGGGCACATTCTCAGTCTCTGACCATCTCCAGGGGCACGTTCTCAGTCTCTGATCATCTCCAGGGGCACGTTCTCAGTCTCTGACCATCTCCAGGGGCACGTTCTCAGTCGCTGACCATCTCTAGGGGCACGTTCTCAGTCTCTGACCATCTCCAGGGGCACGTTCTCAGTCTCTGACCATCTCCAGGGGCACGTTCTCAGTCTCTGACCATCTCCAGGGGCACGTTCTCAGTCTTTGATCATCTCTGTAGCACTATACATACTGAATAGTATGTGTGGCCCTCTATGCCAGTGGCCACATCTGAGGCCCCCTATATCTAGCATGTTGGCCACCCCCAGACCCCTTCTCAAGATGATGTTATTTGTTTTGTACTTTATTGTTCTTTCTTTTATACAAACATAGAGGAGATGATCTGTACACACAGCGCCCCCACATGGAGCAATTCACAAACACAACACAACAAACTGATACAAAAGAACTAAATAAAAGATCACCCAAGATGATAAATCATCAATCACATCAGCCGGTCATGAATCTCAGTACTCAGGAAAATAAACAAAACGTACTTTATATAAATTAACCCAGAGAAAGAAGCGAGCAGCCAATCAAATCTCAACTCCTAATGCCCTTTTATGGTGAAGAGTCCCTAAAGGACTTCTAATAGAGTTTTCAGTCTGAGGAGCGCCTGGATACGCAGCCTGTAAATCTCACAATACAATCCTAGATTCATCCTGGGGGGGGGGGATATATGGGGCAAAAACCATCCATGTTCCACTACTGATGACTTTTAAAGGCAACATGAGTAACCAAAGTAAAAGCATTATTTTTTACATTGTTTCAGTCCAATCGTTACATGTGACAATACAACGATCGGCCCCACCGGATCTCCTGAACTCCACACATTTTTTATTGTGAAATTACGAAAATTCTCGTAAAACAAAATAAAAATCCGGAAGTGATTTAATGTATTTGTATTGTATTTTCAGTTGTATTTTCAGTTGCAAACTGTACCGATTAAATAAAAATCGCTCGATCTGTTATCGTACGATGAACATTTTTCGTGTTTGTCCCTTTGTAAAATTTTGGATGCAAGCTTTGTGCTAACGATCAGATTCGAATTCGAAAGGGGTAAGTCTTTGTATGATTAAAGGGTTAAATGAGTCCGCCGGTCCCCACTCAGCTGTGCAGGGCGGTCCCGTCAGACTCAAAGCGCAATCGCCCCGCTACAGACCGACCATCAACCAATGAATATTTTATTACAAGGAACCCACATTGATAGAGACAAGTTGTGTTCTCAGCAAGGAGGCCCTTCATCTACAGAAAGTGGAGCTCCATCCGCCGAGGACTGCAGTGTTGTGCTCCCTACATCACATTATACTCAGATTAATTGAAGATATCAATATTGAACCGCAAGAATCTTTAAATAGACCACACCTCTCTTCTACACATCCCGCTGAGGTCAGGCACGTAGTCAGGGCCGCAACCAGCTCCACTCTACACCATCAATATCATATTCCTGGAGAGAGAGAGGGGAGGAGAGAGAGAGAGGGGGGAGAGGGGGATAGAGAGAGAGGGGGATAGAGAGAGGGATAGAGAGAGAGAGAGAGAGGGGGGTAAAGAGAGAGAGAGTGGGGGGGAGAGAGAGAGAGAGAGAGGGGGGGTAGAGAGAGAGAGAGCGGGGGGAGAAGGAGAGAGGAGGGAGTGGGAGAGAGAGGGGGGGATGGAGGAGAGGGGTAGAGGAGGAGAGGAGAGAGGGGGGGGGGGTAAAGAGAGAGAGGGGGGAGAGAGAGGGGGAGGGGGATGGGAGATAGAGAGAGAGAGAGGGGGGGGGAGAGAGGGAGGGGGGAGGTATAGAGAGGGGGTGGATGGAGAAAGGGATAGAGAGAGAGGGGAGAGAGGGGATAGAGAGAGAGGGGTAAATAGAGAGGGGGTGAGAGAGGAGAGGGGGGTAGAGAGAGAGAAGGGAGAGGGGTGGGGGGGTGGAGGGGAGAGAGGGATGAGAGAGAGGGGAGATAGAGATAGAGAGGGGGAGAGAGAGGGGGGACAGATAGAGGGTGTGGGTGGAGAGAGGGATAGGGAGAAAGAGAGAGGGGGAGGGGGATAGAGAGAGATGGGGGATAGAAAGAGAGAGGGGTGGATGTAGAGAGCGAGAGAGGGAGAGAGAGAAAGAGGGGGAGAGAGAGGGGGGGGAGAGAGAGGGGGAGAGTTGGGAAAGAGAGGGGGGAGAAAGAAAGAGATCGGGAGAGATAGAGGGGGGAGAGATATAGAGGGGGGAGAGAGAGGGAGAGAGAAAGAGAGGGGGATATAGAGAGGGGGAGGGAGGGAGAGGTGGGGGGATAGATAGAGAGGGGGGATAGAGAGGGGGGGGGATAGAGAGAGAGAGAGGGGGAAAGGAGAGAGGGGGAGAGAGAGCGGGGGGAGAGGGAGGTAAAGAGAGAGAGAGGGGGGGTAAAGAGAGAGAGGGGGAGAGAGAGAGGGGGTAGAGAGAGCGAGAGGGGGAGAGAGAGAGAGAGAGGTATAGAGAGGGGGTGGATGGAGAAAGGGATAGAGAGAGAGGGGAGAGGGGGATAGAGAGAGGGGGTAAAGAGAGAGGGGGTGAGAGAGAGAGAGGGGGGTAGAGAGAGGGGAGAGAGAGAGGTATAGAGAGGGGGTGGATGGAGAGAGGGATAGAGAGAGAGGGGGATAGAGAGAGAGGGGGGAGAGAGAGAGGGGGGAAGGGATAGAGAGAGAGGGGGGACAGATAGAGGGTGTGGGTGGAGAGAGGGATAGGGAGAAAGAGAGAGGGGGAGAGGGGATAGAGAGAGAGGGGTGGGGGATAGAAAGAGAGAGAGAGAGGGGTGGATGTAGAGAGCGAGAGAGGGAGAGAGAGAAAGAGAGGGGGGAGAGAGAGAGGGGCAGGGAGAGAGAGGGGGAGAGTTGGGAAAGAGAGGGGGAGAAAGTAAGAGATCGGGAGAGATAGAGGGGGGAGAGATAGAGGGGGGAGAGATAGAGGGGGGAGAGAGAGGGGGATATAGAGAGGGGGAGGGAGGGAGAGGTGGGGGGATAGATAGAGAGGGGGATAGAGGGGGGGTGGATAGAGAGAGGGAGGGGGGAGAGAGGGGGATAGAGAGGGGGGAGAGAGAAAGGAGAGAGAGAGAGAAAGAGAGGGGGAGAAAGAAGGAGATGGAGAGGGATAGAGGGGGAGAGAGAAAGAGAGGGGGATATAGAAAGGGGGAGGGATGGAGAGGTGGGGGGGATAGATAGATAGAGAGAGAGAGAGAGAGAGAGAGAGAGAGAGAGGGGGGTGGATAGAGAGAGGGATACAGAGAGAAAAAGAGTAGAGAGGGGTAGAGGGGTAGAGAGAGAGAGAGAGGGAGAGGTGGATAGATAGATAGATAGATAGATAGATAGATAGATAGATAGATAGATAGAGAAAGAAAGATAGATAGAGAAAGAAAGAAAGAAAGAAAGAAAGAAAGAAAGAAAGAAAGAAAGAAAGAAAGAAAGAAAGAAAGAAAGAAAGAGAGAATAGATGATGATGAAGAAGGAGAATAGGAAACAAAAGCCCTCTAGTGTATTCCCAGATATGACATAATATAATTGAATCACAATATTACCTTTTCCAGTTCAGAACACAGTTATTATTGACATTATGATATATCAGTCCCCCCAGGAGCTATAATCCTACACCTACTTAGTGTACAGACCAGTAGGGGTGGGTGGAGACCCCCCCCCCAAGGCCTTCCAGTCTAGCCCAGTATACCAGTGACAACACCTTATATCTCCATGTTAAATACACATCTGATGATGATAAATATTAGAATAGAATGCCGGGTGTGAGACTCCTGAACTGTGACCACATTTATTATACTGAGGAATTGTTCTCTAGTATGATGGAGCACATGCTGGTATATGTGTGTGTCTGATAATATAACATGTGTATCCGACAATAACGCATGTATAGACAATATAACACATGTATCTGATAATATAACACATGTATCTGATAATATAACACATGTATCTGATAATATAACACATGTATCTGATAATATAACACATGTATCTGATAATATAACACATGTATCTGATAATATAACACATGTATAGACACCACATATGCATTTCCTTATGTACAGTATGTATGTAGAATCCACATACATGTTATCTGCTGCTCTGTACTCAGCAGAAGCAGCAATTTCCCTCCATCTGATAGCCTCCTGTACTACAATATCCAGTTACTGATAAGCAGCTCTATACATTTATCACGTTGCCCCAATTTTGCTTGGCTGAGATGAAAATTGCTATTTCTGCATACATATCTGGCACACTGAGCCCTATAGCCAGGCACCACCTCTACCTGCACTGTGATGCATTGTATTCCAGCACAAAATCCTATTTATACACATAATAGAACAGAGAGCCCCTATGGGTAGCACTACCTGTACAGACACAAAAGTCACTCGGATACATTGTATCCTCACATAAAATCCTATTTATTACAAACACATAGAGCTGAGCTCCCCACAGGCGGCCACCAGCCTCCCTACTTGGTTTACTCTGATTCTAAAAATTCTATTTATTACAAATACATAGAGCAGAGAGCCCATTAGGTGGTCACCATCCTCTCTGACTGTACCAAGCTCACTCTGATACATACATTATATTTATTATACACATAGATCCCCCCATGGGTGGCCACCAGCCCCTTTACATAGTCCAGGCTCTCTCTGATAAATACAATCTTAGTTACTATAAACATAGTGTAAAGACCCCATAGGTTGTCACCAGCCCCTCTACTTGGTCCAGGCTCTCTCTGCTATACATAAAATCCTGGTTACTATACACATATGGTAGAGACCCCCATCACCAGTCCCTCCTGCCTCTCTCTCTGATATATAAAACTCATACCATACCCATAGGACAGAAACCCAAAACCCCATAAGTGGCCACCAGTCCCTTTACCTAGTCCTATCTCTATATAATATATAACATCCGAGTTACTATACACATAAGGCAAAGACCCCATAGGTAGTCACCAACCCCTCTACTTGGTCCAGGCTCTCTCTGCTATACATAAAATCCTGGTTACTATACACATATGGTAGAGTAGTAGTTCCTCCTGTCTCTCTCTGATATATAAAATCCATACCATACCCATAGGGCAGGAACCCAGTCCCTTTACCTAGTCCTTTACCTAGTCCAGTCTCTATATAACATCCAAGTTACTATACACATAAGGCAAAGACCTCCATAGGTAGTCACCAGCCCCTTCTCTGGCCAGGCTCCCTGATACATAATATCCTAGTTACTTATTATAGTCATAGGGCAGAGACCTCCATAAGTGGTCATCCCTTGGCCTCTCATGGTCTAGGCTCTCTGATAAATACAATTCTATTTAATACACAAAAGCAGAAAACCCAATAGGTGGTCACCAGTCCCTCTATGTGGCCCAGGGTCTCTCTCAAACATAAAATCCCAGTTCTTATATATATATATATATATATATATATATATATATATATATATATATATATATGAGATCTCCATAGGTGGTCACCAGCCCCTCTATCTGGTCCAAGCTCACTGTAATGCATAACATTGTATCTATAACTCACATATAGCAGAAATCCCAATAGTCACCAGCCCTCCACCTGATCTGAAGAATAAAGTCTTATTTATTACACACATCTAGCAGAAAGTCCCAATAGGGGGTCACCAGCCCCTTTAAGTGGTCCAGGCTCACTCATGATATATAAAATCCTAGGTAAAATTAAATAAGACAGAGACCCCCATTGGGGGGTTGAGTGGCACAGGATGGGGGCATCAGTCTCTCTACCTGGTCCAGGTTCCCTCTAATGCATACAATCCTATTTATTACACACATATAGCAGAAACCCCAATAGATGGTCGCCAGCCCCTCTCCCTGCTCCAGACTCACTTTGAAACATAAAACCCCATTTATTACAAACATATTGTGGACAATCCAATAGGTGGCCAGCAGCTCCTCTACCTGCTCCAGGCTTTCTGTGATATATAAAATCCTGGTGAAAATTACATAAGACAGAGACACCCATAGGGGGTCACAAGCCCCTCTACCTGGTCATGGTTCACTCTAATACATTAAATCCTATGTATTACACACATATAGCACAAACCCCAATAGATGGTCACCAGCCCCTCCACCTGTTCAAGGCTCTTTCTGATACATAAAATCCCATTTATTACAAACATATTGTAGACACCCCAATGAATAGTCACCAGCCCCTCCACATGCTGCAGGCGCTCTCTGATAAATAATATCCTAGTTATTATTACACACATATAGCACAAACCCCAATAGATGGCCACCAGACCCTCCACCTGGTCCAGGCTCTCTTTGATACACATTATATTACACACAAATAGCAGAAAATCCCAATAGATGGTCACCAGTCCCTTCACCTGCTCCAGGCTTTCTCTGCTATACAAAATCCTAGTTAAAATGACACAAGACAGAGACAGCCACAGCAGGTCACCAGCCCCTCTACCTGGTCCTGGTTCACTCTACTGCATTAAATCCTATTTATTTCACACCTATAGCAGAAAACCCCATAGGTGGTCACCAGCCCCTCCACATGCAGGCTCTCTGATACATAAAATCCTATTTATTACAAACATATTGTGGACACCCCAATGGGAAGTCACCAGCCCCTCCACCTGGTCCAGGCTCACTCTGATAGATAAAATCCTATTTATTACATATTGTGCACACCCCAATGAGTAGTCATAAGCCCTGGTATCTGGTCCAGGCTCACTCTGATAAATAATATCCTAATTATTACACCCATATAGCACAAACCCCAATAGATGGTCACCATCCCCTTCACCTGCTCCAGGCTCTCTTTGATACACATTTCACACAAATAGCAGAAAACCCCAATAGATGGTCACCAGCCCCTTCACCTGCTCCAGGCTCTCTCTGATATACAAAATCCTAGTTAAAATTACATAAGACAGAGACACCCATAGCGGGTCACCAGCCCCTCTACCTGGCCCTGGTTAACTCAAATGCATTAAATCCTATGTATTAGATACATATAATAGAAAACCCAATAGATGGTCACCAGCCTCTCCACCTGGCCCAGGCTCTCTGATACATAAAATCCCATTTATTACAATCATATTGTGGACACCCCAATGGGTAGTCGTAAGCCCCTCCACCTGGTCCAGGCTCACTCTAATACATACAATCCCATTTATTACATATTGTGGACACCCCAATGAGTAGCCACCAGCCCCTCCACCTGGTCCAGGCTCACTCTAATACATACAATCCTATTTATTACAATCATATTGTGGACACCCCAATGGGTAGTCATTAGCCCCTCCACCTGGTCCAGGTTCACTCTGATAAATATTACACAAAATCCTAATAGATGGTCACCAGTCCCTTCACCTGGTCCAGGTTCACTCTGATGCATAAAATCCTATTTATTACAATCATATTGTGGACACCCCAGTGGGTAGTCACCAGCCCCTCCACCTGGTCCAGGCTCACTCTGATAAATATTTTCCTAGTAATTAAACACAATCCTAATAGATGGTCACCAGCCCCTCCACCTGGTCCAGGCTCACTCTAATGCATAAAATCCTATTTATTACAATCATATTGTGGACACCCCCAATGGGTAGTCACCAGCCCCTCCACCTGGTCCAGACTCTCTCTGACAAATATTTTCCTAGTTATTACACACAAGCAGCAGAAAACCCAATAGATGGTCACCAGCCCCTCCACCTGGTCCAGGCTCACTCTGATGCACAGATTGCTCTTCATTGCACACAAAGCCCCATGGGCAGCCAGCAGCCCCTCTACCTGTACAGATTGACTGATACATTGTATCCCATGTACACTCACTATTGATACAAAGTATCCAGCCACACACAACTCCCATCCAGCCATAGGCAGTGCACATCCAGCCTTGCTGCCTCCCCCCCCCCCCACAAGCAGACAATGTCAGTCCCCCAGCATGTACATACTGTGTGCCAGGCTCCATGCATTGTCCCCAGGATCCAGCTGGTCATCACATTCTCCTGCCAGCTCCACCGCCCTGGTCACACATACACACTTCTGCTGCTCCCTGAGATAAGATGCTCTGACTGTGAAGCTTCTCTCCACCAAGCTCCCCCCCCCCAGGACTCACATAATTAGCACAGGAACCCAGGAGAAGAGCACAGATCTACAGCTGTGACAAGGGAGGGAGGAGAGGAACACAGGAGAGACAGCATAGAGTGAGAGAGAGAGAAAGGAGGAGAAGGATGGAGGGAGGAAAGGATGGAGGGAGGGGGAGCAAGGAGAGGAGAGGAGAGGAGGAGACACAGAAGAAATATAATGAAAAGGACTCTGAACACAGAGAATACACAATGATCCAGAGGTGTGACAGGTATATACAGGGAGGCGATGCCATGCACACATATAGAGGATAATAATGTGGTGCTGACAGGTGTGATGGCATAGATCATCGTACATGGAGGTGTATGGGGAAGCTTGGTGCAGGCCCATCCCTGTGACAAGGACTAGAAAGGCTTATGTAGAATTTATAGCAATACATGTCAATGTGCGCTGCATATGGGGAATCGTCTTATTAAAATACGTCAAAATGTTCATTTTTTTTCTATTTTGAGTTTGTATTTACTGTATATATACTATATGGACCTCCAAAGGATGGAGTTCAGGCGTCTCCAGTGAAGGCTCCTGGTAATACTCCATCATACAAAGACATTGTGGACAATTGGGCTAGCAGGAAAACGAGTGAGTTGCCAGGTGGACTAAAGTTCCTGCTGGAAAATGCCTCAGGCCTGGCTGCCCTCAAGGATAGGGAGAGAGAAAAGAAGAAAAAGAGGGCGCACCGGCCTTGTGCATTATCCTTAAACATCTTTTTTATTAAAACATTACATAAAAATATTACTCACAAACATGTAGGAAAAAGTTCGCAATACAAACGATCTCCAGATGACAGCAATTAGTTGACTGACAAACAGACTCCAGATGGTAACAAAAGGAGCTATCAAGGGCCACTTCGAAGGCTAGGCTCTGGGGAAGAAGGTATCCCTTCAAAACGCGTCAGCCGGCAGTGGACAATTGGGCTCTTCCAACCTTCTGGTAACAGTTCGGTGAAGACCCTTTTCTGTTCCAGCATGACTGTGACCCCCTCTGTGTACAAAGCCATCTCAATAGAGACATGGGGTGACCAGTTTGGGGTGGAGGAACTCCAGTGTCCTGTGCAGAGCCCCAAACTCATCCCTGCTGATCACCTTTGGGATGAATTGGAATGTTGACTGCAAACCAGGTCTTTCATTTGGTGCCTAATGTGAGGCCCAACATGCAAGCCAGGTTTTCTCATCCAACATCAGTACCTGACCTCAAATTCTCACAGACACCCTCTAAAATCCTGTGGAAAGTCCTCCCAGAAGAGTGGAGGATGTTCTAGTCACAGGGGGCACAACTTCATATTATTGACCATGGGAAGAGGAGGGCAACTCCATAAAGACATGGATGACCAGTCTGGTGTGGAGGAACTCAAGTGTCCTGCACAGAGCCTGACCTCATCCCTACTGATCACCTTTGGGATGAATTGGAATGTTGACTGCAAACCAGGTCTTTAGTTTGGTGCCCAACGTGAGGCCCAACATGCAAGCCAGGTTTTCTCATCCAACATCAGTACCTGACCTCAAGTTCTCACAGTCACCCTCTAAAATCCTGTGGAAAGTCCTCCCAGAAGAGTGGAGGATGTTCTAGTCACAGGGGGCACAACTTCATATTATTGACCATGGGAAGAGGAGGGCAACTCCATAAAAGACATGGATGGCCAGTTTGGGGTGGAGGAACTCAAGTGTCCTGCACAGAGCCTTGACCTCATCCCTACTGATCACCTTTGGGATGAATTGGAATGTTGACTGCAAACCAGGTCTTTAGTTTGGTGCCCAACGTGAGGCCCAACATGCAAGCCGGGTTTTCTCATCCAACATCAGTACCTGACCTCAAGTTCTCACAGACACCCTCTAAAATCTAGTGGAAAGTCCTCCCAGAAGAATGGAGGATGTTCTAGTCACAGAGGGGACAACTTCATATTATTGACCATGGGAAGAGGAGGGCAACCCCATAAAGACATGGATGACCAGTTTGGGGTGGAGGAACTCAAGTCAAGTTTCCTGCACAGAGCTCCGATCTCATCCCTACTTCATCTTTAGGATGAAAATACAAAATTTATATTAGAAATACATCTACCCTAAAGGGCCCACTTCACGGGGGTCTAAAAACCACAAGAATATGGTGTGGCAGACTTGAGTGTCCTGCACAGAGTCCTGGCCTCAACATCTGCTGAACACCGCATCCAACATCAGTACTTGACCTCACAAATTGGCACAAATTCCCACAGACACCCTCCAAAATCTTTTTTTATGATTCTGACCAGTTTAGTGTGGAGGGAAGTGTCCCACACAGAGCCCAAACCTCAACCTATTGAACAACAATTGTGAGCCGGGTCTTCTCATCTGATATCAGTCCTATGCAGGCTCAGGACTAAAAACTACCATTAATGGTAACTTTGTATAGAAAGCACACATCAAAGAATCCAAACTGATACATTACATGGCCCAGTGTATGTGGACACCACTCCAGATTATTGAGTTCATGTGTCTCCAGTGAAGAATACGGTTAATACCACATCAAAGACATTGTAGACCATTTTGTCCAACCTTGTGGTAACAGTTTGGTGAAGACCCTTTTCTGTTTAACTTCTTGCCGACCACCCACTGTCAAAAGATGGCGGAGCGGTGCGGCTCTTGTGGCGGGCCGCCGTCATATGATGGCGATACCATTTTGGCCACTAGGGGGTGCGCGCGTGCCCGCCGCGTCGCTGGGGACCCGATGCGCGTGCCCGGCGGCTGCGATGTGCGCCGGGCACCCGCGATTGCCCAGTAACTGAACAGGACGTGGATCTGTATGTAAACACACAGATCCACGTCCTGTCACTGGAGAGGAGACCGATGGTGTGTCCCTTGTACATAGGGACACCGATCGGTCCCCTACCCTCGCAGTTAGAATCACTCACATAGGGAACATATTAACCTCTGCATCACCCCCTAGTGTTAACCCCTTCCCTGCCAGTCACATTTATACAGTAATCAATGCATTTTTATAGCACAAATCGCTGTATAAATGTGAATGGTCCCAAAAATGTGTCAAAATTGTCCGATATGTCCACCGCAATGTCGCAGTCACGATAAAAATCGCAGATCGCCGCCATTACTAGTAAAAAAATAAAAATGTCATAAAACTATCCCCTATTTTGTAGACGCTATAACTTTTGTGCAAACCAATCAATAAACGCTTATTGCGATTTTTTTTTTTTTACCAAAAATATGTAGAAGAATACGTATCGGTCTAAACGGAGGAAAAAATTTGTTAAAAAAATAATTGGATATTTATTATAATAAAAAGTAAAAAATATTATGTTTTTTCAAATTTGTCCCTCTTCTTTTGTTTATAGCGCAAGAAATAAAAACCGCAGAGGTGATCAAATACCACCAAAATAAAGCTCTATCTGTGGGGAAAAAATGATAAAAATTTTATTTGCGTACAGCGTTGCATGACCGCGCAATTGTCATTCAAAATGCGACAGCGCTGAAAGCTGAAAAATGGCTTGGTCAGGAAGGAGGTGGTCGTGCCTGATAGGCAAGTGGTTGAGCATGACTGTGCCCCCCCCCCCCCCCTGTGTACAAAGCCAGCTCCATAAAGACATGGTGTGAACAATTTGGTGTGGAGGAACTCAAGTGTCCTGCACAAAGCCCTGACCTCATCCCTACTGATCACCTTTGGGGTGATTTAGAACACCAGTTGCTAGACAGATCTTTTTTTCTGGTGCACAACGGAAGACCCAACCATTGACCCCATCCAACATCAGTACCTGACCTAACAAATGGGCACAAATTCCCAGAGACACCCTTTAAAATCTTGTGGAGGCATCCCAAAAAAGTTTAGGTTGTTATAGTCTCAAAGCGGGGGCAACTCAATAAAGACATGGGCAGTTTGGTGTGGAGGAACACCGAGCCCTGACCTCAACCCTACTGAACACCTTTGGTATGAATTGGAATGTTGATTGTGAGCCAAGTCTTTTTTTTTGTTGGTGCCCAATGTGAGGTTCAACATGTGAGCCAGGTCTTCTCATCCAATATCAGTACTTGACCTCAACAATGGGCAAAAAATCCCACAGACACCCTCCAAAATCTTTTTTATGATTCTGACCAGTTTAGTGTGGAGGGAAGTGTCCCACACAGAGCCCAAACCTCAACCTATTGAACAACAATTGTGAGCCGGGTCTTCTCATCTGATATCAGTCCTATCCAGGCTCAGGACTAAAAACTACCATTGATGGTAACTTTGTATAGAAAGCACACATCAAAGAATCCAAACTGATACATTACATGGCCCAGTGTATGTGGACACCACTCCAGATTATTGAGTTCATGTGTCTCCAGTGAAGAATATGGTTAATACTACATCAAATACATTGTAGACAATTGTCCAACCTTGTGGTAACAGTTTGGTGAAGAACCTTTTCTGTTTAAGCATGACTGTGAACATGGTGTCAAGGAACTTGAGTGTCCTGCACAAAGCCCTGACCTCATCCCTACTGATCACCTTTGGGGTGATTTAGAACACCAGTTGCTAGACAGATCTTTTTTTCTGGTGCACAACGGAAGACCCAACCATTGAGCCAGGGCTCCCCATCCAACATCAGTACCTGACCTAACAAATGGGCACAAATTCCCAGAGACACCCTTCAAAATCTTGTGGAGGCATCCCCAAAAAAGTTTAGTTTGTTATAGTCTCAAAATGGGGGCAACTCAATAAAGACATGGGCAGTTTGGTGTGGAGGAACTCAGAGCCCTGACCTCAACCCTACTGAACACCTTTGGTGAGAATTGGAATGTTGATTGTGAGCCAAGTCTTTTTTGGTGCCCAATGTGAGGTTCAACATGTGAGTCAAGTCTTCTCATCCAATATCAGTACTTGACCTCAACAATGGGCAAAAAATCCCACAGACACCCTCCAAAATCTCATGTGACATTTTCCCGGAAGAGTGGAGCGTGTAATAGCTGCAGGCACAACAGTTTAGAACATCAATATCCTATTAGTACTGAGACTGCCATCTCTATGACCTACAGATCCAACGCAACCAAAGCCCCGAAGATGGGAGAACCCATTCCCTCGAAACATGTTCAAGTTTTATCATACACCATTAAAGTGATCATTGTTTTCCATCTGGCTGGAGCTTCCAAGACTTTCTACAATTACACGGTGCTCCTCACCGACCTCCACAACCTCAACTCTACTGATCACCTTTATGAGGAACTGGAACGCCAATTACGAGCCAGATCTTCGCATTCAACATCAGTACCAGACCTAACAAATGGGCACAAATTCCCAGAGACACCCTTCAAAATCTTGTGGAGGCATCCCCAAAAGTTTAAGTTGTTATAGTCCCAAAGTGGGGGCAACTCAATAAAGACATGGGCAGTTTGGTGAGGAGGAACTCAGAGCCCTGACCTCAACCCTACTGAACACCTTTGGTATGAATTGGAATGTTGATTGTGAGCCAAGTCTTTTTTGGTGCCCAATTTTAAGGTCAACATGTGAGCCTGGTCTTCTCATCCAATATCAGTACTCGACCTCAACAATGGGCAAAAAATCCCACAGACACCCTCCAAAATCTCATGTGACATTTTCCCGGAAGAGTGGAGCGTGTAATAGCTGCAGGCACAACAGTTTAGAACATCAATATCCTATTAGTACTGAGACTGCCATCTCTATGACCTACAGATCCAACGCAACCAAAGCCCCGAAGATGGGAGAGCCCATTCCCTCGAAATATGTTCAAGTTTTATCATACACCATTAAAGTCATCATTGTTTTCCATCTGGCTGGAGCTTCCAAGACTTTCTACAATTACACGGTGCTCCTCACCGACCTCCACAACCTCAAATCTACTGATCACCTTTATGAGGAACTGGAACGCCAATTACGAGCCAGATCTTCTCATTCAACATCAGTACCAGACCTAACAAATGGGCACAAATTCCCAGAGACACCCTTCAAAATCTTGTGGAGGCATCCCCAAAAAAGTTTAGTTTGTTATAGTCTCAAAATGGGGGCAACTCAATAAAGACATGGGCAGTTTGGTGAGGAGGAACTCAGAGCCCTGACCTCAACCCTACTGAACACCTTTGGTATGAATTGGAATGTTGATTGTGAGCCAAGTCTTTTTTTTTTTTTTTTTTTTGGTGCCCAATGTGAGGTTCAACATGTGAGCCAGGTCTTCTCATCCACTATCAGCACTTGACCTCAACAATGGGCAAAAAATCCCACAGACACCCTCCAAAATCTCATGTGACATTTTCCCGGAAGAGTGGAGCGTGTAATAGCTGCAGGCACAACAGTTTAGAACATCAATATACTATCAGTACAGAGACTGCCATCTCTATGACCTACAGATCCAACGCAACCAAAGCCCCGAAGATCGGAGAGCCCATTCCCGCGAAACATGTTCAAGTTTTATCATACACCATTAAAGTTATCATTGTTTTCCATCTGGCTGGAGCTTCCAAGACTTTCTACAATTACACGGTGCTCCTCACCGACCTCCACAACCTCAACTCTACTGATCACCTTTATGAGGAACTGGAACACCAATTACGAGCCAGATCTTCTCATTCAACATCAGTACCAGACCTAACAAATGGGCACAAATTCCCAGAGACACCCTTCAAAATCTTGTGGAGGCATCCCCAAAAAAGTTTAGGTTGTTATAGTCTCAAAGTGGGGGCAACTCAATAAAGACATGGGCAGTTTGGTGTGGAGGAACACAGAGCCCTGACCTCAACCCTACTGAACACCTTTGGTGAGAATTGGAATGTTGATTGTGAGCCGAGTCTTTTTTGGTGCCCAATGTGAGGTTCAACATGTGAGCCTGGTCTTCTCATCCAATATCAGTACTTGACCTCAACAATGGGCAAAAAATCCCACAGACACCCTCCAAAATCTCATGTGACATTTTCCCGGAAGAGTGGAGCGTGTAATAGCTGCAGGCACAACAGTTTAGAACATCAATATCCTATTAGTACAGAGACTGCCATCTCTATGACCTACAGATCCAACGCAACCAAAGCCCCGAAGATCGGAGAGCCCATTCCCTCGAAACATGTTCAAGTTTTATCATACACCATTAAAGTCATCATTGTTTTCCATCTGGCTGGAGCTTCCAAGACTTTCTACAATTACACGGTGCTCCTCACCGACCTCCACAACCTCAACTCTACCGATCACCTTTATGAGGAACTGGAACACCAATTACGAGCCAGATCTTCTCATTCAACATCAGTACCGGACCTCACAAATAACTTCCAAGAAGAGTGGAGGTTGTTATAGTCTTAAAGGGGGCCAACTTCATATGAATGCCCAAGGTTTGGGAATGAGGGGTCCACCAGGCTCATATAAGTGTTATGGTCAGGTATCCACAAACTCCTGGTCATATAGTGTATGTACATGACCCAGAAATATCTGCATGTTACATCGGCGCACTGCGCTTCCTCCCGGCATTGTGACTGTGCATTGCTCTTCCCCCTATCTCAGTACAAGTCTGCTCAGATGGACTGGGAACTATAGAAGGTATATGGAACAAAGTTTATCTCAGCAGCTGATCACATGCAACGTACACAACCACTACAGGGAAGACTTACACTGCTGTATCATGAAAATATGGTACAGCAAAAATCAGGTAAAACGTTGAAAACAAAGTTAGTGCTCAAATTAACAGAGTAATTTACCTTTAAAAATGATAGAATTGAGGCTTCAATATACAAGAGTTGGATATATAAAGGGCAACAGGAAATCTCTCCATTGTGGGAGGGGCAGAGACACAAACTACTGCAGGAAATCTCCCCATTGTGGGAGGGCAGAGACACAAACTACTGCAGGGAAATCTCATAATTGTGGGAGGGGCAGAGACACAAACTACTGCAGGAAATCTCCCCATTGGGGGTGGGGCAGAGACACAAACTACTGCAGGAAATCCCCCCATTGTGGGAGGGGCAGAGACACAAACTACTGAAGGGAAATCTCACCATTGTGGGAGGGGCAGAGACACAAACTACTGCAGGAAAATCTCATCATTGTGGGAGGGGCAGAGACACAAACTACTGCAGGGAAATCTCATCATTGTGGGAGGGGCAGAGACACAAACTACTGCAGGAAATCACATCATTGTGGGGGGGCAGAGACACAAACTACTGCAGGAAATCTCACCACTGTGGGAGGGGCAGAGACACAAACTACTGCAGGAAATCTCCCCATTGTGGGAGGGGCAGAGACACAAACTACTGCAGGAAATCTCTCCACTGTGGGAGGGGCAGAGACACAAACTACTGCAGGAAATCTCTCCATTGTGGGAGGGGCAGAGACACAAACTACTGCAGGAAATCTTCCCATTGTGGGAGGGGCAGAGACACAAACTACTGCAGGGAAATCTCCCCATTGTGGGAGGGGCAGAGACACAAACTACTGCAGGGAAATCTCCCCATTGTGGGAGGGGCAGAGACACAAACTACTCCAGGGAAATCCCCCCATTGTGGGAGGGGCAGAGACACAAACTACTGCAGGAAATATCATCATTGTGGGAGGGACAGAGACACAAACTTGTGTATGGATGGATGGATGGATACATGTGCAGAATAGATACACATATTGGGAGGTTAATTGGCTCCGGGCTAAATTGTCTCTATTATGTGTATGTATGTGAGTTAGCGACATCAGAGTGTCAGCTCCTGAGGGCAGGGACTGATGTGACTGCACAATACATATAAGTGTAAAGTGCTGTGTAAATTGATGGCACTATATAAGTACCTAAAATAAAATAATAATGAATAAAGACGCAGTCAGTGAAGCTCTCCCCCCCCCCCCCTATTGTTGTCTAGTTAGTTGAGTTTAATCTCTTTCTGCCTTCCTGCCAACTACCCAGATTACAGATCAATTCAACTGAACGGGTCCCGGCCCACGGCATGCTGGGCACACAACCATCCGATAGGATATAGGTCAGGACACAAAGATGGATGAGAACGGTGCATTGTGGGAGGCAGAATCCGGGACGGCGATCCTGGGATTGGAGGGAAGGCTGATCATCACTTTTATAAATCAACGCTGAAGTTGCAGAGTAAATAGAAGTGGAAAATCTGCTGTTTTTGAACCTCACTTTGTAGCAGAATTAGGAGCTCCGTGTTCTGGAGATGATTCAGGGTTACATTGTGGTAATAATCTGAGAGACACATACTGCAAACGCCAGTAGTGCTAGCTGTAGAATACCGCGTTAAAAACGCAAGTTTTACCGCTTTTTTGCATTAGCATTTGCGTTTTTTAGCAAAATCCCTCATAACTCTCATAGACGCCAGATAGCAGCGTTTTTTTTCCTGCGTTTTTCAGCATTAGAACGTTTTTACAGCTGAAAAACTCCTCTTCAATTGTGTCACATTTACACTTTTGGGGGGAGCGGGTACCTTAGCCATCACATGATGCCGTGAGCTCTTTTTCCTGTTCGGCACTTCTGTAGGCAAGGTGGTCCTCAGCGGTGCAGAGATGTGATGATGTCAGCACCTCTCTCTGCACCAATACACCATACATGGAAGAGGCTGTGGTGACGCCCCTTTTAGGGGCAGGCCCATGGCACCCTGTCCTCACTGTATGTCCTCACTGTGTGTCCTCAATGTATGTCCTCACTGTATGTCCTCACTGTGTGTCCTCACTGTACGCATTTCGTACATCTTCGGCACAACCCCCAATTCCGGGTCTTCAAGACATCCCCCAATCCCGGGTCTTCGGGAAATCCCCCAATCCCGGGTCTTCGGGACATCCCCCAATCCTGGATCTTCGGGACATCCCCAATCCCCGGTCTTCGGAACATCCCCAAATCCCGGGTCTTTGGGACATCTCCCAATCCTGAGTCTTCGGGACATCCCCCATTCCCGGGTCTTCAGGACATCTCCCAATCCAGGGTCTTCGGGACATCCCCCAATCCCGGGTCTTCGGGACATCCCCCAATCCCGGATCTTCGGGACATCCCCCAATCCCGAGTCTTTGGGACATCCCCAAATCCCGGGTCTTTGGGACATTTCCCAATCCAGGGTCTTCGGACATCCCCCAATCCTGAGTCTTCGGGACACCCCCAATCCTGAGTCTTCGGGACACCCCCAATCCAGGGTCTTCGGACATCCCCCAATCCTGAGTCTTCGGGACATCTCCCAATCCAGGGTCTTCGGGACATCCCCCAATCCAGGGTCTTCGGGACATCCCCCAATCCCTGGTCTTCGGGACATCCCCCAATCCAGGGTCTTCGGGACATCCCCCAATCCTGGGTCTTTGGGACATCCCCCATTCCCGGGTCTTCGGGACATCCCCCAATCCCTGGTCTTCAGGACATCCCCCAATCCCGAGTCTTTGGGACATCCCCCAATCCCGGGTCTTTGGGACACCCTCAAATCCAGAGTCTTTGGGACATTCCCGGGTCTTCGGGACATCTCCTAATCCCTGGTCTTCGGGACATCCCCAATCCCCGGTCTTCGGGACATCCCCCAATCCCGGGTCTTTGGGACATCCCCCAATCCCGGGTCTTGGGGACATCCCCCAATCCCGGGTCTTCGGGACCTCCCCCAATCCCTTCTTTGGTTGGAGATTGAACGGGAGTTGCGGATTGGTTTGTGAACTGCTGCATGTCGGAAATCTCTTTTCTTGGACGATGACGATGATCTGATATGACATTAGAATTAGAAGGGGGGTGAGGGGAAGCTGGCGTTATCCGGCGATGGACGGGCAATAAAGAGCTCCATCTATTATGATGTCGCATATTAATGGAAGTTTGATTTATGTCCGATTGGAAAAAAACGCCATCATATCATAAACTGAATTGTAGATGCTTCTGGACAGAGGCGGAGCCAGAGAGGAAAGTAAACTTGCAGATCAGCGATCTGCACACAATACTGAGAGAGAACAGATTTAAAGGGCAACTCTGACCACAACTTTTCTCTTTTTTAAACGGAAATTTAATTGATAATTATCTTTCATTGTACCTTCCCATCCCCCCCCTCTTTTCCACGTACTAATACACGTGGGCAGCCACGCTGGCTCTTGTTGTTTATGTAAAATAAAAAATCCTAAAAGAATGCTAATGACATATTTAATAAAACCTTTCCATTTTCATGACATATTTTATTGTAAACCTGGTGATGTCATCACTGGGTCCCTATCCTTCTCTACGCAATACAGGCAGATCATAGCTGGTGGGAGGGGCCAGCAGGGGGCTGTACATAGAAATCATCCCAGCCCCCGGCCTCAGTACTCCTCCCCAGAGCCGTCAGTCCTGATGCAAGCAGTGGGAGGAGTTATGCAAATATCAAAAAAGCCTTGATGGGTGGGTGTCAGTTTGGAGTGGTGGGCGTTCCTAGGATAGATGAATTTGCATAGGTAACGCCCACATTTGATGCAGAGCCTCCATATCTGAAAGAACTGACGGGTGGGGCTCAGTGTGGAGGAGTGGGCGGTCCGAAAATAGATGCATTTGCATAGGTTACACCCATGTGATACAGAGCCTCCATATCTGAAAGAACTGATGGGTGGGGTCAGCGTGGAGGAGTGGGCGGACCTAGGTAGGCTGCATTTGCATAGGTAACGCCCACATGTGATGCAGAGCCTCCATATTTGAAAGAACTGATAGGTGGGGCTCAGTCTGGAGGAGTGGGCAGTCCTAGGTAGGCTGCATTTGCATAGGTAACGCCCACATGTGATGCAGAGCCTCCATATTTGAAAGAACTGATGGGTGGAGTCAGTGTGGATGAGTGGGCAGACCTAGGCAGGCTATATTTACATAGGTAACGCCCACATGTGATGCAGAGCCTCCATATTTGAAAGAACTGATGGGTGGGGTCAGTGTGGAGGAATGGGCAGTCCTAGGTAGGCTGCATTTGCATAGGTAACGCCCACATGTGATGCTGAACCTCCGTAATTGCAATAACTGATGGGTGGGGTCAGTGTGGAGGAGTGGGCGGTCCTAGGCAGGCTGTATTTGCATCGGTAACGCCCACATGTAATGCTCAGGTTACACCAACTCATAAAGGCTCACAGAGTGTACAGCAGACTTGACAGCGTCATCTCGGTCCTGGGAGTAGAGGGGGAGGGGGACCCTGGATGATGCCTGAACAAACATGGTGCCGTCCTTCTGGAGAGAAAAGCAGGTGAAGGCATTTGAGGAATATGGTGAGAGGTAATAAATACCTGGAAGGGGTACACTGACACATTAGGATAGGGTGACATCTGTGGGGAATGCATGTAAAGTCATAGACTTTCCCAACATGCCCCTGAAACGCGTTTCCCTTGTTCATTTTCAGGCACGTCAAACCACATTGTGTCGCAGCAACGTGCGGCTCGGTGCATTTTTGAGAGTCAGGAACTACATTTATGCGTTTCTCATGCGTAGGGCAGCCCACTGAAATATATCAGCTGCCCTACACACGACATGCCGGAATGCGCTGAGAACGTGTGAAAACGCATGCGCACACTCGCGCGGTCTCAGCGTGAAATAACCCCCCTGCTTGTCCCTGTAGATGAAATGTGAGACATTCTCCATCATTCTGTCTTGTATTTTGTATGGTTGATGTGTCATATTCCTTGTTTAGTGGGGAGGAAGTCACACACGATGGCGCGCCGCCGCGCACATGATGGCCGCAGAAGACGGCGCGCCGCCGCGCACTATGAAGGACAATGGAGATCAGTAGGAATGTATGGAAGTGTTCAAATAAATTAAAACTCCAGAGTGAAGGCGCACAAACACGGCCGGACATTTCTCCTCCACAGCAGCTGAAGTGCCAGAGGGGTCCAGCTGGGTCCCGGAGCCCGGGGGAGGGGGGGCCTGCCAGGAGCCGCTCTGCCCCACAGCGCCCTCTGATGGATGATCCTTCAAAGCAGCGCATCTCACGCTGCAAGACCAACCGTCCAATCCAGAGAGTGTCAGAGCGCTGGTAACAGAGGAAATGATAGAACAAATCGAGTGTTACTATTGTAATGTGTGAAATAAAGAGGACTTGTCAAAACCCATCCTCCCCTTCAGTGTTGTACAGGTGTACCGGCTCCTCCCCTTCAGTCTTGTACAGGTGTACTGCCCCCCCTCAGTCTTGTACAGGTGTACTGGCTCCTCCCCTTCAGTCTTGTACAGGTGTACCGGCTCCTCCCCTTCAGTCTTGTACAGGTGTACCGGCTCCTCCCCTTCAGTCTTGTACAGGTGTACTGCCCCCCCTCAGTCTTGTACAGGTGTACTGGCTCCTCCCCTTCAGTCTTGTACAGGTGTACTGGCTCCTCCCCTTCAGTCTTGTACAGGTGTACCGGCTCCTCCCCTTCAGTCTTGCACAGGTGTACCGGCCCCTCCCCTTCAGTCTTGCACAGGTGTACCGGCCCCTCCCCTTCAGTCTTGCACAGGTGTACCGGCCCCTCCCCTTCAGTCTTGCACAGGTGTACCGGCCCCTCCCCTTCAATCTTGCACAGGTGTACCAGCTCCTCCCCTTCATTCTTGCACAGGTGTACCGGCTCCTCCCCTTCAGTCTTGTACAGGTGTACTGGCTCCTCCCCTTCAGTCTTGTACAGGTGTACCAGCTCCTCCCCTTCAGTCTTGTACAGGTGTACTGGTTCCTCCCCCTCAGTCTTGTACAGGTGTACCGGCTCCTCCCCTTCAGTCTTGCACAGGTTTACTGGCTCCTCCCCTTCATTCTTGCACAGGTGTATTGACTCCTCCCCTTCAGTCTTGCACAGGTGTACTGGCTCCTCCCCTTCAGTCTTGCACAGGTGTACTGGCTCCTCCCCTTAAGTCTTGCACAGGTGTACTGGCTCCTCCCCTTCAGTCTAGCACAGGTGTACCGCCTCCTCTCCTGGACTTTAATGGCTTCCTCTGATTTCACTGCACACTGTGAGCTTTTCACAATATGCATTTGAAGCTGCAGCAGGTCAGATAAACCCCACCTCTTTTCCTGGTCCCACCCCTTTCATTCATTGGATTTCAGTTCTTTCAATCATGGAGGCTCAGCATCACATGTGGGTGTTACCTATGCAAATACAGCCTGTCTAGAAACGCCCACTCCTCCAGACTGACCACCACCTATCAAGACATTGTGATATTTACATAACTCCTCCCACTGCTTGCATCAAGGCCGGGGGCTCGGATGTTTTCAGGAAGCTATGTACCACCCCCCTGCCAGCCCCTCCCACAAGCCACAATCTGCCTGCATTGCATAGAAAAGCACAGAGAAAAAAATAAGGAATATAATGAGAAAGGTTTTATTTAGACATTTCATTAGCCTATCAATGAGCACAGAAAGGAAGAACAAGGGAAAGCAGATTAAACTTCAGCTCTCGGTCTCCAAATGCGACATAATGGGGGTTATTGTGCGTTATATAGCATGTTAATTATTTAAAACTATGGGCTGCCGTGTCTGTAACTTTTTTTTGCAATAAAGTTTCTTTTGGTATCAAAAAAGAATAAGCTGACAACAGATCGCAAAATCGGACGTGCACCATTTATGGCAATGCATTGCAGCACACTGTCATGGCGTTGCCGCGTTCTGCGGTGCGATGTAACGCTGGCGCGTTCCACGAGTGGAATGGGGCGGCGCCCGAAATGAAAGACAAAGCAATGCAACAACGCATGAAATGCGAGTAAAGAGATAAATGGGATCTTTTCGACAGTCATTGAAACACAGAAGGAAGCAGCTCTGGGGGGGTACAGGGAGGGGGAGTGGGATCTTTTCAGAGAGAGGGGGAGAGACACTATTGTCCTCCATCACTAATCTCCCTCCCTGTGTGGGACTCCCCGTGTGCTTGGGCCCCCTACAAGAGGACCGGTTGTCCCCCTCTATCAACGGCCCTGCTGATTGGCATGGGCTCCTGCCTATGTAATGAGCAGATCTCCCATGACGGGACACAAACTATACAACGTATCAGAATGGAGGTCTCTGAGACTCTCTGTACTTTATGTTGCTGGATACTAGAGATGCACCATTCATCGTTAAAAGATCTCGATTCGACCCCCCACACGATCTTAATCCAGCATTTCCACGATTCATGTAAAAAGTGCAAAGCAGTTCCCTGCTCAGAGCTGTAAAAAAAAAAGCATCCGGCAATGTTTATCAACAACATCGCTCAGCGCTGAAAGAGAAAAGAAACATTGTATCTTTCTGTTTATTTATTTACAGATCAAAGAGATGAACTTCAGTCTGCAAATGAAGTCCATTTAAACTGAAGCAACCGTGTCAAGAAAAAAAATAAAAAATCTATATATATATATATATTTTTTTTTTATTATTAAATAGTTCCTCTGTTTAACCCCTTATTAACCTTTAATTGACTCTAATCAGCCTTATTAAATCCTTATTCTCTTTCTCCATTTAATTATTATTGTCCTGCCGATTTTTTATTTTATTTATTTACTTCAATTTTACATTGAAAAAAAGCACAAAATTATTATTATTTTTTTTTTTATTATTTCATTTTATTTCATTTTATTATTTTATTATTTTTTATTTATTATTTTATTTTCATTTTATTATTTCATTTGTAAAATAACTTTTTTGTTCCTCTGTTTAACCCCTTATTAACCTTTAATTGACTCTAATCAGCCTTATTAAATCATTATTCTCTTTCTCCATTTAATTATTATTTTCCTGCCGATTTTTATAATTTTTTATTTATTTACTTCAATTTTATGAACTATTAATAATTAAAGCGTTTTTATTTTTTGCTTTGTTCAATAATATTTTTACACCTTTTAACATATATTTACACGTTTCACATTGAAAAAAGCACAAAAAATGATTATTTTTTTATTATTTCATTTGTAAAATACTTTTCAGTGCTTTGTACCATCGCTGACAGCTGGAGTGTGAAGAAATACATTGCAGTAGGTATTGGTAATTGGTAATTGGTACTAAAAAAGAGACTCTAATATAACTTAATGGTGATCTTTTGATTTCTTTACATATTACATTATTTTTCATTTCATTTCTTTAACCACTTCAATACCGGGCACTCCCCTCCCCCTTCCTGCCTTCATCGCTGTCACCCTTTGAATGACAATTGCGCGGTCATGCAACGCTGTACCCATATGACATTTTTATCATTTTTTTTCACACAAATAGAGCTTTCTTTTGGTGGTATTTAATCACCTCTGGGTTTTTTTATTTTTTTTACAAAAAAAGACCGAAAATTTTGAAAGACAAAACAAAACGTTTTTCGTATTTTGTTATAACATTTTGCAAACAGATCATTTTTCTCCTTCACTGATGTGCGCTGATGTGGTGGCCCTGATGGACACTGATAGGCTGCACTGATGGACACAGATGAGGTGGCACTGAAGGGCACAGATAGGTTGCACTGGTGGGCCCTGATCAGGAGACACCGATAGGTGGCCTTGATTGGCACTGATGAGTGGCACTGATGGGCACTGATCAGGAAGCACTGATGGGTGGCCCTAATTGGCACTGATGAGTGGCACTCATGGGTACTGATGAGTGGCACTGATGGGCACTGATAGGTGGCCCTGATGGGCACTGATGGGCACTGATAGGGAGTAACTGATGAGTGGCACTGATAGGTGGCCCTGATGGACACTGATGGGAACTGAACAGGAGGCACTGATGAGTGGCACTGATGGGCACTGATTAGGAGGCACTGATGGGTACTGATAGGTGACCCTAAAGGACACTGATGGGAACTGAACAGGAGGCATTGATGAGTGGCCCTGATGGGCACTGATCAGGAGGCACTGATGAGTGGCACTGATGGGCCCTGATGAGTGGCACTGATGGGCTCTGATAGGTGACCCTGATGGGCACTGATCAGGAGGCACTGATGGGTACTGATGAGTGGCCCTGATGGGCAATGATGGGCGCTGATGAGTGGCACTGATGGGCACTGATAGGTGGCCCTGATGGGCATTGATGGGAACTAATCAGGAGGCACTGATGAGTGGCACTGATGGGCACTGATCAGGAGGCACTGATGAGTGGCACTGATGGGTACTGATAGGTGGCCCTGAAGGACACTGATGGGAACTGAACAGGAGGCATTGATGAGTGGCCCTGATGGGCACTGATGGGCACTGATCAGGAGGCACTGATGACCAGGGCTACTAATACAAATCATGTGAAAATGTTAAAGCTATATTTTGCTAAAAATACAATATAATTATTAGCACAAATACAACATAACTCACAGGATTCCTTCTAAATATAAAAGATATAACCGAGTTAATAAATAAAAATGAGGATGAGATGAAACAAATATGCCGGCTGGGCTCAGGGATCCGAGAGACAGAGCGAGAGAAACAAAGTTATAGAGATAACAAACTCAGTAGCAGAGCCAGCGCTGGGGGGGGAGGGGGGGGCACAAGGAGGGGGATCAGTGAAGGGCGAATGTCTCTTTCTCAGCAGATAAATGCTGGCAGAAGAGAGAGGGGAAGAGACCAGCTTTCAGCTGCTGGAGGAAGAGAGACACTATTGTCCTTCATCACTAATCCCCCTCCCTGTGTGCTTGGGCCCCCTACAAGAGGACCGGTTGTCCCCTTCTATCAGCGGCCCTGCTGATGGGCATTGATAAGTGGCACTGATAGGCACCACTGATAGGTGGCACTGATAGGCAGCACTGATATGCAGCACTGGTGGGCACTATTAGGTGGCACTGATATGTGGCACTGGTGGGCGCTGATAGATGGCACTGATTAGCAGCACATGCGGTCGCTAAGGGGACCGATGTCCCTCTAAGTCCTTTAGCAGAAGCCGCGGCTTTTCTTTCCTTCACACTGATAGAATGAAGAAAAAACCCCGATAAGCGCCCAGCTCTGCCGGATACAAAGGAATGAAGATTTCCAGGGACACGGATCCCCGGGACTGTCCCTGCAATAGAAGGGACAGCCGGCGGCTCCTTCACCAATCTCACCGAATAAGACGGATCTGTAAATTTTGTAAGAATTTGAGGGGGGGGGTCAGGATGGCACCCAGAGATCGGCAGATGTGACACGACGCATTCGGGGAGTCTCTGACTCCCACTCCACCTCCTCTAATAAGCAGCAGCTCAGCCAATCACAGGCGGCGGAGCTGATTAATCGTGCGCTGAATGTCTTCGCTATTTATATCCGCTGCGCTGAGACATCTCAACAGGTCGGAATAACGCGGCTCACAATCACACGGAAATAGGTTAATTAAACATGATTCAGAGCGAGGCAGAAAATCCACCGCGAGGAGAAAGAAGTCTCCGATATCTACAAACCGAGACCGACGCATTCCGGGGACTGGCAGATGTGTGGGGGGTTCCGTCATCTTCACATGTACAGCATGGAGAGTGGAGGCTGTGCAAAGACACGTAATCACCCATAGCAACCGGAGTCCATGGATTGGAGGAAGTTCAGGGAAGGAGGCATCGGGGTCCCTTCACAAAGTCAACCAAATCTGAGTCCAAAAAATACAGTGATGGTCTGGAGACCAACAATGACACCCTAATATTTGGGGGTCCCAGAACAATGACACCCTGACACTTGGGGTCCCAGAACAATGACACACTGACACTTGGGGGTCCCAGAACAATGACACACTGACACTTGGGGGTCCCAGAACAATGACACCCTGATACTTGGGGGTCCAGAACACTGACACCCTGACACTTGGGGGTCCAGAACAATGACACCCTGATACTTGGGGGTCCAGAACAATGACACCCTGATACTTGGGGGTCCCAGAACAATGACACCCTGATACTTGGGGACCCAGAACAATGACACACTGACACTTGGGGTCCCAGAACAATGACACACTGACACTTGGGGGTCCCAGAACAATGACACCCCTGACACTTGGGGGTCCCAGAACAATGACACACTGATACTTGGGGGTCCCAGAACAATGACACCCTGATACTTGGGGACCCAGAACAATGACACACTGACACTTGGGGGTCAAGAACAATGACACACTGACACTTGGGGGTCCCAGAACAATGACACCCTGACACTTGGGGGTCCAGAACAATGACACACTGACACTTGGGGGTCCCAGAACAATGACACCCTGACACTTGGGGTCCCAGAACATTGACACCCTGACACTTGGGGGTCCCAGAACAATGACACCCTGACACTTGGGGGTCCCAGAACAATGACACCCTGACACTTGGGGGTCCAGAACAATGACACCCTGACACTTTGGGGTCCCAGAACAATGACACACTGACACTTGGGGGTCCCAGAACAATGACACCCTGACACTTGGGGGTCCCAGAACAATGACACCCTGACACTTGGGGGTCCCAGAACAATGACACCCTGACACTTGGGGGTCCAGAGCAATAACACCCTGACACTTGGGGGTCCCAGAACAATGACACCCTGACACTTGGGGGGTCCCAGAACAATGACATACTGACACTTGGGGTCCAAAACAATGACACCCTGCCACTTGGGGGGTCCCAGAACAATGACACCCTGACACTTGGGGGTCCCAGAACAATGACACCCTGACACACTGACACTTGGGGTCCCAGAACAATGACACCCTGACAATTGGGGGGGGTCCCAGAACAATGACACACTGACACTTGGGGGTGGGGGCCCAGAACAATGACACCCTGACACTTGGGGGGGGGGGGGGTCCCAGAACAATGACACCCTGACACTTGGGGTCCAGAACAATGACACTGACACTTGGGGGTCCAGAACAATGACACACTGACACTTGGGTACCCAGAACAATGACACCCTGACACTTGGGGGTCCCAGAACAATGACAACCCGGACACTTGGGGTCCCAGAACAATGACACCCGACACTTGGGGGTCCCTGAACAATGACACCCTGACACTTGGGGTCCCATGACACAAATGAAAACACCCTGACACTTGGGGGTCCAGGGTCCAGAAACTTGGGGTCCCCCAGAACAATGACACCCTGGAACTTGGGGGTCCCAGAACTCTGACACACTGACACTTGGGGGTCCAGAACAATGACACTTGGGGGTCCCAAACAATGACACCCGACCCTTGGGGGTCCAGGGACACCCTGACCCTTGGGGGACCCAGAACAATGACACCCCTACACTTGGGGGTCCCAGAACAATGACAACCCTGACACTTTGTGGGTCCAGAAACAAATGACACACCGATACTGGGGGTCCCAGAACAACCCTGACACTTGGGTGGTGGGTCCTGAACACTGACACAGAACAACTGACACACACTTGGGGGTCCAGACATTGACCTGACACAATTGACACTTGGGGGGGTGACACCCAGAACAATGACACCCTGACACTTGGGGGTCCCAGAAACAATGACAGGGGGTCCCCTGACACCCTGACACTTGGGCACAAGGGTCCCAGAACAATGAACACCCCTTGACACTATTGGGGGTCCCGACACTGACACCTGAACTGGGGCGGTCCAGAACAAAACAATGACACCCTCCCCAGACAAGCAATGACTACTTGGGGGTCCCAGAACAATGACACCCTGACACTTGGGGTCCCAGAACAATGACACCCTGACCACAATGGACACACCTGACACTTGGGGGTCCCAGAACAATGACACACTGACACACTGACACTCCCCAAGACACAATGACACCCTACAACTTGGGGGGGCATCCTGACAAGAACAATGACACCAAACACACTGAGCAGTATGTTCACACACGCCAATCATTTTTGGGGTCCATGTATATGGGTTGGGGGTTCTGCGCTCCTTTTTTTGTACAGAATTGATTCTCTCCGCAGAATCAGCATTAAACGCAGTGGAATTGTGTTCTTGGGATACGGTAATCCCCCAGCAATCCTCCCCACCCCCACATCACTGCCATTGTTAATGCTCTACAATTAGCTCACAATTAATTAGAAAGTTACAAAATATAAGAAGCGGCGTGCCGCGTCACATACAGGAGCGAACGTATAGATGGCGGCTCCCGATCCCGAGCTCGCACCCCGGGGTGATCAATTTTTTATTTTCTCACAATTAAAATGGTTCAAACTGACAAAGTTATTTTCCACTCCGCTGTTTTCCTGTAAATTGCAGATTGTTAATGATCCCCCCCTTGCAGAGTCTCTGGCAGCCCCTCCCCCCTCTGAGTGTCAATGGCAGAGTAGACCTGCAGAGATTCCAAAGTATTCAGATTCACGCCAAAAATAATAATATCCTTGTAATTCGCTATTCTGTGTATATTGAAGCTCAATTTAACTTTCACTTTAAATTTGCCTAAATACATTACAGGAACATCAAAAGAAAGAATTACAATTTGTTTTCTTTAGAAAGCAGCCACAGCCTGTGGAGGTAGAAAAGCCTGTCCCCTGCCAGCAAGGATCCCTGCTTTCTGTGTGTAAGCAGCGGTCACTCTGCAGAGGTCTGACACGTCCCCTGTTGAGTCAGAGCCTCAGCTCTCCAATCAGCAAGGAGTATCAGCTTTGCCAATTGCAAGCAGCAATTCAGCAGGGGGCGCTCTGCTGTGAATGAGCTCTTCCAATTCCTCTCAGAAATATAGAAACGGGGGGTTAGGAACCCCATAAATTCAAATCCTGTCTGAGACCGAGATGTGACAATATGGCCCAGGTCCAAAAACAACCCCTTTATCAAGAAGACCTCTGAAATGTTGGGCTTTGGGACATTTCTCACCTGACTGTATTATACCTTTTTTTTTTACTTTTCTACAATGTTTTTTTACATTTATTTATTGGAGATTTTATTGGGCACCGAGAAATATTGTTACATAGGGCATTGCTGTGAGATATATTCACATCAGAGATCTCCATCATGAACTCCTTTTAGGCTTTGATATATAAGAAGAAGAAGAGGAGGCGGAGAAGAGGAGAAGAAGAAGAAGAAGAGGAAGAAGAAGAAGAAGAAGAGGAGAAGAGGAGAAGAAGAAGAGGAGGAGGAGGAGGAGGAGGAGGAGGAGGAGAAGAAGAAGAAGAAAAAAAAGAAGAAGAAGAAGAAGAAGAAGAAGAAGAAGAGGAGGAGGAGGAGGAGGAGAAGGAGGAGAAGAAGAAGAAAAAGAAAAAAAGAAGAAGAAGAAAAAGAGGAGGAGGAGGAGCAGCAGGAGGAGGAGAAGAAGAAGAAGAAGAAGAAGAAGAAGAAGAAGAAGAAGAAGAAAGAATAGAAGAAGAAGAAGAAGAGAAGAGGAGGAGGAGGAGGAGAAGGAGAAGAAAAAGAAAAAAAGAAGAAGAAGAAGAAAAAGAGGAGGAGGAGGAGCAGAAGAAGAAGAAGAAGAAGAAGAAGAAGAAGAAGAAGAAGAGAGGAGGAGGAGGAGGAGGAGGCGGAGAAGATAAGGAAGAAGAAGAAGAAGAAGAAGAAGAAGAGGATGAGGAGGAGAAGACGGGGAAGAAGAAGAAGAAGAGAGAAAAAGAAGAGGAACAGGAGAGAAAGAGGGGAGGGAAGGAAGAGGAGTGGAAGAGGAGAGACAGAGAAGAGGAAGAGGAAGGGAAGAGGAGAGGAAGAGGAGAGAAAGAGGAGAGGAGTGGAAGAGGAGAGGAAAATGAGAGGAAGAAGGAGGAGAGGAAAATGAGAGGAAGAGGAGAGCAGAGAAGTATAGGAAGAGGGGAGAAGAGGACAGGAAGAGGGGAAGAAAAAGAGAGAAGGAGAGGAAGAGGAGCGGAGAGGAGAGGAAAAGGCTAGGAAGAGGGAGAGGTAAGAGAAGAAGAAAAGAGAGGAAAGGAAGAGGAAGATGAGAAGAAGATAAGTGGAGAAGAAGAGAGGAGGAGAGTGGAGAAGATGAATGGGAAAAGGCAAAGAAGAGGAATAGGACAGGAAGAGGAGAGGAGAAGAAAAAAAATGAGAGGAGAGGTAGATGAGAAGAAGAGGAGTGGGAAAGAAGAGAGAAGGCAAGGACGAGGGGAGGAAGAGAAAAAGATGAGGAAGAGAAGAGGAAAAGAAAAGAGGAGGAGAGGAAGAGGAGAGGAATGGAAAGAGGGAGAGGAGAGAAGAAGAAAAGACGAGAAGAGAGCAGAGGAGGAGAGAAGGAAAGGAGAAATAGAGGAAGATGAAAATAAGAGGAGAGAAGAGAGGAAGAAGAGGAGAAGAAAAGAGGAGAGGAAGAAGAGGAGAATAAAAGAGGAGAGGAGAAGAAGAGGAGAAGAAAAGAGGAGAGGGAGAGGAGAAAAGAAAAGAGGAGAGGGAAGGGTAGAGGGAGAAAGAGAGAGGAGAGGAGGAGAAAACCTCCCCGGCAGGGACACAGAAGGTACAATTTTAGCTGGAGTTTGGATTTAGTAGAAGTATAAACAGTTAGACAAATATCCACAATCAGAGGGTCCCACCATATTCATCCTTACAACTGGAAGGGAAAACCATCACGGACTTACTATACCTAATATTACCCCAAGTACCCCTAAACCCTTATTTAAGACCCCCCACTGCCAAACCAATAGCTGGCCGGATAGTTACTTTATTGACATTTTTTTTTTTTACAGAGAAGTAGACAATCCTCCGAGCCGACTCCTCTCTATTCGTTCTACTGACCCCTCCTCACCCCCTTGTAATCCCCGGAGCCGTACAATAACTTACCAACCAATTCTGCTTAGAATTTGTTTTCTATTGTATCTTATACAGAACCAGTGTGACCCGCCAACCTGGACTGATCTTCATGAAGAAACTACCTGTATGATGTAACGTCTCTTTGGAACCTTCTGTCACCTCCATACAACAGGAAGTGAGAGATATTTCCCCAAAGTGAGGGGAGATCTCAGTGGAACTGATGTCCTCAGTGGAAGGTGATCCCTCTATTCCAGTTCTGAGGAAACTCAGAAGGTTTCAGTGTTGGTGACACTACAACAAATAGGGTAAGTGAACCGAGAGAGTGATGAAAACCTAACAGGGGTACTAACCCTCCCCTACACCATTCAAATCTAGAAAAAGGTTTTGGCTCTACATAAACTTTATTCCATATGTTGGTGGTCAGTGAAATGCTCCAATACTTGGATGGTCAGTAGAGAGATTCCCTTCCCTTAGAAATCTTCCCATTTGAAGAAGATCCTCCTTGTGGTTAGTTGAAGAAGGGCCCCAATACTCTGGTGGTCATTTGGAAAAATGCTCCTTCTATTGGTGGTCAGTGGGAGAAAGGAACCTATTATAATCATGGTCATTGAAAGCAGGACCTACTTACACTGGTGGTCATTGGGAGAGGGACCTCTTTACATTGGTGGTCATTGAGAGAAGGGCCGCCTTACTCTAGTGGTCATTGGGAGAAGGGCCTCCTTACGCTGGTGGTCATTGAGAGAAGGGACTCCTTACTCTGGTGGTCATTGGGAGAAGGGCCTCCTTACTCTGGTGGTCATTGAGAGAAGGACCTCCTTACTCTGGTGGTCATTGAGAGAAGGGACTCCTTACTCTGGTGGTCATTAGGAGAAGGGCCTCCTTACTCTGGTGGTCATTGGGAGAAGGGCCTCCTTACTCTGGTGGTCATTGGGAGAAGGGCCTCCTTACTCTGGTGGTCATTGAGAGAAGGACCTCCTTACTCTGGTGGTCATTGTGAGAAGGGCCTCCATATACTGGTGGTCATTGGGAGAAGGGCCTCCTTACTCTGGTCGTTATTGGGAGAAGGGCCTCCTTACTCTGGTGGTCATTGAGAGAAGGACCTCCTTACTCTGGTGGTCATTGAGAGAAGGGACTCCTTACTCTGGTGGTCATTAGGAGAAGGGCCTCCTTACTCTGGTGGTCATTGGGAGAAGGGCCTCCTTACTCTGGTGGTCATTGGGAGAAGGGCCTCCTTACTCTGGTGGTCATTGAGAGAAGGACCTCCTTACTCTGGTGGTCATTGTGAGAAGGGCCTCCATATACTGGTGGTCATTGGGAGAAGGGCCTCCTTACTCTGGTGGTCATTGGGAGAAGGGCCTCCTTACTCTGGTGGTCATTGGGAGAAGGGCCTCCTTACTCTGGTGGTCATTGGGAGAAGGGCCTCCATATACTGGTGGTCATTGGGAGAAGGACCTCCTTACTCTGGTCGTTATTGGGAGAAGGGCCTCCTTACTCTGGTGGTCATTGGGAGAAGGGCCTCCTTACCCTGGTGGTCATTGGGAGAAGGGCCTCCTTACTCTGGAGGTCATTGGGAGAAGGGCCTCCTTACTCTGGAGGTCATTGGGAGAAGGGCCTCCTTACTCTGGTGGTCATTGGGGGAGGGGCCTCCCTACTCTGGTGGTCATTGGGAGAAGGGCCTCCTTACTCTGGTGGCCATTGGGGGAGGGGCCTCCTTACTCTGGTCGTTATTGGGAGAAGGGCCTCCTTACTCTGGTGGTCATTGGGAGAAGGGCCTCCTTACTCTGGTGGTCATTGAGAGAAGGGCCTCCTTACTCTGGTGGTCATTGGGAGAAGGGCCTCCTTACTCTGGTGGTCATTGGGAGAAGGGCCTCCTTACTCTGGTGGTCATTGGGAGAAGGGCCTCCTTACTCTGGTGGTCATCGAGAGAAGGGCCTCCTTACTCTGGTGGTCATTGAGAGAAGGGCCTCCTTACTCTGGTGGTCATTGGGAGAAGGGCCTCCTTACTCTGGTGGTCATTGGGGGAGGGGCCTCCTTACTCTGGTGGTCATTGGGGGAGGGGCCTCCTTACTCAGGTGATCATTGAGAGAAGGGCCGCCTTACTCTGGTGGTCATTGGGAGAAGGGCTTCCTTAATCTGGTGGTCATTGGGGGAGGGGCCTCCTTACTCTGGTGGTCATTGGGGGAGGGGCCTCCTTACTCTGGTGGTCATTGGGGGAGGGGTCTCCTTACTCTGGTGGTCATTGGGAGAAGGGCCTCCTGGTGGTCATTCCTCATTCCTCATACTGGTGGTGGTCAGTGTGAAGAATACCCCCTTATATACAGTAGATCGGTAAAGCGATGATTGGTGGGAACTCATCTGAGTGTCTGATATTTCTCGTTGCTCTTGGAACCCCCCGGAACCTCTGGAGGAGCCCCGGGATTGGCTGAGGAAGCCGCTTCCATATTTGATGAGTCGGAGGACGAGTCGTGTGCTGAGCTCCGGGGATTATCGCTGTTCATCTCTATGATCTTCATCTCTTTGCTCCTCTACATCCTCCGGGTGTCGCAGGTTGGCAGTGGACTGTCCTGTGGATATCAGATTGGATAACGAACGTTGAGTCGTTCCCGCGCATCGCATTTTATATCGTCCGTCACCCAGAACTTCTACGACCCGGAAAGGAGCCGACCGGCTTCGCGTTTTTCTCTGGCGCCGTCGCACTGTATGGGGGGGGGGGGGGGGGATTATTTTTCCAATTACATCGCCCACATGAAAGGGAAACGGTTGGAACGCGGCCTCCTTTGAAGATTGTGGAGACGGGCGCATTATCCGGCACCTCCTGGGACCCGCATGTGATCTGCCACTTCACACAACCAATTCACCGCTCGTTAAAGGAGGACTCCGAGCCAACGCAAGGCAGAGAGACGGCAGATCCCTCAATCACGGGGACGGGTCTGACACCCTCACAAAGTCCGTGTCAGCTTGTACAGCTTGTACTGCGATGGGCAGAGAGACGCCGCGGGAAATTCATGACAAAGGTTGTTCTAAAATAATGAGACGTGAAGTCATGTGATCAGTCTACAGCTATGGGATTGGCTGAGAAGCTGAACTCCGGGAAAACACGCCGACTGAATACATAGAAAGAATTACTGCCCATCCAGTCCTGAGACTTATACACAGCACAGCCCGGCGCCACCTTTGTTCAGGCATCATCCAGAGTCACCATCTATTTTCTAGACTAAGATGCTGGTTCAGAGATGATACGGTCCTGTAAATTCTGGTGTAAGTGCAGTTCTCGGCTGTGTTCACAAATGTCTGACACAGATCAGCCCCTGCTGCGGCATCTCACCTTTTGACTTGATACAGTGTTATAATGTACAGTCTGATCACTGGGGGAGGGGAGACTGAGGAAATTACTCCTCCTCCTTCTACAACGTTACAATGTACAGTCTGATCACTGGGGGGAGGGGAGACTGAGGAAATTACTCCTCCTCCTTCTACAAAGTTACAATGTACAGTCTGATCACTGGGGGGAGGGGAGACTGAGGAAATGACTCCTCCTTCTACAAAGTTACAATGTACAGTCTGATCACTGGGGGGAGGGGAGACAGAGGAAATGACTCCTTCTCCTTCTACAAAGTTACAATGTACAGTCTGATCACTGGGGGAGGGGAGACTGAGGAAATGACTCCTCCTTCTACAAAGTTACAATGTACAGTCTGATCACTGGGGGAGGGGGGGTCACATGTTGCCATGTGATTGCATAATTTCCTTTAGATTTACTGAAATGATGTAGTGCCCGGGCCCCCTGATGGGATAGAGATTGGTCGGATAGAGATTGGTCGGATAGGTTAGTGGGGTTCTCCTGCCTATAGATGATTGTACGGTCAGATTGTATAGTGGATGGTGACCCCCCTGGCACTGATCTGAGTTCTCATCCGCTCTCAGCCCAACATCTCTCTCTCCTGGTGAAATCGCTAATTAAACGCACATCACCCAGCAGTCAGGCGTGACTTGTTTAATTGACGGTCGGATCCATCTCTTACTCAGAGACGCCGACAATGAGAGCTTAATGACACTATTGTATTAACACCATCAGCAGCAGCCGGGCCCCCCGCCGCCTGACAGAGCCCAATTATTACCCCGCTGCACTTCAGAGTCTCTCTCCTCTACACACACAATGATGCCGCCTAAAGCACCTACAATCCGGGAGTTCCAGGTTCACAGACCACACCACCAACCCAACCAATACACAACCAATACATGACCAATACATGACCAATACATGACCAATACACAACCAATACACGACCAATACACAACCAATACATGACCAATACACGACCAATACATGACCAATACATGACCAATACATGACCAATACACAACCAATACACGACCAATACATGACCAATACAAGCCAATACATGACCAATACACAACCAATACATGACCAATACACAACCAATACACGACAAATACACAACCAATACATGACCAATACATGACCAATACAAGCCAATACATGACCAATACACAACCAATACATGACAAATACACGACCAATACATGACCAATACATGACCAATACAAGACCAATACACAACCAATACATGACCAATACACGACCAATACACGACCAATACACGACCAATACACGACCAATACATGACCAATACACGACCAATACATGACCAATACACGACCAATACATGACCAATACACAACCAATACACGACCAATACATGACCAATACACGACCAATACAGGACCAATACATGACCAATACACGACCAATACATGACCAATACATGACCAATACACGACCAATACATGACCAATACATGACCAATACACAACCAATACATGACCAATACACGACCAATACATGACCAATACACAACCAATACATGACCAATACACGACCAATACAGGACCAATACATGACCAATACACGACCAATACATGACCAATACATGACCAATACACGACCAATACATGACCAATACATGACCAATACACGACCAATACATGACCAATACATGACCAATACATGACCAATACACAACCAATACAAATACATGACCAATACATGACCAATACACAAACAAATACATGACCAATACATGACCAATACATGACCAATACATGACCAATACACAACCAATACACGACCAATACATGACCAATACACAACCAATACATGACCAATACACAACCAATACACAACTAATACACGACCAATACACGACCAATACACGACCAATACATGACCAATACATGACCAATACAAGCCAATACATGATCAATACACGACAAATACACAACATGACAAATACATGACCAATACATGACCAGTACATGACCAATACATGACCAATATAAAACAATAATAGAAAACACGCTGGCAGGTAAATAAACAGAAAAACTTGCTGGCAAAAAAATAGTCAAACGATGTAACAGTGATAATTGTGTAAATTGCTGCACTAGTTTACGCAGTTATCAATACACAACCAATACATGACTAATACAAGCCAATATACAACCAATACATGACTAATACATGACCAATACACAACCAATACAAGACCAATACACAACCAATACATGACCAATATATGACCAATATATGACCAATACATGACCAATATATGACCAGTACATAACCAATACATGACCAATACATGATCAATACACGACCAATATATGACCAATACATGACCAATATATGACCAATACATGACCAATACATGACCAATACACAACCAATAAATAACATATAAAAAACACCTAAAAATTTAAATATATACATAAAAAAATATGAATATAAAACATATAAATATAAACAGATAAATATAAATAAAAAATAATTATAATGAAGCAAATAAATAAGACTAAAAAATAAAGTCAGAAAAAAAAAGGAAAATCCAAACCAAGTCCTGCACTGAGTTATTGATCTCAGGCGGTATGAAGACCTCGCCGCCCGCCGGCTGGTGAATGATCCCCTAATGTTAATAAAAGTGTCACTCATTGGTTTTCTAGTTGAACTCTGGGGGTGGGTTTTATTGCCGGGTTGTGTTGGTCCCGCTTGGCACGAGGTCAGTACACATATCTGAGGGAACTCTATGGAGAATCCTTGTAGTAGATTTGTCTCTGTTGTCTTCCAAGTCCTGTGCTGAGCAGCTGCCCTGCTGAATAGTGACCAGAGGAGGGCGCTCACTCCGCAGAGGGGCTTTTCACAGAATGCCTTTGATTGCCCTCAATGAATGCAAGGTGTTCTCTGATTGGACAAAGTGGAGACTGTGATGTCATTGCCCCGCCTATCCACCTTCTTCAATTGGAAAACGCCTTGCATTCATTAATAAAATGCAACACAATCTCAAATTGGTGCAGTGTAGTAGTAGTGTACTAGTGATGTACCAGTGATGTACTAGTGGTGTAGTGCGGGTGTAGTAGTGGTGTGGTAGCAGTATAATAGGAGCGTATTAGTGGTGTAGTAAGGGTGTAGTAGAAATGTAGTAGTGGTATAGTAGAGGCATAGTAGTGGTGTAGTATTGCTGTAGTAGCAGTGTGGTAGCGGTGTATTAAGGGTGTAGTAGTGGTGTAGTAGGAGTATATTAGTGGTGTAGTAGAGATGTAGTAGTAATGTAGTAGGTGTGTATTAGCAGTGTAGTAAGGGTGTAGTAGAGGTGTGGTAGCGGTGTAGTAGGAGTGTATTAGAGGTGTAGTAGGAATGTATTAGTGGTGTAGTAAGGGTGTAGTAGCGGTGTAGTAGGAGTGTATTAGTGGTATAGTAAGGGTGTAGTAGTGGTGTAGTAGGAGTGTATTAGTTGTATTGTAGTGGTGTAGTAGCGGTGTAGTAGGAGTGTATTAGTGGTATAGTAAGGGTGTAGTAGAGGTGTAGTAGTGGTGTAGTAGCAGTGTGGTAGCGGTGTAGTAGGAGTGTATTAGTGGTATAGTAGAGGGGTAGTAAGAGTGTATTAGCGGTATAGTAAGGGTGTAGTAGTGGTGTAGTAGCGGTGTGGTAGCGGTGTAGTAGGAGTATATTAGTGGTATAGTAGTGGTGTAGTAGCGGTGTAGTAGAAATGTATTAGCGGTGTAGTAGAGGTGTAGTAGCAGTGTGGTAGCGGTGTAGTAGGAGTGTATTAGTGGTATAGTAGAGGGGTAGTAGGAGTGTATTAGCGGTATAGTAAGGGTGTAGTAGTGGTGTAGTAGCGGTGTGGTAGCGGTGTAGTAGGAGTGTATTAGTGGTATAGTAGTGGTGTGGTAGAGGTGTAGTAGGAGTGTATTAGCGGTATAGTAAGGGTGTAGTAGTGGTGTAGTAGCGGTGTAGTAGCGGTGTAGTAGTGGTGCCTACTTATTGATGTCCAGCTTCTAGAGGGCTCTCACAGCTGTGGTATATACAGAGTTACATTGGCCCAAACTGATACATTGTAATTATATAAAATCTCCACAACCGGACTTCTTCATGAACATTTTTACTTGCTGTTGTTTCAGTAACAATATGAAGGACATTCTGATACAGTGATAATGACGATTGTTTCTCGAGAACGATTTTATGATACACTCGCAATGTTCTCTTTTCTTCACAATTATAAATATCTAAAGCTCGGCGCCGTTCTGCGCTCATTAGGGCTCCCATGTAGAACGACCTTGGAGATAAAAACAAATGCAAATAATTTTTTGAAGTGTGCGCCGGAATTTGTCACCTCACAGAAAAATAACGTCTTCCTCGCAATGATGATCCACCGCTAATTACATTTCCATCTCCCGGGGTCAGGAGGTCAGATATAAATATATGGATTATATTAAATGACGCAAAATTACATTGTTATTATTCATTTCTAAATTGTCACCTCACACCGCGCACCTCGTACCGCGCACCACACGCACCTCACACCTCGCACCTCATACCGCACACCTCATACCGCACACCTCGTACCGCGCATCATACACCGCGCACCACACGCACCTCACACCGCGCACCTCATACCGCACACCTCGTACCGCACACCTCGTACCGCGCACCTCGTACCACGCACCTCGTACCGCGCATCATACACCGCGCACCTCGTACCGCGCACCTCGTACCGCGCATCACACACCGCACACCTCGTACCGCGCACCTCACACCGCGCAACTCACACCGCGCACCTCACACCGCGCACCTCGCACCATACACCGCACACCTCGTACCGCGCACCTCATACCGCGCACCTCGTACCACGCACCTCGTACCGCGCATCATACACCGCGCACCATACACCGCGCACCTCGTACCGCGCATCACACACCGCACACCTCCTACCGCACACCTCATACCGCACACCTCGTACCGCGCACCTCGTACCACGCACCTCGTACCGCGCAACATACACCGCGCACCTCGTACCGCGCACCTCGTACCGCGCACCTCGTACCGCGCATCACACACCGCACACCTCGTACCGCGCACCTCACACCGCGCAACTCACACCGCGCACCTCACACCGCGCACCTCGCACCATACACCGCACACCTCGTACCGCGCACCTCGTACCGCGCACCTCGTACCGCGCACCTCGTACCACGCACCTCGGACCGCGCAACATACACCGCGCACCTCGTACCGCGCACCTCGTACCGCGCATCACACACCGCACACCTCGTACCGCGCACCTCACACCGCGCAACTCACACCGCGCACCTCACACCGCGCACCTCGCACCATACACCGCACACCTCGTACCGCGCACCTCGTACCGCGCACCTCGTACCACGCACCTCGTACCGCGCATCATACACCGCGCACCATACACCGCGCACCTCGTACCGCGCATCACACACCGCACACCTCATACCGCACACCTCATACCGCACACCTCGTACCGCGCACCTCGTACCACGCACCTCGTACCGCGCATCATACACCGCGCACCTCGTACCGCGCACCTCGTACCGCGCACCTCGTACCGCGCATCACACACCGCACACCTCGTACCGCGCACCTCACACCGCGCAACTCACACCGCGCACCTCACACCGCGCACCTCGCACCAGACACCGCACACCTCGTACCGCGCACCTCGTACCGCGCACCTCGTACCGCGCACCTCGTACCACGCACCTCGTACCGCGCATCATACACCGCGCACCTCGTACCGCGCATCACACACCGCACACCTCATACCGCACACCTCATACCGCACACCTCGTACCGCGCACCTCGTACCACGCACCTCGTACCGCGCATCATACACCGCGCACCTCGTACCGCGCACCTCGTACCGCGCACCTCGTACCACGCACCTCGTACCGCGCATCATACACCGCGCACCTCGTACCGCGCATCACACACCGCACACCTCATACCGCACACCTCATACCGCACACCTCGTACCGCGCACCTCGTACCACGCACCTCGTACCGCGCATCAAACACCGCGCACCTCGTACCGCGCACCTCGTACCGCGCACCTCGTACCGCGCACCTCGTACCGCGCATCACACACCGCACACCTCGTACCGCGCACCTCACACCGCGCAACTCACACCGCGCACCTCACACCGCGCACCTCGCACCACACACCGCACACCTCGTACCGCGCACCTCGTACCGCGCACCTCGTACCGCGCACCTCGTACCACGCACCTCGTACCGCGCATCATACACCGCGCACCTCGTACCGCGCACCTCGTACCTCGCACCTCACACCGCGCAACTCACACCGCGCACCTCACACCGCGCACCTCACACCATACACCGCACACCTCGTACCGCACACCATACACCGTTCACCTCACACCTCGTACCGGGCACCATACATCCCGAAACACACACCGCGCACCTCGCATTTTGTTATGTTACAACCAAAAATGTAAACAAAAATCCAATGAAACCAATTGCCTTCAGAAGTCACCTAATTAGTAAATAGAGTCCACCTGTGTGTCATTTAATCTCAGTATAAATACAGCTGTTCTGTGAAGCCCTCAGAGGTTTGTTAGAGAACCTTAGTGAACAAACAGCATCATGAAGGCCAAGGAACACCCCAGACAGGTCAGGGATAAAGTTGTGGAGAAGTATAAAGCAGGGTTAGGTTATATAAAGATCTCCCAAGCTTTGACCATCTCACTGAGCTCTGTTCAATCCATCATCGGAAAATGGAAAGAGTATGGGCACAACTGCAAACCTACCAAGACACGGCCGTCCACCTAAACTGACCGGGCCGGGCAAGGAGAGCATTCATCAGAGAAGAGCCAAGAGGTCCATGGTAACTCTGGAGGAGCTGCAGAGATCCACAGCTCAGGGGGGAGAGTCTGTCCACAGGACAACTATTAGTCGTGTTCTCCACAAATCTGCCCTTTATGGAAGAGTGACAAGAAGAAAGACATTGGAGAAAGAAAGTCATAAGAAGTCCTGTTTGTAGTTTGTGAGAAGCCATGTGGGGGAGGGGAGCAAACATGTGGAAGAAGGTGATCTGGTCACATGACACCAAAATTCTACTTTGTGGCCTAAAAGCAAAACGCTATGTGTGGGGGAAACTAACACTGCCCATCCCCCTGATCACACCATCCCCACCGTGAGACATGGTGGTGGCAGCATCATGTGGTGGGGATGGTTTTCTTCAGCAGGGACAGGGAAGCTGCTCAGAGTTGATGGGAAGATGGATGGAGACAAATACAGGACAATCTTAGAAGAAAATCTGTTAGAGTCGGCAAAAGACTTGAGACTGGGGGGGAGGGTCACCTTCCAGCAGGACAACGACCCGAAACATACAGCCAGAGCTACAATGGAATGGTTTAGATCAAAGCATATTCATGTGTTAGAATGGCCCAGTCACAGTCCAGACCTAAATCCCATTGAGAATCTGTGGCAAGACCTGAAAATTGCTGATCACAGACGCTCTCCATCCAATCTGACAGAGCTTGAGAGATTTTACAAAGAAGAAGAATGGGCAAAAATGTCCTCTCTAGATGGGCAAAGCTGGTAGAGACACGCCCAAAAAGACTTGTAGAGAAAAGGGGGTTCTACAAAGTATTGACTCCGGGGGGCGCCATACAAATGCCCCTCCCCCCCCACACTTTTCACATATTTATTTGTATCATTTATCATTTTCCTTCCACTTCACAATTATGAGACACTTTGTGTTGGTCTATCACATAAAATCCCAATAAATACATTTATGTTTTTGGTTGTAACAAAATGTGGGGAATGTCAAGGGGTATGAATACTTTTTCCAGGCACTGTATCTCTCTCTCTATCTATCTATCAGCCTCCTCTCTTCCCCGCCTCCAGCGTGCCTATTGGTCCTCTCTATATTCTCTCTATCCCCCTCCCCCCCGGCTCCAAGTGCCTGAATCATGTTAGACTGACAGCAATGCGTCTCCATAGTGACTTCCTCTGCGGCGCAGATAATATGAGAACAGATTTCACTCGGTTATATTAGCTGCACTCAGTATATATTGTATCTGTGAATTGATGAAGATTCTCCTTTCAGCGGCACGCGGGAATGAAGGTAAATCATTAATATAATAAGACCCTCTCGTTCCCCTCCCCCGACCTTGGCGTGACACTTCGCTCTCTTCGCACCCCTCGCAGTCGCAGGGAGGTGACAGCTGTAATTGTGTTCACTTCTCCTCGCAGTTCTCCAAGTGACGGGATGCTGCAAATTAGGAGTGTGAGGCACCAAAAAAGAGCACTCAGCGATTCTCCCGCGCAGGCGCGGCACGCCGGGCGCCGTGGAACGTGATCAGAGGTATACAGACTGGAGGGTCGTGAAATACATCCTCAGAACTCTTCATCTACAGACATCCAGAGGGGTGACTCAAAGACATCCAGCCGGGTATTATGTGTGCTGTCAGTGCCGAGTAATCAGCAGTGGAAAGTCGATCTTCTATCCATCCGCAGGTTGCTGGAGATTTCCTATTTGTTCCCTTCACTTCCTGGCTATGGGGCGGAGTTGGCTTGGAATGGTGATTCGAATAATTGTTTACAATCGATACACAAAGGATTAAACCTGAAGTTTAATCTGGCTCCCCCCCCCTCATCACTGGGTCTCTGTGCTTCTCTATGCAACGCAGGCAGATTACGTCTAGTGGGAGGGGCTGTACAAAGCTTCCTTATGACATCACAGCACCCGGCCTCAGTGCTCCTCTCCAGAGCTGCAAGCAGTGGGAGGAGTTATGCAAATGTCAATATGCCTTGATGGGTGGGCGTTCCCAGGCAGGCTGTATTTAATAAGGTAACACCCACTAGGACTGCGATTAGAAATCATGGGGACCCTGTACAGCCTACATGACAGGGACAACCCCCCCCCCCCCCCCCCAAATTACAAAAAAGTTTTTTTTTTTAAAGTGATGTTTTCCAATTCTTCTAAATATTTTTTTTTTAAAAATTTTAAACATAATTTTTTTTTTTTTTTTTTTAACACTGTTGGGGGGGGGGGGGGGGGCAGAATAACTAGGAGGCTCCTGTTCGCTCATAGACTGAAGCATAGTACACAGTTTGCTATGCTCATTCATGAATGGAGACAGTGAGCGATCGTTACTGATCACTCACTGTGTCCAATTCAGGAAAGGAAGATGCCAGGAAATTATATATTTACTGGCCCCTTCCCCCCACTCTCCATCCGCCTGGGTGACCACAGCAGCTGACAAGGAGGAAAGCCAACAACTCTGCGGGGGGACAAGGGAGGGGGGGCACGGGCACACAGGGGGGGGGATCATATGTGGGCAGCACAGGGAAGGGGGATTGGTTCGGCAGGACAGGAGGGCAATTACAGAACAATGCACTGTATCTGTGTCTCTCCCTCCAGCAGTTAAAAGCCAGTTTCTCCCCGTCTCCCTCTCGCCAGCTTTCAGCTGCTGGAGGGAGAGACACAGACACTGTGCATTGTTCTGTAATTGCCCTCCCCCGTCCCGCCACACCGATCCTCCTGCTGTCTGGGCCCCCTACAATAGGCCCGGTGGTACACCCCTATCAGTGGCCCTGACGCCCACATTTGATGCTGAGCCTCTATGATTGAAACAACTGAGATCCAATGAGTGAAAGGAGTGGGATGATACTGGACGTCACACCCAGCCAGGAAATGGGGCGGGGCTCTGTCTGACTTGCTGCAGCTTCCAATGAATATAGTGAGAAGCTCACAGTGTGCAGTGAAATTAGAGGAAGCCATTTCATTCCAGTAGAAGAGCCGGTAGTCCTGTGCAAGACTGAAGGGGGTGGGGGCAGGGTTTGGCTTAACAATCGGTGTAGTGAGCAGGATAAGGAGCGCAGGAGGGCGTGTGCAGGAAGAGGAGTGCAGGGTGAGGAGCGAAGGAGGAGGAGCACAAGGATAGGAGTGCAGGAGGAGGAGCGCAGGAGGAGGAGTGCCAGAGGAGGAGCGCAGGAAGAGGAGTGCAGGAGGAGGAGCGCGGGGTAAAGAGCGCAGGAGGAGGAGTACAAGTATAGGAGTGCAGGAGAAGTGCAGGAAGAGGAGTGCCGGAGGAGGAGCGCAGGAAGAGGAGTGCAGGAGGAGGAGCGCGGTGTAAGGAGCGCAGGAGGAGGAGTACAATAGGAGCGCAGGAGGAGGAGTGCAGGAGGAGGAGTGCAGGGCGAGGAGCACATGAGGAGGAGCACAAGGATAGGAGTGCAGGAGGAGAAGTGCAGGAGGAGGAGCGCAGGAAGAGGAGTGCCGGAGGAGGAGCGCGGTGTAAGGAGTGCAGGAGGAGGAGTACAATAGGAGCGCAGGAGGAGGAGAGCACCGAAAAGGATAGAAACAAACACTCTGAAGGGGGAGGGGGGAAGATTTGATTACTTTGTATCATTATTGGGGGACACAGAGAAGGAAATAAGTTACTTTGTATAATCAGAAAATGAATGGCGGATTGGCAGCGGCGCTCGCATTGTGAGTCTGGATGCTGCCGGCTCCTGAGCCTGTGGGTCATATAAAGTGATTGGAGGGTGGGGGAGGGGGCAGCGTGGCGGCTCTGCAGGGGTTAAGTGGCGGTGCAGGATTGGGGTGTCAGCGCTGTGACAGATTCTGAGGTGTGTCTGTGTCAGCGTTCAGCTCGCTCGGCGTGAAGAAGGTGCGACAGAATCATCGCTCAGGATCTGTAAAAAAAAACACAGAACGTTGGATTTAGGGGAATTGGGATCAAGGACTCCGAATTCCAGAATATGGGAATCCAAGACTTCAATGAACGCCGAGTTCATCGCCACGTCCCGCCCCGGAGGGTGGAGCAAAGTTACATCCTGGTGGAGTTAGGAGGACATGAAATAGGAGACAGCAGAGGAATTACCGGATAAAAATATCTGTAATGTGGAATAAAATCCCAGGATGTAAATGGCAAGCTCTGATTGGCTGCCTGGTCCAGCGTTGGCTGCATCATCTCATCACATCAGAGGTCCTCCCATCACATCAGAGGTCCTCCCATCACATCAGAGGTCCTCCCATCACATCAGAGGTCCCCTCATCACATCAGAGGTCCTCCCATCACATCAGAGGTCCCCTCATCACATCAGAGGTCCTCCCATCACATCAGAGGTCCCCCCATCACATCAGAGATCCCCCATCACATCAGAGGTCCCCTCATCCCATCAGAGGTCCTCCCATCACATCAGAGGTCCCCTCATCACATCAGAGGTCCTCCCATCACATCAGAGGTCCCCCCCATCACATCAGAGATCCCCCATCACATCAGAGGTCCTCCCATCACATCAGAGGTCCCCTCATCACATCAGAGGTCCTCCCATCACATCAGAGGTCCTCCCATCACATCAGAGGTCCCCTCATCACATCAGAGGTCCTCCCATCACATCAGAGGTCACCTCATCACATCAGAGGTCCCCTCATCACATCAGAGGTCCTCCCATCACATCAGAGGTCCTTCCATCACATCAGAGGTCCCCCCCATCACATCAGAGGTCCTCCCATCACATCAGAGGTCCCCTCATCACATCAGAGGTCCTCCCATCACATCAGAGGTCCTCCCATCACATCAGAGGTCCCCTCATCACATCAGAGGTCCCCCCATCACATCAGAGATCCCCCATCACATCAGAGGTCCTCCCATCACATCAGAGGTCCCCTCATCACATCAGAGGTCCTCCCATCACATCAGAGGTCCTCCCATCACATCAGAGGTCCCTCATCACATCAGAGGTCCTCCCATCACATCAGAGGTCCCCTCATCACATCAGAGGTCCTCCCATCACATCAGAGTTCCTCCCATCACATCAGAGGTCCCCTCATCACATCAGAGGTCCCCCCATCACATCAGAGGTCCCCCCATCACATCAGAGGTCCCTTCATCACATCAGAGGTCCCTTCATCACATCAGAGGTCCCTTCATCACATCAGAGGTCCTCCCATCACATCAGAGGTCCCCTCATCACATCAGAGGTCCCCTCATCACATCAGAGGTCCCCCCATCACATCAGAGGTCCCCCCCCCCATCACATCAGAGGTCCCTTCATCACATCAGAGGTCCCCTCATCACATCAGAGGTCCCCCCTTTACCTCAGAGGTCCCCCAACACATTAGAGGTCCCCCCATCACATCAGAGGTCCCTTCATCACATCAGAGGTCCCTTCATCACATCAGAGGTCCTCCCATCACATCAGAGGTCCTCCCATCACATCAGAGGTCCCCCCTTTACCTCAGAGGTCCCCCATCACATCAGAGGTCCTCCCATCACATCAGAGGTCCCTTCATCACATCAGAGGTCTCCTTATCACATCAGAGGTCCTCCCCCCATCACATCAGAGGTCCTCCCATCACATCAGAGGTCCCCTCATCACATCAGAGGTCCCCCCTTTACCTCAGAGGTCCCCCATCACATCAGAGGTCCTCCCATCACATCAGAGGTCCCTTCATCACATCAGAGGTCTCCTTATCACATCAGAGGTCCCCCCTTTACCTCAGAGGTCACCCAACACATTAGAGGTCCCCCATCACATCAGAGGGGTCTCTTATCACATCAGAGGTCCCCCCATCACATCAGAGGTCCCCTCATCACATCAGAGGTCCCCCCTTTACCTCAGAGGTCCCCCAACACATTAGAGGTCCCCCATCACATCAGAGGTCCCCCATCACATCAGAGGTCCCCCCTTTACCTCAGAGGTTCCCCATCACATCAGAGGTCCTCCCATCACATCAAAGGTTTTCCCCATCACATCAGAGGTCCCCCCATCCCATCAGAAGACCCCCATCACATCAGAGGTCCTCCATCACATCAGAGGTCCTCCCATCACATCAGAGTTCCTCCCATCACATCAGAGGTCCCCTCATCACATCAGAGGTCCCCCCATCACATCAGAGGTCCCCCATCACATCAGAGGTCCCTTCATCACATCAGAGGTCCCTTCATCACATCAGAGGTCCCTTCATCACATCAGAGGTCCTCCCATCACATCAGAGGTCCCCTCATCACATCAGAGGTCCCCTCATCACATCAGAGGTCCCCCCATCACATCAGAGGTCCCCCCATCACATCAGAGGTCCCTTCATCACATCAGAGGTCCCCTCATCACATCAGAGGTCCCCCCTTTACCTCAGAGGTCCCCCAACACATTAGAGGTCCCCCCATCACATCAGAGGTCCCTTCATCACATCAGAGGTCCCTTCATCACATCAGAGGTCCTCCCATCACATCAGAGGTCCTCCCATCACATCAGAGGTCCCCCCTTTACCTCAGAGGTCCCCCATCACATCAGAGGTCCTCCCATCACATCAGAGGTCCCTTCATCACATCAGAGGTCTCCTTATCACATCAGAGGTCCTCCCCCCATCACATCAGAGGTCCTCCCATCACATCAGAGGTCCCCTCATCACATCAGAGGTCCCCCCTTTACCTCAGAGGTCCCCCATCACATCAGAGGTCCTCCCATCACATCAGAGGTCCCTTCATCACATCAGAGGTCTCCTTATCACATCAGAGGTCCCCCCTTTACCTCAGAGGTCACCCAACACATTAGAGGTCCCCCATCACATCAGAGGGGTCTCTTATCACATCAGAGGTCCCCCCATCACATCAGAGGTCCCCTCATCACATCAGAGGTCCCCCCTTTACCTCAGAGGTCCCCCAACACATTAGAGGTCCCCCCATCACATCAGAGGTCCCCCATCACATCAGAGGTCCCCCCTTTACCTCAGAGGTTCCCCATCACATCAGAGGTCCTCCCATCACATCAAAGGTTTTCCCCATCACATCAGAGGTCCCCCCATCCCATCAGAAGACCCCCATCACATCAGAGGTCCTCCATCACATCAGATGTCCTCCCATCACATCAGAGGACCCCCCATCACATCAGAGGTCCTCCATCACATCAGAGGTCCCCCCATCCCATCAGAAGACCCCCATCACATCAGAGGTCCTCCATCACATCAGAGGTCCCCTCATCACATCAGAGGTCCCCCATCCCATCAGAAGACCCCCATCACATCAGAGGTCCTCCATCACATCAGAGGTCCTCCCATTACATCAGAGGTCCTCCCATCACATCAGAGGACCCTCATCACATCAGAGGTCCTCCCATTACATCAGAGGTCCTCCCATCACATCAGAGGTCCTCCCATCACATCAGAGGTCCTCCCATCACACCAGAGGTCCTCTCATCACATAAGAGGTCCCTCCATCACATCAGAGGTCCCTCCATCACATCAGAGGTCCTCCCATCACATCAGAGGTCCTCTCATCACATAAGAGGTCCCTCCATCACATCAGAGGTCCCCCCATCACATCAGAGGTCCTCTCATCACATCAGAGGTCCCTCCATCACATCAGAGGTCCTCCCATCACATCAGAGGTCCCCCCCATCACATCAGAGGTCCTCCATCACATCAGAGGTCCCCCCATCACATCAGAGGACCCCTCATCACATCAGAGGTCCTCCCATCACATCAGAGGTCCCCCCATCACATTGTATATTTGGATTCAGTTGGTATATATATTTTCAAATTGATTACAATTTCAGAAGACGGTTATATTTGTTCTATTCCATTCTATTTTATGCTTTTCTATTCCTTTCTGTATTTATTGCAATATGTTTCAATTTTGAATTTGAATAGGTGAAGGTCTCTGTGTAGTAGCTGTAAAGGGACAGTCTTTAGTCCCAACGCTTCAGCTGGCTAGCATTGGGGCCCAGCTGTACCATTGGAACATATGAGGATAGACCCAGTCATGCCTGCAGGCATCAATAAGGCCACCAGATGGTTGTGTGGTCAGTTCCTAAGGGACTCGGTCTCTCTAGCAGCAGATAGTATATCCCTACAACAGCTCCCCAGTCACCATCCGCCCACACACAGTGATCAGTCCACTCTCTGCTCGGCACCCAGGAGACTCTGGCTGCACTCGGTACTCCAGAACCTGCTCGGGCCATTGTTATGCAGCAGTGATGGTGCACACTGGACTGCAATGTGCCCCCTCCAGCCTCCCTCATGACAATAGGAAGCTGTGTCCTGTACAGTCCGGGAAATTGCAGCTCTTTCCCCTCCTCCTGGCAATCTCCTCTCTTGGGAATATAGTTCAAAAGCTCTTGATTACACAGTAGAGTTTCTCATTAGGACTACAGTTCCCACAGTGCAGTGCTGCCTGGCTCAGTCTATTGAACTCTTCAGCTGGCTAATGTTGGGACCCAGTTGTACTGTTGGTATACATAAGAATAATCCCAGTCAAGCCTGGAGAAGCAGCACTACTAGATGGTTGTATGGTCAGTTCCTTAAAGACTCGGTCTCTAGCAGCAGATAGTAAATCCTTACAGCAGCAGCTCACCAGTCCCAGTGATATTACAGCTGTGTCCCGAACAGCCCAGGAAAATGCAGCCCTTTCCCCTCCCCCCCCGGCAATCTCCTCTCTGGGCAATGTAGTTCAAAAGCTCTTCAAAACAGTAGAGTCTCTCTTCTCAGGACTACAGTTCCCACAGCACACTGCTGCCTGACTCGGTCTATTGAACTCTTCAGCCGGCTAATGTTGGGACCCAGTTGTACTGTTGGTGTACATAAAAATAATAACAGTCAAGCCTGGGGGGCAGCAGTAAGACTACTAGATGGTTGTATGGTCAGTTCCTTAAGGACTCAGTCTCTCTAGCAGCAAATAGTAAATCCTTACAGCAGAAGCTCACCAGTCCCAGTGATACTGCAGTGTCCCGAACAGCCCAGGAAAATGCAGCGCTTCCCCCCGGCAATCTCCTCTCTGGGCAATGTAGTTCAAAAGCTCTTCAAAACAGTAGAGTCTTTCTTCCCAGGACTACAGTTCCCACAGTGCACTGCTGCCTGACTCGGTCTATTGAACTCTTCAGCCGGCTAATGTTGGGACCCAGTTGTACTGTTGGTGTACATAAAAATCTATTGGACTCTTCCTGCTGAGCAGCTCCCTCCTCTGGCTGACAAAAGCTGGTAACCAGTTCAGCACCGCAGGGCAGCAGATACAGAGCAGCTGCAGCCAGTGTCTCTCTCACGCTTCATTCTTAGCCAATCACCGGGCTACATTACCGCTCACCTTTCACCACCTTTACTGTCCTAATTCGCCATTTTTACTTCTTTCGCACCCATTTTTAATTTTGCGTGTATCCTGACCCCGCCTCCTCAGCCCCCCCCCCCCATAGAGTCAATCTTTGATTTCCGCTCTCCAGCTTCACTTTACACTCATCCAATGAAAACAAAGACACAAACCCGCCAGCTTCAGCTCTTCCCAGAATCCTCTTCTGGCTAAAGAAAACGTCCTTCAAGATTTGTTCAGATCTTACAAATTTCTATTTTTATATTCTAAAAAAAAAAGAAATGTAATAAAAAAACAAAAAAAAAAACACAGCGCAGTCCCCATCCCCCGCTCAAGGCTCTGCGCACCGACTCCTCCATTGTGCTGCCACTGGATGCAAAACATGTTTTTGTTATTAGAATTATTTTTTGGAATAAAAAAAAAATACAAAAGGAACATTCTTTCTGAGGGCCTAAAAAACAATTGTGTCCCTAAAGGAACTCCAAGCAAAAGTCATTTTTGAAGTTTTAAATAGGGCGGGGGAGGGTTAGAACCTCTGCCAGGTGTCTATTGCTGTCAGTGTCCCATAACTGCATTGTCACAATATAATTGGGTTCATACATTTATATAGCTCTGACATATACCGAGTTCACTGAGCCAGTCACATCACTCTCTGTACAGAGGAGCTTACACTGTAATATCCCCTCCCCCACAGTCACACACTATTATTATTATACATATATATAGCTCTGACATATACCGCGGTGCAGTACAGAGATCATTGAGCCAGTCACATCAGTCTCTGTACCAGGGGAGCTTACACTCTAATATCCCCTCCCCGACAGTTACACACTATTATTATTATTATTATACATGTATATAGCTCTGACATATACCGCAGCGCTGTACAGAGTTCACTGAGCCAGTCACATCAGTCTCTGTACCAGAGGAGCTTACACTCTAATATCTTCTCCCCCCACAGTCACATCAGTCTCTGTACCAGAGGAGCTTACACTCTAATATCTTCTCCCCCCACAGTCACATCAGTCTCTGTACAGAGGAGCTTAGACTCTAATATCCCCTCCCCCCACAGTCACATCAGTCTCTGTACAGAGGAGCTTACACTCTAATATCCCCTCCCCCCACAGTCACACACAATTCTTATTACATGTATATAGCTCTGACATATACCGCAATGCTGTACTGAGATCACTGAGCCAGTCCCATCAGTCTCTGCACCAGATGAGCTTCTCCACCAGGTGGTGCTGTTCTGCAGGGTGCTGTTGGCTCACCCTGCTGTGATCTCAGCTGAGAGAAGCAGCAAGCCTGGGGCCTCTCATGCAGGCTTTTCCCAGGCAAGCATGGACCATATTGGGGAAGACAAAGGCTGAGGCTCTCCAAAAACACTGAGGCCTACTCAATGTGCTCAAACTGCAAGGGATCATGGGCCTGTTCCTTTGCAAGAGGAGTCCTTACCAGTCTTTCAGGATAAAGTGGTGAACAGACTTTGCCGCATTGCTAAGGAGGAACAGAAACTTGCTGTCATGAAAGAAGATCTCAGGGAAAAGAAATCCCTGCACAGTAATGCCCCGTACACACGGTCGGAAAATCCGACCACAAAATCTATCGGATTTTTTCCGACTGATTTTGTCCGACACTGGTGTTGCATACACACGGTCTGACAAAGTTGTCGGAAAATCCGATCATTCTGAACGTGGTGACGTTTGTTGCGTACGACGGGACTACGTAGAGGCTAGTAGCCAATAGCTTTGGTCTTGTAATGTGATCTGAGCATGCGTGACACTTTGTCCGTCGGAATTCGCTACACACGATCGGAAAAAGTCGGATAGGACTTTGTTGTCGGAAAATTTGAGAGCAGGAGATAAAACTTTGTCCGTTGGAAAATCCGACGGAAAAAGTCAGATGGAGCCCACACACAAGAGAAACAAACAACCACCGCTCCAAGACTCTCCTTCCCAAGCGAATGCTCCTGCTCCTGTGTGGGAGCCCCAGGTGCTGGCTAATAGCACAATGATTGGAAATCAAAAAAGGAAGAACTCCGGACAGCCGCACACCGAGAAAATAAAATCCAAAAAGTTTATTTAAAAGCAAAAAACACTGCAATCCATACACGGCAAAAAAGGGGGGTACAGAGCTGACGCGTTTCGCACCACAACTAGTGCTTACTGGAAAAAGTCCGATGGAGCCTACACACGGTCGGAATTTCCGACAACATTGTCCGATAGGACATTTTCCGTCGGAAAATCCGACCGTGTGTACGGGGCATTAGTCTGGAAAAAGTAAGAGGGATGTCTCCAAGCACCTATTGTTTCTCCTAGTGTAGTGGTGGCAGTGGAGGGTGCTGGACCAGCGTGTATGGGGGTGCGAACCCCTCCTCAACGTGGCAGAAGTGCGGCTGGAGGTCGGCAGACACCGAGGGGTGGAGTGAGGGATGGAGTGGATCAGTGTTGCCAACCGTCAGTATTTTTACTGGCAGCCAGTAAAAAACAGGCAATTTTCTCCTGCCAGTAAATGCCAGTAAAAAGAAAAAGTTGCCAGTAAAAAATATGGCTGTGGCGCTCGGCCTGGAGCCAGCCGAGACCATACAAGTGCCAGCTACAGTGTGTTCGGGCAGCTCTAGTGGAGGCGGTGCCTGAACATATCCTGTGATGTCATAGTGCAAGGGAGCCAAGCAGAGCGGCCAGAGCCTTGTGTGTGGGTCTGTGGGATGGGAGCAAAGCAGGCCAGGAGGACACACAGTTCTGTTTGCACTGGAGGGACCACCTGGCTTGGAGAGAGACTGTCACTGTGACTCTGGACTGCTGCACACTGCTGTCAGTATCACTGTGTGAGTCAATTTCATGTGTGTGCTGCCAATTCTAATTTCTTGCCCTCCTGAGTCCTGTCCCTGAGCTACTTACTTACTAAATCGAAAATAAATTAAGAAATATATGTTTTTTGCCTTATTATCTACCTTAAATTACATTTACAATTACATATTGTATTTGTTTGTAGCCTAAATAGTGAAATTTGTACTTAAAACTGTAATTTTGTAGGAAACGCCAGTAAAAACTTGGCTGTGCCAGTAAATCTTGGGTGTCGTGTCAGTAAATTTCAATCCGTTAGGTTGGCAACACTGGAGTGGATGATGGTGGGGGGTGGGAAGGGAATGAGGGTGGCTGATGCAGAATGCAAGGTGAATGATGTGGAAGTCGGGGTGAATGATGTGGAAGTCGGGTGAATGATGTGGGGGAGGGGTTAATGGGGGGGTTTGGAATCGCATCCTGATGGGGATTAAATCTCAAAATGTTTCTTAGCCTGGATTGTTTATAAATTGAGGTTCGGGGTTTGTTGTATCTTTTTTGTTGTCATTAAAATATGTTTCTTTCTTTGTTATCTTGTCAGGAAACGTTTTTCTTTACTTGCTGATGTAAGCCGCTTGTTTTTGTTTAGTTGTTGTTTATTTTTATATAAATATGTTTTTATTAATAAGCTGTATGTTTGTGTGATTTTTTTAATAAACACAAATGTCCCCTCCCCCACAGTCACACACTATTATTATAATTATACATTTATATAGCTCTGACACATTTTTTTATGCAATTAATTTAGAATATGTTGAAATATTATAAATTAGTTGCATAAAAAATTGTAATTGAATGCACAATACCAATGCTGCAAATCTACTAATCAGAATATACCAATAAAATGTGCTCCAACATGTTGAATACATATACAGTATATATATATATATATATATATATATATATATATATATATATATATATATATATATATATATATATATATATATACCAATGTTGTCAATTTCATAAAGAGCACCCAAAAGAATGAAATCCACAATCTCAGTGCAGTGAATCAACAATAATAAGCTGCATTCTAAATAAAAATGTGTGCGACCACAAATTTGTAGCATGCACTTTACATGTTATTGATGATTCAATGCACTGAGATTGCGGATTTAAAGAGGATGTAAACCCTGGTGGGTTTTACTTCCTCTTTATTGCCCTGCAAAGGTAAAGCATAATGGGTTAGTATGCATCGCATCGCATCGCATCCCATAGTAGCCCATTATTTCTCACTTACCTGAAAACAAAGCCTGCGATTTCATCGCTGTCCCCACTGGCAGGAGGCGTCCATCTTCACCCCCCTTCCTTCTGGGGCCGCGAACTCCGGCTCTGTGACTGACCGGAGTCGCGTGACGTCGTTCCCGCGCAGGAGCCACCAGTCACGGCATGACTCCCTTTAGAAACGGCACGATCTGTCCTTTCTAAAGTTTGCATGCGCCGTAGACATCGGTGCGCGGCTTTATTGTAAATATCTCCTAAAATGTGGAGGTTTAGGAGATATTTCCAGAACCTACAAGTAACACTTAATATAGGCTTATCTGTAGGTAAAAGTGGGTGTATGGGGTGTATGGGGTGTACAGGAGGGTGTACAGGGTGTATGGGGTGTATAGGGTGTACAGGAGGGTGTACAGGGTGTACAGGGTGTATGGGGTGTATAGGGTGTACAGGGTGTACGGGGTTTATGGGGTGTATGGGGTGTACGGGGTGTATAGGGTGTATAGGAGGGTGTATGGGGTGTACGGGGTGTATGGGGTGTACGGGGTGTATGGGGTGTACAGGAGGGTGTATGGGGTGTACAGGAGGGTGTATGGGGTGTACGGGGTGTATGGGGTGTACGGGGTGTATGGGGTGTATAGGGTGTACAGGAGGGTGTACAGGGTGTACAGGGTGTATAGGGTGTACAGGGTGTACGGGGTTTATGGGGTGTACAGGGTGTATGGGGTGTATGGGGTGTACGGGGTGTATAGGGTGTATAGGAGGGTGTATGGGGTGTACGGGGTGTATGGGGTGTACGGGGTGTATGGGGTGTACAGGAGGGTGTATGGGGTGTACAGGAGGGTGTATGGGGTGTACAGGAGGGTGTATGGGGTGTACGGGGTGTATGGGGTGTACGGGGTGTATGGGGTGTATAGGGTGTACAGGAGGGTGTATGGGGTGTATAGGGTGTACAGGAGGGTGTATGGGGTGTATAGGGTGTACAGGAGGGTGTATGGGGTGTACAGGAGGGTGTATGAGGTGTATGGGGTGTACAGGGTGTACGGGGTGTATGGGGTGTACAGGAGGGTGTATGGGGTGTACAGGGTGTATGGGGTATATGGGGTGTACAGGAGGGTGTATGGGATGTACAGGGTGTATGGGGTGTATAGGGTGTACAGGAGGGTGTATGGGGTGTACGGGGTGTATGGGGTGTACAGGAGGGTGTACGGGGTGTATGGGGTGTACGGGGTGTATGGGGTGTATAGGGTGTACAGGAGGGTGTATGGGGTGTACAGGGTGTACAGGGTGTATGGGGTGTACGGGGTGTATGGGGTGTATAGGGTGTACAGGAGGGTGTATGGGGTGTATAGGGTGTACAGGAGGGTGTATGGGGTGTACAACCACTTGAATTATTTTGTAATTTACAATAATGGTATATGTATTCAACATGTTCATTTATATTTCAACATATGTGGTAATATTTTGGAGTATATTTTTATTGGTATTTATAGATTTGCAGCATCGGTGGATTGTGAATTCAATTACTACTTTTTTTATATAATCTATTTAAAATATCTGTTTGTACACGTGGCTAAAGGGTAGCGCAACGCGATTAATCTTTATAAATTCAAACAAATTGATGGTTTCTTAGACCTTTGGATACATATTTGCATAATCAGTGATGCATTGTGCAAAAAGTGAAAACAACCGGTAGGAATGGCTGGTTATCCATATAAGACGGACTTAGGGCTGCACATAGGCGTTACAGCACCCCATAAACATTAGGTGACCAATAGATGTCGGAGCCCCCCATAGACAAAGCAAAGGTTAGAGCGTTCCATGGAAATTAGAGCACCCCATAGATATTAGAGCACCCCAGGGATGCCAGAGTGGCCCATAGACACTAGAACATCCCAACCCATGGAGGTTAGAGCGCCCAATAACCTTTAGAGAACCCCATGGATGCTAGAGCACTCTATAGACGCACCCCATGGAGCTTAGAATGCCCCATAGGCAGAGTACCCCATGGATATTAGTTACCCATGAAGTTTAAAGTGCCCCAATAAATGGAGTAACCCATGGATATTAGAGCGACCCACGGAAGTTGGAGCACCATGTAGGGTTGCCACCTATCTCTGGGATTCACCCAGGGCCATTTGAAGGAATTCGGGGGCCCCAAGCAAAATGGACATGGAGGCCCCCCCACCCCAGAGGGGACAGAGGGACACAGTGGGATGAGGACAGGGGAACGCCGTGGGGAGGGGACAGAGGGACACAGTGGGATGGGGACAGAGTGGGATGAGGAAAGAGGGACAGAGTGGGGAGGGGACAGAGGGACACAGTGGGATGGGGACAGAGTGGGATGAGGAAAGAGGGACAGAGTGGGGAGGGGACAGAGGGACAGTGTGGAATGGGGACAGAGTGGGGAGGGGACAGAGGGACAGAGTGGGATGAGGAAAGAGGGACAGAGTGGGGAGGGGACAGAGGGACAGTGTGGGATGGGGACAGAGTGGGGAGGGGACAGAGGGACAGAGTGGGATGAGGAAAGAGGGACAGAGTGGGGAGGGGACAGAGGGACAGTGTGGGATGGGGACAGAGTGGGGAGGGGACAGAGGGACAGTGTGGGATGGGGACAGAGGGACAGTGTGGGATGGGGACAGAGGGACAGAGTGGGGAGGGGACAGAGGGACAGAGCGACAGAGGGACAGAGCTCAGACCCCCCCCCCCCACTAGCACATATCTTCTTCCCTTCCCACCTCTTATCTGCACCCCCCTGGTTACTGTGTCCTCACTGACTGTATACAGTGCACATACCAGCAGCACGGCCCTCTCACTGAAGTTGTGTCTCTCCTCGGCTACTCCTCTTGGCTGTGTACACAGGAACATTGGAGCCGAGGGGGATGAGGAGCCAAAGAGTGTGTGCGGATGTCAGTGGAGAGAGAGGGACGGCTGCTCTGTAAAGCCGATCGACGCTGCGGGACCCCGGGCCAGATGTCCGACGGGCCTGGATTCACCAGAACAGTCCAGGTTTTGACAGTCCGCCTGAAACCCGGACACGTTATTCAGATTGACCTGTGGCTTCCCAAGTAACAGCGATAGTCACACACAAATCTGTTGTCATCTGTTAACTCAGTTTGGCCACACCCACTGCTCGCCTTGGCGCGTGTAGCGCATCACATTACTATAAGGGGTGCATGCAAAAATGCATCGCAAAAGTGTTCGGGTTTGGCATGAAGAAAAGGCGGCAAACCCTCCCTCCCCCACCCTCACACACTATTATTATTATACATTTATATAGCTCTGACATATACCGCAGTGCTGTACAGAGATCACTGAGCCAATCACATCAGTCTCTTCTCTACAGAGGAGCTTACACTCTAATGTCCCCTCCCCCACAGTCACACACTATTATTATTATACATTTATATAGCTCTGACATATACCGTATTTATCGGTGTATAACACGTACTTTTTCCCCCTTAAAATCAGGGGAAATTCGTGGGTGCGTGTTATACGCCGATACCCCCAAAAAAAAAGTGACAAAAAAAGCGAGCGGCACCGAAAAATAGCGAGCGGCACCGAAAAAGACCGAATCACCGCCGAAAAAGACGACTGTTCGGCTCCGCTCGTAGTCCCGCCTCCCTGCGCTCGCGCCTGAAACAGCAGGGAGGCTGGACCAGGAGCGGAGCCAAACAGTCGGCTTGGTCTTTTCCAACGGCGCTTCGGTCTTTTTCGGCGGCGCACACGCGGTCTGTCTTGGCGGCGGGAAATTTAAAACGTGGGCAAGGCTGCAAATGACACTGGGCAAGCTGCAAATGACGCTGGGCAAGGCTGCAAATGACGCTGGGCAAGCTGCAAATGACACTAGGCAAGCTGCAAATGATGCTAGGCAAGGCTGCAAATGACGCTGGGCAAGCTGCAAATGACGCTGGGCAAGCTGCAAATGACGCTGGGCAAGGCTGCAAATGAAGCTGGGCAAGGCTGCAAATGACGCTGGGCAAGCTGCAAATGAAGCTGGGCAAGGCTGCAAATGACGCTGGGCAAGCTGCAAATGAAGCTGGGCAAGGCTGCAAATGACGCTGGGCAAGCTGCAAATGACGCTGGGCAAGCTGCAAATGACACTGGGCAAGCTGCAAATGACGCTGGGCAAGCTGCAAATGACGCTTAAATGTAAGTTTTTTTTTCCCCCTAAACTTCCCTCCTAAAACTTTTTTTCCTTAAAATGCCCTCCTAAACTTGGGGCGCGTGTTATGCGCCGATAAATACGGTACCTGCAGTGCTGTACAGAGATCACTGAGCCAATCACATCAGTCTCTACTGTACAGAGGAGCTTACACTCTAATGTCCCCCCCCCCAGTCACACACTATTATTATTATACATTTATATAGCTCTGACATATACCGCAGCGCTGCACAGAGATCACTGATCTGCTAATCTCGGGAATATTTAGGAATAGATCAATAATTAGCATCTCTTTTATATGCGATGGTATAAAAGGCCGGCAGCTGTGAAGCCACAGAAGTGAGACTCAGACCCCGGCTCTCCATCCATCATCCAGGAAGAGGTCAGGACGCGGTATGGCGGGTCGGGTAGCGAGGACGCCGGTGGGCTGTTCTGTAAAGCTCCATGGCTTACAGGGCAGAGATGGATGGCGGTCGGTGCGGCCGCAGGGAGCGCGCAGCTCTCAGATAATTATGAAGTATTTGACTTTCTCGGGTTTTCAGTCTCTTGAAAGGAAAACAAACGCCGAGAGCCGGCACATAAATCTACCGGCACGACCTCCTGACAGCTGGGGGGGGACAATTCAACGCAATTCTCATCTTCAGCCGCCAAATGTATGTGCGGTGTACGGCGGGACGCGTCCGCCATCAGCTGGACTGTCATGGTGGCCATAAAAGCTGCGATTTTATTAGCCGATCGATGTGCGATTCCATTATAGCCTGCAAACCATCGAATAGACAGAACTTCTCTTCCGATCGATTTAGTTCAGATTCAATCAAACTGAGTCAATTGGCCCGGGTGGAAAATGATTGATTGCATTTTAATCGTTCAGATTAAGAGATCGCATATTGAACCCAGAGATTTGATTGATCATTTATGAGTGTCTCCAATGTCGAGCGCTAATCTGCAAGCTCCGCCTCCCCCACCACACCCACCATACACACCACACCCACCATACACACCACACCCACCATATAGTCCCTCTGCAAGACAAAATTCTCCCCAAACCTAATTGCAAAAATTCCTCCTCCTCCCAGCACAACATCCCCCCCCCCCCCCCTAAACCTCCCTTCAGCACAAATACCCCCTCCTAGAACAAGTCCCCCCTCCTAGCACAACTAACCCCTCCCCAAGTTACCCCTCCCAGCACAAATCCTCTCCCATCCTCCCTCCCAGCACAATCCCCTCCTCCCAGAACAAATCTTTGCCCCCCCCCCCCCTGCCAGCACAAATCCCTCCCCCATCATCCCTCCTAGAACAAGTCACTCCCAAATCTACCCACCCCCCAAATCCTTTCTCCCAGCACAAATCTTCCCCCAATGCTCCCTTCTTGTTCAACCACCCCCCCACAAATTTCCCTTCCTAAATCAAATCCCCCCCCCCGCTCATATCACCCCTTCTAGCACAAATCCTACCCTCATCCTCCCTCCTAGTACAGATCCCTCCTCCCAGAACAACCCCTCCCCCCCCCCCGGCACACATCCCTCCCCCCAAAGAAATGCAAAATGCACCCGGAAAATGCATCAATTATAACCTACATAGATCTGAACCGGGTCTAAAGTCCCAATTTTTTTAATTGGTTGGTCTGTAGTTTTTGGGTTCATATATGATGTAGCGCCCTCCTAGGTAGGTGCGTAGTGAGTGTATGTAGTTTTTTGGGTCAGCCAGGCACATTTATATGCTGTCTGCTTAACAGAGATCTATGATTGTTTGGTGAGGTCTGCTCAGGGTGCCCTGTGTGCTCTGGGTGCTCAGGGTGCCCTGGGTGCTCTGGGTGCTCAGGGTGCCCTGGGTGCTCTGGGTGCTCTGGTGCTCAGGGTGCCCTGGGTGTTCAGGGTGCCCTGGGTGCTCTGGGTGCTCTGGTGCTCTGGGTGCTCTAGTGCTCAGGGTGCTCTGGGTGCTCAGGGTGCTCTGGGTGCTCTGGGTGCTCTGGGTGCCCTGGGTGCTCAGGGTGCTCTAGTACTCAGGGTGCTCTAGTACTCAGGGTGCTCTGGGTGCCCTGGGTGCTCTGGTGCTCAGGGTGCTCTGGGTGCTCTAGTACTCAGGGTGCTCTGGGTGCCCTGGGTGCTCTGGTGCTCTGGTGCTCAGCGTGCTCTAGGTGCTCTGGGTGCTCTAGTGCTCAGGGTGCTCTGGGTGCTCTGGTGCTCAGGATGCTCTGGGTGCTCTACTGCTCAGGGTGCTCTGGGTGCCCTGGGTGCTCGGGTGCTCTGGGTGCTCTAGTGCTCAGGGTGCCCTGGGTGCCCTGGGTGCCCTGGGTGCTCTGGGTGCTCAGGATGCTCTGGGTGCTCTGGTGCTCTGGGTGCCCTGGGTGCTCTGGTGCTCAGGGTGCTCAGGGTGCTCAGGATGCTCTGGGTGCTCTAGTGCTCAGGGTGCTCTGGGTGCCCTGGGTGCTCTGGGTGCTCAGGGTGCTCTGGTGCTCAGGGTGCTCTGAGTGCTCTGGGTGCTCTAGTGCTCAGGGTGCTCTGGGTGCTCTAGTGCTCAGGGTGCTCTGGGTGCTCAGGATGCTCAGGATGCTCTGGGTGCTCTAGTGCTCAGGGTGCTCTGGGTGCTTTGGGTGCTCTGGGTGCTCTGGTGCTCAGGGTGCTCTGGTGCTCAGCGTGCTCTGGGTGCTCTGGGTGCTCTGGTGCTCAGGGTGCCCTGGGTGCTCAGGGTGCTCTGGGTGCTCAGGGTGCTCAGGGTGCTCTGGGTGCTCTGGGTGCTCAGGGTGCTCTGGGTGCTCAGGGTGCCCTGGGTGCTCAGGGTGCTCTGGGTGCTCTGGTGCTCTGGGTGCCCTGGGTGCTCAGGGTGCTCTGGTGCTCCTCATGCCATCTTGGAGATTTCACACTAGTCCAATAGTAATGAGACATATTGGACAGTGGGTGGACACTTAGCAGGTACAGCCCTGGCCAATTATAAGGGGATGTGCCCCAGGGAATGCTGGGTACCCGTATTTAAGTCTGAAGAGCACATGGGCTCAGGGTCCAGCAGTGGCGGCCCTTCCATTAGAGGCGCCCCCGGCTCCTCCCCCTCTATCCATGCCCCCCCATATGAATAATGGATAGATTCATGCATAGCACGTTGCGGGGATCAGGAATCGGTGGGCACATCGGGCAGCAGCAGGGATCAGGCAGCGGTGGGCACATCGGGGAGCTGCGGGTATCAGGGCATCGGCGGGCACATCGGACAGCGGCGGGGATCAGGGCATCAGCGGGCACATCGGGCAGCAGGAATTGGCAGGCACATTGGGCAGCGGCAGGGATTGGGGCATCGGTGGTCACCAGGCTGCTGCGGCCATCGGGCAGCGGCTCCTGTGTATTCTCCTCCTTGCTATCGCTGTGCGACTCCTCCCCTCCTCCTAGGCATCCAATAGGATCACCTGTCCTTTCAGCCAATCGGGGGATATCAGACCCGCTTCTCAATTGGCCGGGAAGAGGATCAGAATATTCATTCGCTGCTGCAACACAACTGGGTGGGCTCAGACGCAATGCTCTGCACCCCGAGCCCACCCTATTTTATAGCCTATTAGAGCCTCTGGCTCTAATCAGGTGCTTTAAAAAAAAAACACCCCCCCGCCATAGGAATTCATGTGCCCGGCGTCCTGAAAAGGGCGCATGGATAGGGAGGGCGGCAGCGGTGGGTAGGGGAAGCGGCGCCCGTGGGCCCCTGGAATAGTTAATTTGGAGTATCCTATTCATTTCCTTCTCCTTTCCAAGTTCTCCAAATAAAACATAAAAAACGAATCCCCCTAAACTGTTCATTGGCGACAACGAGCGGAAAAAAAGTGTGTGCACCCGGCTGTGTGAAAATACAGCGTAACTGGCTGTGGATTAATCGTGTGGGAGACACGGGTACAAATATCCAAGCAGCTCCCGTGGGGGCAGGCAGGGCCGGTGCTACCACTAGGCAAACTAGGCAGCCGCCTAGGACGCCATGCTGCCTAGGGGCCGCCTGGCCACTGGTTTTCCTACTCTCTTCTCTCTGCAGCAAGCAACTAAGTCTCAGCATCAGCAGACAGCCGCCCATCTGTTCACAGATAGTGTCAGAGGCGCAGCGGCGGTGTCTGTGTCCCGACTCCTGAATGAATGGAAGCAAGCAAACATTCATTGATGGGCACTGGTGAGGCTAAATGTGATGGGCGCTGGTGAGGCTGCATTGATAAGCGCTGGTGAGGCTGCATTGATGGGCGCTGGTGAGGCTGTATTTGATGGGCACTGGTGAGGCTGTATTTGATGGGCGCTGGTGAGGCTGCATTGATGGGCGCTGGTGAGGCTGCATTGATAAGCGCTGGTGAGGCTGCATTGATGGGCGCTGGTGAGGCTGTATTTGATGGGCGCTGGTGAGACTGCATTGATGGGCGTTGGTGAGGCTGCATTGATGGGCGTTGGTGAGGCTGTATTTGATGGGCGCTGGTGAGGCTGTATTTGATGGGCGCTGGTGGGCTGCATTGATGGGCGCTGGTGAGGCTGTATTTGATGGGCGCTGGTGGGCTGCATTGATGGGCGCTGGTGAGGCTGTATTTGATGGGTGCTGGTGGGCTGCATTGATGGGCGCTGGTGAGGCTGTATTTGATGGGCGCTGGTGGGCTGCATTGATGGGCGCTGGTGAGGCTGTATTTGATGGGCGCTGGTGGGCTGCATTGATGGGCGCTGGTGAGGCTGTATTTGATGGGTGCTGGTGAGGCTGCATTTTATGGGCGCTGGTGGGCTGCATTTTATGGGTGCTTCGTAAAAAGGTGGGGTTTACATGGGCAGGGAAAAGGCAGGGCAGGGGTGGAGTCAAGGGGGGCGGCAAAATTAGGTTTTGCCTAGGGTGTCAAAAATCCTTGCACCAGCCCTCTGCAGATGTGGCGGGAAGACCTGCTCTGAACCCTCCCCTGATCTTCCGGTGATCATTTTCCGATCGGCGGTGATAATGTCGCGTTTTTTTTTCGGTATATTTCGGATCTCACGTGCAGATTTTGTGGCTTTACAATTGAATTCATTACAGGAACGTTCAGTTACATCAAATCCATCGGCTCCGTGTTGACCTTTAATGTGACAGGTTCATTTTTCCTGCGGGCTCCGGGGGGGGGGGGGGGGGTAATAATAATCACGATCTATCTTTGAGAAGGGGGTGGGGGGAGAACGCAAAGCGCAGGGAAGGCGTTTCCTAATCTGTTTGACATTAAAGGCCGAAGGGGAAGAAATCGTTACTCAGATATTATCTCTCATAACAGAAGACGTAACAAACGTATTTATCGATCTGGGAGAAGACCTCTCCTGGGGGGGGGGGGGCACCACGCCGCGGGCCGCCCCGTTAGACGCGCTTCTATACGGTTCTCCTATACTTTGGACGATGTGTTCGGCGTGGGGGACGCCTTGGCAGAGGTTCCTGAATTGCTTCCAGATTGTGGAGAACAAATGCGGAATTAAATATGCATAGAGCCACTAATGGATATGAATGAGTGTTATTTTTGCTGAAAATATGGATATTTCACGAGGCGTGCGAAGCGGGTTTAAGTACATTACACAAATCCCTCCTCCACATATAGGGGACGCGCGTTGGCGAAATGTATTTTTAAAACCCCGCTAATGGAGTCATGTGTGGCCTTTTAGGGCCCATTTACCTTCTTGTGTTGCATCACCGACTTATGTGCGTCGCGTTAAGGCGGCCGATTAAAATGTAATGGGCTGCCAACTCGCCAAAAGGTAAACTCCGCAAATCACGAGATGTGGACGGCAAGGCACTGCGGTGCACGTGTGTGTAACCAGCTGCTTCCAGGAGCTTCTCAAGCATGGGCGTCCACAGGTAGGGGCAGGGGGGGTCCAGTGCCCCCCCCCCCCCTGGAATCAGGGATCGGATCGGCACATTTAGCCCAGTGACGTCGCTATGGGGGTGCAGGCAGCCAGCGGGGTGACACCATCAAGGTGCTGTCAAGTCCCCCCTCAATGTAGTGTGACTGCTGGCTCTTTTCCCTGCTCAGTCCAGCAGAGACCTCGGCGGTGCTGTGTCAGGTGAAAAGCGATCTGCGGGCTGTCATAGGTTTTCCCTGCTCCCCCCCCCCCCCTTTTCTCCTGTCAGGGAGAAGAGACGGCGACTCTCACCAGCTTCCTGCCCGCTCCAATCCTTCCCCATTGCCCATAACTGAGGGCCAATCAAAGGAGACTAGGAGAGGAGAGCATCATGGGACATGTAGTCCTGAAGATTGGCGGCCCCATTTTCCACAGGGAGGAGGCTCCAGCTCGATCAAGAGAGAGATTGAGAGACTGCAGCCTGGAAAAAAGCTGAGGGAGAGAGCGCTACAGGACAAAAGAAAGATGCGTGTTCTGAGCGGAAACCAGAGAGAAAGCCACGCTGCCCAGCGCCACCAGAGAGAGCCGCGCTGCCCAGCACCACCAGAGAGAGCAACGCTACACAGCGCCACCAGAGAGAGCAACGCTACACAGCGCCACCAGAGAGAGAAATGCTACCCAGCGCCACCAGAGAGAGAGCCACGCTACCCAGCGCCACCAGAGAGAGAGCCGCGCTGCCCAGCGCCACCAGAGAGAGCCGCGCTGCCCAGCGCCACCAGAGAGAGCCGCGCTGCCCAGCGCCACCAGAGAGAGCAAGGCTACCCAGCGCCACCAGAGAGAGCCACGCTGCCCAGCGCCACCAGAGAGAGCCGCGCTGCCCAGCGCCACCAGAGAGAGCCGCGCTGCCCAGCGCCACCAGAGAGAGCAAGGCTACCCAGCGCCACCAGAGAGAGCCGCGCTACCCAGCGCCACCAGAGAGAGCCGCGCTACCCAGCGCCACCAGAGAGAGCCACGCTACCCAGCGCCACCAGAGAGAGAGCCATGCTGCCCAGTGTCACCAGAGAGAGAGCCATGCTGCCCAGTGTCACCAGAGAGGGAGCCATGCTGCCCAGTGTCACCAGAGAGAGAGCCATGCTGCCCTGTGTCACCAGAGAGAGAGCCATGCTGCCCTGTGTCACCAGAGAGAGAGTCATGCTGCCCAGTGTCACCAGAGAGAGAGCCATGCTGCCCAGCGCCACCAGAGAGAGAGCCGCGCTACCCAGCACCACCAGAGAGAGCCGCGCTACCCAGCGCCACCAGAGAGAGCCGCGCTACCCAGCGCCACCAGAGAGAGCCGCGCTACCCAGCGCCACCAGAGAGAGCCACACTACCCAGCGCCACCAGAGAGAGAGCCATGCTGCCCAGTGTCACCAGAGAGAGAGCCATGCTGCCCAGTGTCACCAGAGAGGGAGCCATGCTGCCCAGTGTCACCAGAGAGAGAGCCATGCTGCCCTGTGTCACCAGAGAGAGAGAGCCATGCTGCCCTGTGTCACCAGAGAGAGAGCCATGCTGCCCTGTGTCACCAGAGAGAGAGTCATGCTGCCCAGTGTCACCAGAGAGAGAGCCATGCTGCCCAGCGCCACCAGAGAGAGAGCCACGCTGCCCAGTGCCACCAGAGAGAGAGCCATGCTGCCCAGCGCCACCAGAGAGAGAGCCAAGCTGCCCAGTGTCCCCAGAGAGAGAGCCAAGCTGCCCAGTGTCACCAGAGAGAGAGCCAAGCTGCCCAGTGCCACCAGAGAGAGAGCCAAGCTGCCCAGCGCCACCAGAGAGAAAGCCACGCTACTCAGCGCCACCAGAGAGAGAGACACGCTACCCAGCGCCAGAGAGAGAGAGCCATGCTACCCAGCACCACCAGATTTGGTTTGGGCCAAATTCCTGGATCTAATGTCGTCCAGATTTCAGGATATTCCAGAGTGATGACCACTGGAGAGGATGAAAAGATCTGATATTTCCTGCTGCGAATTGTCAGCTGGGCTTCCTAACATAATCCTGCCACCTGGGCTGGCCACAAATTGCCACATTGGGCGCCTTTTATCTCACAACCGAGGAAACATTTGCGTTATAATAAGAGCTACAGAAATTAAGGCGCTCAGATCTCAGACGGCTTCAATTAATGAAAACACAACAAGGAAAAAAAATAACTTCTAATGAAAACCGCCTAGACGCAATTCGTAGAAAGGACCATCGGAGATAAGCAGACAGCCAAAGTCCATTAGCTGGGATAATCCTGGAGATCTCGTCAGCTTCCCCCCAGTGTCCGCCCACTTTTTCCTTTAAGTACATTTGCCTAATATTTAATTTATAGATATTTCCCAGGTGTATTGGTAATAAAGGGATGAGGGCGGCAGACAGGAATAGCAGGACTCGGAGAGCCGGCCCTGCCTTGTTAAAAGACTTCAAGGCCGGGGGGCCCTTCCTCACGTGCAGCCCCCGCTAATGGAGGAGACACCAAGGCTGCAGAGTGCACGGCGTGCCGCCGCTCCTACGCTGGACTCCACAACGACTGACATGGGTGCCGGCTGGAGATGGGCGAATTCCACTACCTTCACTCTGCTGAAACTTTGGGGAAGAGTTTACCATTTTGGAAAAATGCATTGGAGTCAATAGGCAAAATTAAGGAGGTTTTTGGTGGTTTTCAAGAGAGTAATGGGCTTTAAATGTCTCCTAAGAATCTGACCTTCCCTTGAGTCTTGCACAGTTGTATCGGCTCCTTTCCTGGACTAAAATGCCTTACTCTGATTTCCCTGCACACTGTGATCTTCTCAAATAACTTTCTGGGGGAAAAAGAAGGGTGTGTGATGCTGATGCACTACCTTGTGGTGGGTTTATAGGTCCCACTTCAAGGCTTATTATTTCCAATCATGGATGGTCCAAAACCATAGAAAACAAAGCCATAATTCCAACTTTACACTCTTTGGTTTGTGGGCCCCATGACGAAATACACCTTCTGAGGAGCTCCCCAGGATACCAGTGGTTGCAGGCCCAGTCCATCATGGGTTCCAACGAACACTCATTCTGATAGTCACCAGTGTCACAGGTTACAAGGTGCATGGGTTCACCCATCTTACCACCACCAAATCATCCAACCTAATTTAACCAGGCCACCATCAATTTCCTGATCAGGATGGTCTCATGTCTCTGCTCCCCGGCAGGCTTACCCTACATCCCATAGGAGTGAAGAATCTCAGTCCACATCTATATTCTGATCAAGATGGTCTCATGTCTCTACTCCCCGGTAGGTGTACCCTACATTCCATGGGAGTGAAGTATCTCAGTCCACATCTATATTCTGATCAAGATGGTCTCATGTCTCTGCTCCCCGGTAGGTGTACCCTACATTCCATGGGAGTGAAGTATCTCAGTCTACATCTATATTCCGATCAAGGTGGTCTCATGTCTCTGCTCCCCAGTAGGCGTACCCTACATTCCATGGGAGTGAAGTATCTCAGTCCACTTCTATATTCTGATCAAGATGGTCTCATGTCTCTGCTCCCCGATAGACGTACCCTACATTAGATGGGAGTGAAGAATCTCAGTCCACATCTATATTCTGATCAAGATGGTCTCATGTCTCTGCTCCCCGATAGGCGTACCCTACATTCCATAGGAGTGAAGAATCTCAGTCCACATCTATATTCTGATCAAGATGGTCTCATGTCTCTGCTCCCCGATAGGCGTACCCTACATTCCATAGGAGTGAAGAATCTCAGTCCACATCTATATTCTGATCAAGATGGTCTCATGTCTCTACCCCAAGTACCGGCTTACCCTACATTCCATGGGAGTGAAGAATCTCAGTCCACATCTATATTCTGATCAAGATGGTCTCATGTCTCTGCTCCCCGATAGACGTACCCTACATTCCATAGGAGTGAAGAATCTCAGTCCACATCTATATTCTGATCAAGATGGTCTCATGTCTCTGCTAACCAGGTATGGGCTTACCCTACATTTCATAGGTGTGAAGAATCTCAGTCCACTTCTATATTCTGATCAAGATGGTCTCATGTCTCTACCCCAAGTACAGGCATACCCTACATTCCATAAGAGTGCAGAATCTCAGTCCACATCTATATTCTGATCAAGATGGTCTCATGTCTCTGCTCCCCGGTAGGCGTACCCTACATTCCATAGGAGTGAAGAATCTCAGTCCACATCTATATTCTGATCAAGATGGTCTCATGTCTCTACCCCAAGTACCGGCTTACCCTACATTCCATGGGAGTGAAGAATCTCAGTCCACATCTATATTCTGATCAAGATGGTCTCATGTCTCTTCTCCCCGGTAGGCGTACCCTACATTCCATAGGAGTGAAGAATCTCAGTCCACATCTATATTCTGATCAAGATGGTCTCATGTCTCTTCTCCCTGGTAGGCGTACCCTACATTCCATGGGAGTGAAGTATCTCAGTCCACATCTATATTCTGATTACGATGGTCTCATGTCTCTACTCCCCGGTAGACGTACCCTACATTCCATGGGAGTGAAGAATCTCAGTCCACATCTATATTCAGATCACAATGGCCTTATGTCTCTACCCCAAGTACCGGCTTACCCTACATTCCATAGGAGTGAAGAATCTCAGTCCACATTCTTCCTAAATTCCTCTTTACTTGCATAACAACAGTCAATAGGCAAACATTATTCCAACGTCCATGGCTGTCCAAGTCCAGATGTCTTGCCCACCAACAGCGTCTTCTTCATCTTTATAATTTTAAGCTATCCTGGTGGTGCCAACTTGGGGTGGCTTTCTCCCTCTAAGAATGACGCAGGGCGGGCTCTCATACTGTCATGCCTCAGGTCCCAATTCTGCCACAAAGGCTCAACCCAAACCTTAGTCTCCCTCCCCATTGTAGATGCCCTCCCTTATCAACTAGGCCCAACTAGACATGTGCAATTCGTTTCGTTTTAATTCGTTTTCCGTTAAAATTCGTTATATTCGTTCATTCCTTATCGTACGAATGAACGAATGATTCGTTAAAAATTTTATCGAATAACGAATTATCGAATCGAACAAATATGAAAAACAACGAAAATCCGAAATAACCAAATTAGAAACAACGAAACTACGAAAGAAGAAAATCCGAAAAACGAAAACCGGAACAACGAAAATCAAAATGAACGAAAAAATTTGTACATTCGTAACTTTATTTTTTTTTGTTGAATTGGTAATTTTCCGTGTCTCTTACAATGGCGCTGCTTAACGTGCTTCGAATGGATTGAACGAAAAAATTTGTACATTCGTAACTTTTTTTTTCGATTCGTAATTTTCCGTGTCTCTTACAATGTAATAATAGCATACACATTACATAACATTATGAATTATGCTCCGATTACGAATCTACGAAAACAATGTTACGAAAGTACGAATGTAACTAAATCTACGAAAATACGAATGCGTCCGAATTTCGAATAAACGAAAATTAAACTAACGGGAAAACGAAGCAACGAAAAAATAACTCTTACGAAAATACGAATCGTTACGAATACAAACACCGACGACTTACGAATTTACGAATCAACGGAAACGAACAGAAACGAAAGGAAACAAATTTTTCTATTGTGCACATGTTTAGGCCCAACTCACTCCTTGACTCCGCCAATTCCTCCACATAGGACAATGACTTTGTAGCAGTAATTTGCAGAGGGGGGGGGGGGGGGGGCGATGAGTAATATCATGCACGCTACTGTGACATCACCTGCCCCTCCCACCCATGAGTCCATAGGAGTCAATAGGAATCCAAACAAGGCTCCAAAAAGTGTGTATTGCAGAGCAGGAAAAAAAAAAAATCCAATATTTTGCAGAATGGATTGGGAAGCCCTGACATGTGCAATTCGTTTAGTTTTTTTTCGTTTTTCGTTTTTTTTTCGTTATTTTCGTTCGTTCGTTTTCGTACGAATGAACGAATCATTCGAATCGTACGAATCCGAATAACGAATTGTAACGAATCATTCGAATCGAACGAATCCGAAAAACAACGAAAATCCAAAAAAAACTAATTAGAAACAACGAATGTACTAATGAAGAAAATCCAAAAAACGAAAACGAACGAAAAAATTCGTACATTCGTAACTTTTTTTTTTTGTTGAATTGGTAATTTTCCGTGTGCCTTACAATGGCGCTGCTAAACGTGCTTCGAATGGATTGAACGAAAAAATTCGTACATTCGTAACTTTTTTTTTCGATTCGTAACTTTTTTTTTCGATTCGTAACTTTTTTTTTTTTTTTTTTTTTTTCGATTTGTAATTTTCCGTGTCTCTACTGAACAAAAAAATTCGTACATTCGTAACTTTTTTTCGATTCGTAACTTTTTTTTTTTTTTCGATTTGTAAATTCCGTGTCTCTACTGAACAAAAAAATTCGTACATTCGTAACTTTTTTTTCGATTCGTAACTTTTTTTTTTTTCGATTCGTAACTTTTTTTTTCGATTTGTAAATTCCGTGTCTCTACTGAACAAAAAAATTCGTACATTCGTAACTTTTTTTTCGATTCGTAACTTTTTTTTAAATTTTTTTTCGATTTGTAATTTTCCGTGTCTCTACTGAACAAAAAAATTCGTACATTCGTAACTTTTTTTTTTCGATTTCGTAACTTTTTTTTTTTTTCGATTCGTAACTTTTTTTTTCGATTTGTAAATTAATAAAATGTAATAATAGCATACACATTACATAAAATTATGAATTATGCTCCGATTACGAATCTACGAATGTTACGAATGTACGAATAAATACGAATGCGTCCGAAAATTAAACTAACGAAAAAACTAATCAACGAAAAAATAACTCTTACGAATGTACGAATCGTTACGAATCCGAACACCGACGACTTACGAATGTACGAATCGTTACGAATCAATGGAAACGAAAAAAAACGAAACGAAAAAAAAAACGAAACGAAAATAAACGATTTTTTTTTGTTGTGCACATGTCTAACAATAAATAATAAATAAATTGGAAATTTAGAAATTCACTCCTTGACTACCACCTGGCTGCACACCCCATATTCCTCCGCGCTTAATAATTACTTTGTTGCAGTAATTGGATGGATAAGTAAAACAGTACAGTCATGCAAGCCGCTCTATGACATCACCCACCCCTCCCCCACACTAGTCCACCAATTAGCCCAGGGCATTTCTGGGGGCACGCTGGAAACCTGTCAATCCTTCCGTGGCGGCGGCGGTGGCGAATACTTTAAGAAGTTTCACATTATGTCGCTTCTGCTTAGTTTTGCTTTATATGTTTTCTTGTAAAACAAAATCCAATTGACAATTTTATCCAATTACCTGCCAGTGGAAGTGATGAGAAGGATCTGCGGATGGCGGAAGCTGCTGATTCCTGCAGTTTTTTTTCCTGGGATGGGAGACGGCGTCTAGTGCTAGAGCCGCTGTGCGCAGATTTACAAGCGTTCGCCCCAACCGAAAGGGTCTCGCCACACACGACCGCCCTCACACCCCATTGTGTTCTGCAAGGCGCTGCGGGCCGCGCCGCCGACAACAAAATCCTCAACAAAACACATCATCCATCACACGCCTGTCACTGCGCCCTCGCCAGACTTTTATTTCACAGCTTCTGTAAATTAAACAAATTAACTGGAGATTAAACATGCCCTTTATTTTCTACCAGATTTCCATTGATAGAACAATGGAGGGTTTTTTTTCCCCTTCATCAAGTCCTGTAAAGTACTTAGTATTTCAAATGCAAATCAGGGATTGGAGCACGCAAAAATTACTGACTGTGCGGTTTTAATAACGACGAGAGAGAGAGAGAGGGAGAGAGAGAAGAGGGGGAGAGAGCAAGAGAGCAAGAGAGAGAGAGAGGAAGAAAGAAAGAGAAAAGGGAGAGAGAAAGAGAGGAGGGATAGAGAGGGGAGGGAGGGAAGAGAGAGAGGGGGAAAGAGAGAAAAAAGAGAGAGAGTGGAGAGGGAGAGAGAAAGAGAGAGGGGAGAGAGGGAGGGGAGGGAGAGAAAAAGGGAGAGAGAGATAAAAAAGGAGAGAGAGGGGGAGAGAGATAGAGAAAGAGAGTGCGGAAGACAGAAGGTGGGAGAGAGAGAAAGAGAGAGAGCAAGGGAGAGGGGGAGAAAGAACGGGGAGAGAGAGGGGGGGAGAGGGAGGGGGAGAGGGGGAAGAGAGGGGGGAGAGAGAGAGAGGGGGGGGAGAGGGGAGAAAGAGAGAGAAAGAGAACGAGGAAAAGGGGGAGAGAGAGAGGGGGAGAGAGAGAGGAGGGATAGAAAGGGGAGGGAGGGAAAAGGGAAGAGAGAAAGAGAGTAGACATGGGAACTGTCAAAAAATTCGTTTCGTTTCGTTTCGTCCCGTTTCGTATATAAAAAAATTCGTAATTCGTAATTCGTGTACGAAATTCCGTTCGAATTCGTACGAAATTCGGACGAATCGTAATTTTTTTTACGAATCGTTAGTAAAGTTACGAATCGTTACGAATCGTTAACGCGGCTAATGAATTGTTGGTTCTCATAACACAGAGAACAATTCGAATCCAACTACAAATATCGAATTTCAATTTCAAGTTACGAATCGTTACGAATCGTTATGAATAGTTACGAATCGTTAGTAAATCCAACTACCAATATCGAATTTCAACTAATTTGAACGAAATTATTATAGCAGATATAACGAATGAATTCGAATGACAAAGTGTCATTTTTGCAGAAAAAAAAAAAGCGTAGGGGTCCCCCCAAATTCAATAACCAGGCCCTTCAGGTCTGGTATGGATATTAAGGGGGACCCCAGCCAAAAAAAAAAATGGCGTGGGGTCCCCCCAAATATCCATACCAGACCCTTCAGGTCTGGGATGGATTTTAAGGGGAACCCCGGCCAAAAAATAAATAAAAAAATGGCGTGGGGCCCCCCTCAAAATCCATACCAGACCCTTTATCCGAGCACGCAACCTGGCAGGCCGCAGGAAAGGAGGGGGGGACGAGAGCGGCCCCCCCTCCCGCCTGAACCGTACCAGGCTACATGCCCTCAACATTGGGAGGGTGCTTTGGGGTCCCCCCCAAAGCACCTTGTCCCCATGTTGATGAGGACAAGGGCCTCATCCCCACAACCCTGGCCGGTGGTTGTGGGGGTCTGCGGGCGGGGGGCTTATCGGAATCTGGAAGCCCCCTTTAACAAGGGGACCCCCAGATCCCGCCCCCCCCCCTGTGTGAAATGGTAAGGGGGTACAAAAGTACCCCTACCATTTCACCAAAAAAGTGGCAAAAATGGTAAAAATGACAGGAGACGGTCTTTGACAATTCCTTTATTAAAATCTTCTTTCTTCTTTCTTCTGGTCTTCCTTCCTTCATCTTCTCCTTCCGTCATCTTCTCCTTCCGGCATCTTCTTCCATCGTCTTCTTCCTTCGATTCGCTTCTTCTTCCTCCGGTCTTCTCGTCCTTCTCGTCCGGCGTCGTCCTTCTCGTCCGGCATCGGCGTCTCTTCTCGCAGGCCGCTCCTCGCAATGGGAGGCTCCCGCTCTGTGAGGCTTCGCTCCGGGTGACAGGTCTTTTATAACGAAGGCACCTGGTGACCCCGCCCCCCTCTGACGTCATGGGGAAAGCCATAGGGAATTCCACATGACGTCCCCGTGCGTCAGAGGGGGCGGGGTCACCAGGTGCCTTCGTTATAAAAGACCTGTCAGCGGAGCGGAGCCTCACAGAGCGGGAGCCTCCCATTGCGAGGAGCGGCCTGCGAGAAGAGAAGACGATGCCGGACGAGAAGGACGAGAAGACCGGAGGAAGAAGAAGCGAATCGAAGGAAGAAGACGATGGAAGAAGATGACGGAAGGAGAAGATGAAGAAAGGAAGACCAGAAGAAAGAAGAAAGAAGATTTTAATAAAGGAATTGTCAAAGACTGTCTCCTGTCATTTTTACAATTTTTGCCACTTTTTTGGAGAAATGGTAGGGGTACTTTTGTACCCCCTTACCAATTCACACAGGGGGGGGGGGGGCGGGATCTGGTGGTCCCCTTGTTAAAGGGGGCTTCCAGATTCCGATAAGCCCCCCGCCCGCAGACCCCCACAACCACCGGCCAGGGTTGTGGGGATGAGGCCCTTGTCCTCATCAACATGGGGACAAGGTGCTTTGGGGGGGACCCCACGCCATTTTTTTTTTTTTTTTTTTTTTGGCTGGGGTCCCCCTTAATATCCATACCAGACCCCACCAGCCTGGTTATTGAATTTGGGGGGACCCCTACGCTTTTTTTTTTTTTTTTATATCAATGAATGACTGTTTTTTAAATAGCTTTTTTTTCTGCAAAAATGACACTTTGTCATTCGAATCATTCGAATTCATTCGTTATATCTGCTATAATAATTTCGTTTGAATTAGTTGAAATTTGATATTGGTAGTTGGATTCGAATAATTTGGAGCTGAAATTCGTAAACGAAATTTTTCCTGCAAAAATGACACTTTGTCATTCGAATTCATTCGGCGACGAAATTCGTAAACGGAATTTCGTATTCCGTACGGAATTCGTAAAAAAAAAATTCGCACTACAGATTCGTAAATTCGTACGAAACGAATCGCACATGTCTAAAAGAGAGGGGGAGAGAGAGGGGAGGGAGGGAAAAGGGAAGAGAGAGAGGGGGAGAGGGAGAGAGAAAAAAAAGAGAGAGAGAGGAGAGGGAGAGAGAAAGAGGGAGGGGAAGGGAGAGAAAAAGTGAGAGAGAGATAAAAAAGGAGAGAGAGGGGGAGAGAGATAGAGAAAGAGAGCGCAGAAGAGAGAAGGTGGGAGAGAGAGAGAGAGAGAGAGGAAAAAAAGAGAGAGCAAGGGAGAGGGAGAGAAAGAACGGGGAGAGAGAGGGGAGAGCGAGTGAGAGAGAGGGGGGGGAGAGAGGGAGGGGGAGAGAGAAGGGGTAGAAAGGAGAGAGAGAGAGAGGGGGGATAAAAGGGGGAGAGAGAGAGAGAGAGAGAGAGAGAGAGAGAAAGAGAGAGTGTGAGGGAGAGAGAAGGAGGGGAGAGAGAGAGAGAGAGTAAAGGGAGAGAGCGAGAGAGTAAAGGGAGAGAGCAAGAGGGGAGAGGGAGGGAGATAGGGGGGGGGGGAGAGAGAGCGGGAAAAAAAGAGAGCAAGGGAGAGGGGAAGAAAGAACGGGGAGGGAGAGGGGGAAGAGAGAGAAAGAGAGGGGGGGAGAAAGAGAGAGAGAAAGAGAGCGAGGAATAGGGGGAGAGAGAGAGGGGGGAGAGAGGGAGAGAGAGAGGAGGGAGGGAAAGGAGAGAGAGAGAGAGAGAGAGAGAGAGAGAGAGAGAGAGAGAGAGAGAGAGAGAGAGAGAGAGAGAGAGAGAGAGAGAGAAAAGAGAGAGCGAGAGGGGGGGAAGGGGAGGAGAGAGAGGGAGGGAGAGAAAAAGAGAGAGGGGGAGGGAGAGAAAAAGAGAGAGAGGGAGAGAGATAGAGAGGGAGAGAGAGAGGGGGAGGGAGATAGAGAAAGAGAGTGCGGAAGAGGGGAAGAGAGAAGGTCGGAGAGAGAGAGAGAGGGGGGGGAGTGAGAGAAAAAGGAGAGAGAAGTAGGAGAGAAGCAGGGAAGCAGAAAGAGAGGAGGGGGAGGGGAGAGGAGAAATAGGAATAAGAAAGAAATAAATAAAACAGAAGATAGAGGTGTTTTGGGGTCAGTAATAAAGGTCAGTCACCTGTAACAACCAATCAGATTTCAATTTCATTTTAAAGAAACATAAAGAAGAATTCTGAGCGCTCTGATTGGCCAACATGTCTCTGCTCTCATTTTATTTTCTCCAGTTTTGAATCTAATCTGTGAAATAGAAGCTCTTCTTCTCCGGTACATATTGATGATTGATAATTGATATTCTTCACCTTTGGAGGCGTTTTATTGGCTGACTGAGGTTTTGGGAGGATGAAAAGAAACTCCCAGAATAATGGAAGTGAAGGAAGAACGAGACCCGACATGTTCAGAGGATGAGATCTTTGGTGCTCAGATGAAGAAAGGCGAAGGTTGTAAGACCTTCTAGAGATGCGGCGTCTCCCCGCGCCTTCCAGAGGCGCTCGCCATTAATCCCGCACTAAGCTGCCCAGATCTGCTATCAAAGGGAAGACGGGGCACAGCCTGGAAGTTACTTTGTCGAATCGCGATCGCCGCCAACCGCTCTCATCCACACTAAACCCGGGACTTTTATCCCTGAGCCGCCAATTACAAGGACTCTAACCGGGGTCTAGGATGGCGACCGCACGCCGGGGATCACCGACGCCGGTCAGAGAAAAAAGAGATAACCAAGATCTTCCACAATGACAGAAATAGAAGGAGCTGATCAATCCCAAATAACAAAGAGGAACCCCTCCCCCTCATTTATTAATTCCCTCAAAATCTGTCCTTATAGTGAGTTCTTACAGACCAGCTGAAAGATGATATTGGGCTGTTGTTGGGAAGAGTTGCCTTTTAGGTGATACAGAATTATATATATATAAAAGGGTTATTCAGAATGCACTTTTTTTTAACTCTATTAAATATAAAGTGCAGAAACTTTTTGAAAACCCTATATACGGTGTGTGTGTGTGTTTATATATATATATATATATATATATATATATATATATATATATATACACACACACTATATTACCAAAAGTATTGGGACGCCTGCCTTTACACACACATGCACTGTAATGGCCCCCCAGTCTTAGTCCGGAGGGTTCAATATTGAGTTGGCCCTTTGCAGCTATAACAGCTTCACCTCTTCTGGGAAGGCCGTCCACAAGGTTTAGGAGGGTGTCTATGGGAATGTTTGACCATTCTTCCAGAAGAGCATTTGTGAGGTCAGGCACTGATGTTGGACGAGAAGGCCTGGCTCCCAGTCTCCGCTCAAATTCATCCCAAAGGTGTTCTATCGGGTTGAGGTCAGGACTCTGTGAGAGTCATGTTGGAACAGGAAGGGGCCATCCCCTTCACTAGAACTAAGGGGCCAAGCCCAACCCCTAAAAAACACTGGTGGGGTGCACCATAATCCGCAGGCCAGTCAAGTTCCAGTCAAGTTCCTCCACCCCAATCTCACTCTTCCATGTCTTTATGGACCTTGCTTTGTACACTGGGGGGCAGTCATGTTGGAACAGGATGGGGCCGTCCCCAAACTCCTCCCACAAAGTTGGGAGAATGAAATTGTCCAAAATATCTTGGTATGCCGACGCCTTAAGAGTTCCCTTCAATGGAACACAACCCCCCACCATAATCCACCCTCCCCCCCACACCATAATCCCCCCCTCCACCAAATGATTTAGAGGGGTGGCCCAATACTTTTGGCAATATAGTGTGGATAAGCGAGTTTGAGTCCTGACCTCAACCCGACAGAACACCTATGGCAGGGGTAGGCAACCCGGGGCCCTCCAGCTGTTGTGGAACTACTTTTCCCATGAGGCATTGCAAGGCTGGCAGTTACAATTACTCCCAGAGGTATGATGGAACTTGTAGTTCTTCAACAGCTGGAGGTTGCCCCCCCTGACCTATGTGCCTGACCTCACAAATGCTCTTCTGGAAGAATGGTCAAACATCCCCATAGACACCCTCCTAAACCTTGTGGACGGCCTTCCCAGAAGAGGTGAAGCTGTTATATGTGCAAAGGGCCAACTCAATATTGAACTCTATTGACTAAGACGCCATTAAAGTTCATGGGTGTGTAAAGGCAGGTGTCCCAATACTTTTGGGGATATAGTGTATGCAGGCTCTGACTCAACCATGACATCACTGCAGGAGGTTCTAACTAAAGGGGGCCTAGCACCTGATGACACTCTCTGCTGTAACCAGACACTATTCTGGAACAGAGCCACCTAGTGGAAGACTAGCTGGCTGCACCTGCCGACATGCATGGGTCACCTCCTACACTCCAAAGACCTGCTGCTAGATACATTTCTCTAATATTATATTCTACTAATTAAGATGACTGCCTTCCCTCCTATCAGCTCCGACACCAATATGATAAGAGCTCGGAGCCCCCCGGGAGGAAGGTGCCATTCCAAATTGATTCATTAATAAATCTGAGAGGTCGGTGTTGTTACTTTTGGATGTGAGGCTGATATGTCCTCCGGGAAAAGCCTCTTCACACCTCATTCCTCCAAGTAAAAGATTGTAAATGTGTCCCTACATGGGGTGTGTGTGGAGCCAATCAGGAGCTCTTTATTGCCGGGCTTTGCATGCTGGGACTTGTGGTTCTTTAGCAGGATGAGAACTCTCGCTGGTACAGAGTTGCAGCACCCGCTAGTAAACTTGAGACCCGTCATGCAGCAATTGTATGGAGGAATCGGGAATTTACAAATGCAAGTTTATTCCTAAGGTGAAAAAAATGAAACGTCTCCAGACTCAGGACACGGGCGCCAACCGCCCAACTGACCTCAGAGTCAGACTCTGCCACCCGACCTCAGAGTCAGACTCTGCCACCCGACCTCAGAGTCAGACTCTGCCACCCATCCTCAGACTTCACCACCCGACCTCAGAGTCAGACTTTGCCACCCATCCTCAGAGTCAGACTTCACCACCCGACCTCAGAGTCAGACTTTGCCACCCATCCTCAGAGTCAAACTTTACCACCCGTCCTCAGAGTCAGACTTTGCCACCCATCCTCAGAGTCAGACTTTGCCACCCATCCTCAGACTCAGACTTTACCACCCATCCTCAGAGTCAGACTTTACCACCCATCCTCAGAGTCAGACTTTACCACCCATCCTCAGAGTCAGACTTTACCACCCATCCTCATAGTCAGACTTTGCCACCCATCCTCAGAGTCAGACTTTGCCACCCATCCTCAGACTCAGACTTTACCACCCGTCCTCAGACTCAGACTTTACCACCCGTCCTCAGAGTCAGACTTTACCACCCATCCTCAGAGTCAGACTTTACCACCCATCCTCAGAGTCAGACTTTACCACCCATCCTCAGAGTCAGACTTTACCACCCATCCTCAGAGTCAGACTTTACCACCCATCCTCAGAGTCAGACTCTGCCACCCATCCTCAGAGTCAGACTTCACCACCCATCTTTAGAGTCAGACTTTACCACCCATCCTCAAAGTCAGACTTTACCACCCATCCTCAGAGTCAGACTTTGCCACCCATCCTCAGAGTCAGACTTTACCACCCATCCTCAGACTTAGACTTTACCACCCGTCCTCAGAGTCAGACTTTGCCACCCATCCTCAGAGTCAGACTTTGCCACCCATCCTCAGAGTCAGACTTTGCCACCCATCCTCAGAGTCAGACTTTACCACCCATCCTCAGAGTCAGACTTTACCACCCATCCTCAGACTCAAACTTTACCACCCATCCTCAGAGTCAGACTTTACCACCCATCCTCAGAGTCAGACTCTGCCACCCATCCTCAGAGTCAGACTTTACCACCCATCCTCAGAGTCAGACTTTACCACCCATCCTCAGAGTCAGACTTTACCACCCGTCCTCAGAGTCAGACTCTGCCACCCATCCTCAGAGTCAGACTTTACCACCCATCCTCAGAGTCAGACTTTACCACCCATCCTCAGAGTCAGACTTTACCACCCATCCTCAGACTCAGACTTTACCACCCATCCTCAGAGTCAGACTTTACCACTCATCCTCAGAGTCAGACTTTGCCACCCATCCTCAGAGTCAGACTTTACCACCCATCCTCAGACTTTACCACCCATCCTCAGACTCAGACTTTACCACCCGTCCTCAGAGTCAGACTTTACCACCCATCCTCAGAGTCAGACTTTACCACCCGACCTCAGAGTCAGACTTCACCACCCATCCTCAGATTTTACCACCCATCCTCAGAGTCAGACTTTACCACCCGACCTCAGAGTCAGACTTTACCACCCATCCTCAGAGTCAGACTTTACCACCCGACCTCAGAGTCAGACTTTACCACCCATCCTCAGACTTTGCCACCCGACCTCAGAGTCAGACTTTACCACCCATCCTCAGAGTCAGACTTTGCCACCCATCCTTAGACTTTGCCACCCATCCTCAGAGTCAGACTTTGCCACCCATCCTCAGACTCAGACTTTACCACCCATCCTCAGAGTCAGACTTTACCACCCATCCTCAGAGTCAGACTTTACCACCCATCCTCAGAGTCAGACTTTACCACCCATCCTCAGAGTCAGACTCTGCCACCCATCCTCAGAGTCAGACTTTACCACCCATCCTCAGAGTCAGACTTTACCACCCATCCTCAGAGTGAGACTCTGCCACCCATCCTCAGAGTCAGACTTTACCACCCATCCTCAGAGTCAGACTTTACCACCCATCCTCAGAGTCAGACTTTACCACCCATCCTCAGAGTCAGACTTTACCACCCATCCTCAGACTCAAACTTTACCACCCATCCTCAGAGTCAGACTTTACCACCCATCCTCAGAGTCAGACTTTACCACCCATCCTCAGAGTCAGACTCTGCCACCCATCCTCAGAGTCAGACTTTACCACCCATCCTCAGAGTCAGACTTTACCACCCGTCCTCAGAGTCAGACTTTACCACCCGACCTCAGAGTCAGACTTTACCACCCATCCTCAGAGTCAGACTTTACCACCCGACCTCAGAGTCAGACTTTACCACCCATCCTCAGACTTTGCCACCCGACCTCAGAGTCAGACTTTACCACCCATCCTCAGAGTCAGACTTTGCCACCCATCCTTAGACTTTGCCACCCATCCTCAGAGTCAGACTTTGCCACCCATCCTCAGACTCAGACTTTACCACCCATCCTCAGAGTCAGACTTTACCACCCATCCTCAGAGTCAGACTCTACCACCCGACCTCAGACTCAGACTTTACCACCCATCCTCAGAGTCAGACTTTACCACCCATCCTCAGAGTCAGACTTTACCACCCATCCTCAGAGTCAGACTTTACCACCCATCCTCAGAGTCAGACTCTGCCACCCATCCTCAGAGTCAGACTTTACCACCCATCCTCAGAGTCAGACTTTACCACCCATCCACAGAGTGAGACTGTTCCACCCATCCTCAGAGTCAGACTTTACCACCCATCCTCAGAGTCAGACTTTACCACCCATCCTCAGAGTCAGACTTTACCACCCATCCTCAGAGTCAGACTTTACCACCCATCCTCAGACTCAAACTTTACCACCCATCCTCAGAGTCAGACTTTACCACCCATCCTCAGAGTCAGACTTTACCACCCATCCTCAGAGTCAGACTCTGCCACCCATCCTCAGAGTCAGACTTTACCACCCATCCTCAGACTTTGCCACCCATCCTCAGAGTCAGACTTTACCACCCGTCCTCAGAGTCAGACTTTACCACCCATCCTCAGAGTCAGACTTTACCACCCATCCTCAGAGTCAGACTTTACCACCCATCCTCATAGTCAGACTTTACCACCCGTCCTCAGAGTCAGACTTTTATCACCCATCCTCAGAGTCAGACTTTACCACCCATCCTCAGAGTCAGACTTTACCACCCATCCTCATAGTCAGACTTTACCACCCGTCCTCAGAGTCAGACTTTTATCACCCATCCTCAGAGTCAGACTTTACCACCCGTCCTCAGAGTCAGACTTTACCACCCATCCTCAGAGTCAGACTTTTATCACCCATCCTCAGAGTCAGACTTTACCACCCATCCTCAGAGTCAGACTTTACCACCCGTCCTCAGAGTCAGACTTTACCACCCATCCTCAGAGTCAGACTTTACCACCCATCCTCAGAGTCAGACTATACCACCCAACCTCAGAGTCAGACTTTACCACCCATCCTCATAGTCAGACTTTACCACCCATCCTCAGAGTCAGACTTTACCACCCATCCTCATAGTCAGACTTTACCACCCATCCTCAGAGTCAGACTTTACCACCCATCCTCAGAGTCAGACTTTACCACCCATCCTCATAGTCAGACTTTGCCACCCATCCTCAGAGTCAGACTTTACCACCCATCCTCAGAGTCAGACTTTGCCACCCATCCTCAGAGTCAGACTTTACCACCCATCATCAGACTTTACCACCCATTGTCAGTCCAGTAAATTTCTTCCTTCAAGCACTTGCCTGAAATGAGGCTTAATTGCCTCCAATGAGGTCACTGCGCACCTCTGACCCGGCAGACCTCGGCTGAGTGTAGCCGCCAGGCGCATTCCGGGGGGCGGATGACCCTCCCCCCTTTCATGGCGTTCAGTCAATACTTGCTGATTAGCCGAGTTTAAATGTAAGCGCTATGCTATAATCGTGTTTGCTTGGCTGTGCGCGGCCTTCATTTTTAATTATGGATTAATTGAGGAGTCTGATCAATCAGCCGCCTATGATCTAATTAATGTACAGCTCGTGGTCGATCGCCATGAAATGCTCATCGCAGCTTTGCACATGCGTGTGAGCACGCCGCAGCACCCCTGTCCCTGCTGGGATTCTATGATGGATATATGGGGCTTATTTAAAAGGTCAGGCGTCCAAAATATGAAAATTTTAGTATTTGGTAAATGCTGGACAGACGTAACGTCTTCTCGTTTTTCAGGTCTCCGGGGACTCCTGTGGGGGGATCTCTGGGACTGAGGTCTTTGCATTCTTTAGGCTACCATTAAAAGGAAGACTCAATCGTTTCCTAGTGTAGCACAGACCGCTGGTGGGCCTCGCCGACCCCCCCCCCCCCCCAGGTTCTTCTCCCTCTTCTTTTGTGCTTTAATACTCATTGAACTTGATTGGGGGGCGGGGTGAGCTTTGAGATATTCTGAATAGACATGTGCACTGCCGCAAATTTTGTTTTTTCTTTGTTTTTTTTTGTTTTTTTCTAATCATTTGTTATGATCAGAATTCATTATTTTGAATACATTCGTAAATTCAGAATTTTTTTAATTCGGTACGTTCCATTCTTGCGGTAGTCATTAGTTTGAAAATTCATGAATTCGGATAAATTCGTATTCGTTACGTTCACTAACAGACAGACAAATTTGAAAGGAAATTCCAATACTTAGAATTTCAATAGTTTATAACTATTATTATAGTTATTATTATTATTATTATTAATAATAACAATAATAATAATAATAAAAAAAATAATAATAATAAAAATAAACTATAATAATGGTTAATAAACGTAATAATTTGATTATAATCAAAATTATCCAAATGTTTTTTGCACTTTTGGATTTACAAATTTTCGTTCTTATTTTTTAGATTTTCATTCTTACTTTCGGATTTTCATTCTTTCAAATTTTCCAATTTCGAGTTTTTGAAAATTTGTTTTCGGAAAATTTTGTTAAACCGTTTTTTTGTTAATTCGGATGTTTGCGAATTAATGAATATGCTGAATTGCCCATGTCTAATTCTAAATTTAGTGCACAAAGTAACCAGAGGACACTCTCTGGCTTGCCTGCTCACTTCAGGATATCTCCCCTCTTGGCAGACAATAGGAGAACAGCAACCCCGGGACTCCAAGCAGAGGAAAGGTCCTGATTTCAGCAGCACCGGATCAGATACTCAAGGGGTTAAAGCAGTCACTAGGATCCCACATCCAGGCATGTACTCACAATGTCCCCGTATACTTGGATGCCTCTTTTCAATATTGGCCAGGCACTTCTCCTGTGAGTCTCCAGGCCAGATCTTCAGTAAAACCCCTTGATTTGGCTTCAACAATTTCCAGCAAGTAGGCCCCTCCCCCCAACTGGGACCTCAATAAACTCCTGCAGACTTCAACTACACTGCCCAGAAGGGAAGCAGCCCTTCAGGATGGGATCTTCTCCTACTGGACAAGAACCCTTCTTCGCCAAAGCCCCAGAATATTTATTCCCTCCTCAACCACCTACTGACAATCTGATGGAAGGATGGAGAGATGGAGGATGAAAGTATATAAGGCATGGGTTGATCGAGAGAGGAGTAGGTGATGGAGGGATGAAGCAATGGGCAGAAGGAATGCTGGAGTGCAGAAGGACAGAAGGATGGTAGGGTGGATTGATAGGGAATAACGAAATGTGAAGGGATGGAGGAATGAAGTAATAAAGACAGGAGGTGATGGAGGTATGGGCTTCTGGACAGAAAGAATGACAGTGGGAAGAACAGAAGGATTGAGAGTGGATTGATGGAGTAAATAGAGATAGAGATAGTAAGGAAGTGATGGAGGGATGGAGTGATGGGGAGAGAAGTGATGGAGGGATGGAGTGATGGGGAGAGAAGTGATGGAGGGAGAAGTGATGTAGGGATGGAGTGATGGGGAGAGAAGTGATGGAGGGATGGAGTGATGGAGGAGAGAAGTGATGGAGGGAGAAGTGATGTAGGGATGGAGTGATGGGGAGAGAAGTGATGGAGGGAGAAGTGTTGTAGGGATGGAGTGATGGGGAGAGAAGTGATGTAGGTATGGAGTGATGGGGAGAGAAGTGATGGAGGGAGAAGTGATGGAGGGAGAAGTGATGTAGGGATGGAGTGATGGAGGGAGAAGTGATGGAGGGATGAAGTGTTGTAGGGATGGAGTGATGGGGAGAGAAGTGATGGAGGGATGGAGTGATGGGGAGAGAAGTGATGGAGGGATGAAGTGATGGGGAGAGAAGTGATGTAGGGATGGAGTGATGGGGAGAGAAGTGATGTAGGTATGGAGTGATGGGGAGAGAAGTGATGGAGGGATGAAGTGATGGGGAGAGAAGTGATGGAGGGATGGAGTGATGTAGGGATGGAGTGATGGGGAGAGAAGTGTTGTAGGGATGGAGTGATGGGGAGAGAAGTGATGGAGGGATGGAGTGATGGGGAGAGAAGTGATGGAGGGATGAAGTGATGGGGAGAGAAGTGATGGAGGGATGGAGTGATGGGGAGAGAAGTGATGGAGTGATGGGGAGAGAAGTGATGTAGGGATGGAGTGATGGGGAGAGAAGTGATGTAGGGATGGAGTGATGGGGAGAGAAGTGATGGAGGGGTGGAGTGATGGGGAGAGAAGTGATGGAGGGATGGAGTGATGGGGAGAGAAGTGATGGAGGGAGAAGTGTTGTAGGGATGGAGTGATGGGGAGAGAAGTGATGGAGGGATGAATGGATGGGGTGATGGACAGAGGTAGTGACAGAGTGGGAAGGATGGAAGGATGGAGGGGTGGATTGATAGGGAATGGATAGATAGACCAGTGAAGTGATGGAGGATTGGAGTAATGAAGACAGGAGGGAGTGATGAAGGAATGGGCTTCTGGACAGAAGGATGGAGAGTGGATTGATGGAGTAAATAGATATAGTAAGGAGGTAATGTAGGGATGGATTAATAGGAACAGAAGGGATGGAGTGATGGAGGGATGAATGAATGGGGTGATGGACAGAGGGAGTGACGGAGTGGGAAGGATTGAAGGATGGAGGAATGGATTGATAGGGAAATAGAGGTAGACCAAGGGAATGAAGGTGGAATGGTGTGATGGAGACAGGAGATGATGGAGAAATGTATAGATGGATGTAGTGATGGAATGATGGATGGAGAAATGAAGGAATGGGTTCAGGGATCAGTGGGATGAATTGATGAAGAAAAGATGATAGGAGGACAGAGCGATGGTTAGATTGAAGGATGGGATGAGAGAGGGGAAGGAGATGGATTGAGGAAGGGATGGGTGATGAAGACAGTAGGTGATGGATCATAGAGGGATGGTTGGATGGAGAGATGGACGGGGAGTAATGGATGGAGGGATAAGAAAACATGAGAAAGAAAGCAGCGGAGGGGGTGGAAGCAGAAGATACAGAAACATATCCTGCTTTCTGATGCATTTACAAGGGGTTTGCATGCAGTTCTGTGAGATACGATCCACCTCACAGGCCAAACAGATTCACATCTGTTGAAATTCTATGCATATAAAATGCTCTTCTTATTTTCCTTCCGTATACTGACACATAAAGAGGATTCATATCCCTAAACAGAACAGACAGCGATTGTACACATTGTCCCACCCCAGATCCAGCACCGGAGGTGGGCTGAGGCCATGGGAGAGACGTTGGGCCTGCAGATACCTATTAGGCCCTCAACATTTAGGACCCTCATCCTCTCCAGCCTTTTATTTCTGGCCTGGACACTCAAGGCACTAAAGGTTCAGAATCTTCCCCCAAGGATCAGAGTGGGGCTCCATGACGGCAAGGCCTTAGGCACCTCAGGGGGTCAGATGTGCCCAGTCTCTGCCCAGACCTCCCCCCCTCCCTGGCCAGATGATGCAGCCCAGGTCTGTGTGGGCTCCAGAGGCACAACCATGCACAGTCAGGTGGAGACATTCATTATTAATGGGACAGCTTGTCTCATCCGTGAGAGGGAATTCTTTTCCCTGAACCCTGCAGACATGCCAGAAATCTCAGCTGCTCACTACACAATACTGCAGGCCCCCGTGGCCCTCAAATTGACCCCTCCAGGAACACATCAGGGTGGAAAAGGTCTATCTATAGCCTCCTCCAGGGATGGAAGGGCAGCATCTTCCTGTCATATGAATTACTATGACTTTCTTTTTTGGCTGACAGAGGATCTGTGGCATGAATACAGCAAAGCCATCCAGGAATGACAATTGTCTCGGAGTTCAGGAACGTATCTCATGTCTATGGGGGAAGTCCTTGCTGTAAGATTAATTTGGTTCAGTAAATATGAAATTATTGAATATCTAATGTCAAGGCTTAACAAATCCCGGGGGGGGTATTCAGACAATATTCCTAAAAAGCCAATTTACCCCGTCACTTCTCTGTTGGAGCTCTGTGGGGAGATGCCTTCCGGAACAAAGCCTTGTAGGGTCACCCATGGGAAGGAGCATCGTTCATCTTTAGAGTTTAGGTCTTCTTTCCCATGATAAGCCCATCTATACATAAATTCCTGGGGCAGAACTAGAGTCTGGCCTCCTTAAACTAATGCTGGCCATACACTATACAAAAAATCGGGCAAACCCGTTTTCGAAAAACGAACGTTCGGCCGCAAGCGCAAACGAGAGTGCCATCATGTAAAGGCCGATAAATCCTTCAGTGAACATAAAAAAAAAAAATGATGTTCGTTTTTTTACATATACCGAGTGCAGACAGGTCGGACGGGAAACACATTAACCTTTCAATTTATCATTCGTTCGGCAGAAAATTTCCAAACTTGTCCTTCGTTTTTTCGGCTCAAAAACGTCCAAACGATTATCGATTTTGTGTCCATTAACTGGCCGAAAAATCGAAAGAACATTCTTTGACCGAATTTTTGGCCGATTTTTTGTATAGTGTATGGCCAGCTTAAGCCTGTGCATTTCACACGGGAGGGGCAAACCAGTAGATTAAATTAAAGATGTCCCCATAAGCTTCAGATACTGCTCTTCCCTTCCCTCTTGTACTGTTAAGTTTGGCCTACAGGGCCAAACAGAAGTACCCAGACATTCTGGGTATACGGGAGCATGTGACTATATTTTCCCCATGTGACAGCACCAGTACTTAGTGATTGGCTGTTCCAGGGCCGTCTTTAATATTGATTGGACCCTGGGCAAACATTTTCTTGGGCACGCCCCGAAATCCACTTATCAACTATTTGCGGGCAGTGCAGGCTCAAGGGGCAGCTGCTTTGGGCTCCACAACAATGACTGGACAAGGGGCAGCTGCTTTGGGCTCCACAACAATGACTGGACAAGGGGCAGCTGCTTTGGGCCCCACAACAATGACTGGACAAGGGGCAGCTGCTTTGGGCCCCACAACTATGACTGGACAAGGGGCAGCTGCTTTGGGCCCCACAACAATGACTGGACAAGGGGCAGCTGCTTTGGGCCCCACAACTATGACTGGACAAGGGGCAGCTGCTTTGGGCCCCACAACAATGACTCGACAAGGGGCAGCTGCTTTGGGCCCCACAACAATGACTGGACAAGGGGCAGCTGCTTTGGGCCCCACAACTATGACTGGACAAGGGGCAGCTGCTTTGGGCCCCACAACAATGACTCGACAAGGGGCAGCTGCTTTGGGCCCCACAACAATGACTGGACAAGGGGCAGCTGCTTTGGGCCCCACAACAATGACTGGACAAGGGGCAGCTGCTTTGGGCCCCACAACTATGACTGGACAAGGGGCAGCTGCCCCTTTTGCCCTGCGTTACAGACAGCCCTGGGCTGTTCGTACACCCAGTGGGGGGAAAGTGTTAAAAGCCTTGTGTAAGCTCCAAGTTGAGCTAGCACAGGACTAATGCCCCGTACACACGGTCGGAAATTCCGACGGAAAATGTCCGATGTCCATGTTGTCGGAAAATCTGGCCGCGTGTGGGCTCCATCGGACTTTTTCCGTTGGAACTTCCGACGGAAAAAATTTGAGATCCTGCTCTCAAATTTTCCATCAACAAAGTCCGATCGGACCTTTTTCCGATCGTGTGTAGAGAATTCCGACGGACAAAGTGCCATGCATGCTCAGATCAAATTACTAGACCAGAGCTATTGGCTACTAGCCTCTACGTGGTTCCGTCGTAGGCAACGAACGTCCCCACGTTCAGAATGATCGGATTTTTCGGCAACTTTGTCCGACCGTGTGTATGCAACACCAGTGTCGGACAAAATCCGTCTGAAAAAATCTGATGGATTTTGTGGTCGGAATTTCGCACCGTGTGTAGGGGGGCTAAGTCTTTTTTCTCTTGGTGGCTGACTGGAGCAAAGGGAAGGTGAATTTGTTCTACCGGGAGGGAGGAAGTTATGATATCTTGTTGTGATGCCTACATGGGTAAAGCACACCTTCACGTTAAATATTTCTCAAACCCATTTTTTTTTTTGAGTTGGAGGGTACAGTTGCTTTCAAATTTGACTGAGCGCACAGGTTCCAGGAGTTCGATCAGAAAAAAAATCGAAAAAAATAAAAAAATTGAATTTGAATGCAGATTTTTATTTATTTTTCTGAATTTGGTCAAATTGAATTCAATTTGGTTGATTGGAATTCAGTTCAGTCAAATTTGGAAAATTCTAATCAAATTCGAAAATGAACAAACTAGACAAAATTAAATGAATTCCGATTTTATTCCTTTGGATGGGCCCACTGACTTCCAGATTCACATACCAGCCCACCGATTTAACCCAGCAGCTCAGAGTGTGGACCGCCTGCCCCCACCTTGTGTGCACGTGCACGGTTGAGCAGGGCAGGGAGGGAGGGGCTGTACTGGGCTGGGAGGAGAGGGTTGAGTAGAGAGTGCACCACTGAGGTTAAAGGGCTTACCCTGTCACCCTGTGCAGGGCCGTTTTTAAGGCAGGGCAAAAGGGGGCAGCTGCCCTGGGCCCTGTCATTGTTGTGGGGCCCAAAGCAGCTGCCTCATACTTGCCAACTATCCTGGTTTAAAATTCCCTCGTCCCTTGAGGTTTTAGTCCTGTGCTGTGTCCCAATATCTCAGTGTGAAGTGCTGCTACTCTAATGCTACCCAGCTCTGCCCTATTGTTGTGTACAGATGACTCGCCTGCAGACCCTGTGTTTACATGTCAATTACCGTCATTCATATGTAAATAGCGGCAGCATTCATATGTAAATAGTGGTGTCCGGCAGCATTGATATGTATATCATGCACCCCTGAGGTCATATCTACAGTAAAATCTAGCAACCAATCAACAAGCAGAAATCATGTGCTGTAACATCTAGCAACTAATCAGTGAGCCGTAATGTGTGCTGTAACCTCTAGCAACCAGTCAGTGAGCAGTAATGATACACTCTAACCTCTGTCAACCAGTCAGTGAGCAGTAATGATACACTCTAACCTCTGTCAACCAGTCAGTGAGCGGTAATGATACACTGTAACCTCTAGCAACCAGTCAGTGAGCAGTAATGATACACTGTAACCTCTAGCAACCAGTCAGTGAGCAGTAATGATACACTCTAACCTCTGGCAACCAGTCAGTGAGCGGTAATGATACACTGTAACCTCTAGCAACCAGTCAGTGAGCAGTAATGATACACTCTAACCTCTGGCAACTAGTCAGTGAGCAGTAATGATACACTGTAACCTCTAGCAACCAGTCAGTGAGCAGTAATGATACACTGTAACCTCTGGCAACCAGTCAGTGAGTGGTAATGATACACTGTAACCTCTAGCAACCAGTCAGTGAGCAGTAATGATACACTCTAACCTCTGGCAACCAGTCAGTGAGCGGTAATGATACACTGTAACCTCTAGCAACCAGTCAGTGAGCAGTAATGATACACTCTAACCTCTGGCAACCAATAGCTGCCTGATCTGATTCAGTAAACAGATTTTGAGTCTAGCTGCTATTTATTGTATGTCTCAGAGGAGGTGGAGAGCAAAACTGCATGGGGGAGGCGCCCAAGAAAAGTTTTGCCCAGGGTCCAATTAATATTAAAGACGGCCCTGACCCTGTGTAGGTGAAACCAGAAACCCAGAGAGCCCTGATTGGGTCTGGACGGGCCCCTGCATGGCCGGCGAGCCTAGGTTCTTTATAAGTTTACTTATAAGGGTGACACGGCAAGCCCTTTCCTTTCCCACAGGGAGGCCCCCTGAAGCATGAGTGGGGTTGCCATTACGACCCCCGCAACCCCTCATGCTATGCCCACGTGTTTGAACCATAACACAACACTCCTTGAACCCTCATGTCTCCCGTACCGTGTGGTTTTATCATCCTGTGATCTCCACCAGTGATGCACGTGACACGGTGACAACTCAAGAGCACAAATGAGGGACAATTTTCACCCTGTGACAGGAGGAGGAGCCTCCATAATCGGGCCACTTGGTCACGTGACGAAGCTTAGATGAGGGTTTAGTGATTGGATTTCCATCTACCTCACGTTGTCCTCCTCTGCTTGTTGTATTCAGTTCACAAAGGCAACTTTTATGCAAAAATAAACCATTAATGGGAAGTTGCAGGCGCTGACCCCGATTTTGCAGATTGCTGGAGATTATTGGGCTGTTTGCGGCGCCCCCTCCAGGGTACGAAGTGACTGGTAATTCCGGCTGTGGAGATTTTGTTCTCTGGGAGAGATAATTATTACAGCAAACAGTTATTTACACAAACTTTAAGTTTTTTTTTTTGCCTATTTTGTGCATTCTGCAGAATATTAGAGTAGATAATCGGAACGCGGGCGCCGGTCGCTCGCGCTTTCCACATTACAGAAGCCGCCACAGAACCTCTTGGAAAGCCGGTAACGATAATGGATTCCGAGTTCAATTAGCAGCCGCCGTAATTGACAGTTCTGCTTCCCTGGAGGCTTCTGGGCCGTGAAGGTCTTTTTTACTTTCTCCGGGTCAATTCCAATTTTCTGCATCTCGCGGGTGAAGGCGTTAGAGAGGTGTGCAGCCCTGCGTGACTTACAGCGGCGCGGGGTCAGCTATGGTGCTAAGGGGCGAGGGCGGGCATCGGCCTTATATGACGCCAACGCGCCTCGTTATATCCGCAGAGAGAGGTTGGTAATGAAAGTGCGCGGCTTAATGAACACGATGAGACGCCGGCTGCCGCCATGTAAGGTTTACGGCGGATGACAAGCTGTTCCTCCGATGCCAGGCAGGTGTCTGCGGCTGGTGGCCTAGTCGGAACCTGGACGCAAACCGGCACAGCGGGTACAAAACAGGCGACGCAGCTGATGCCAAAATGGGGAAAAGTGCTCGCTGGCTGCGGAGAGGAGAAGCCGCACGCCGCTGGAAGGGGGGAGGGGAGGGGAGATGAAATTAGGGCAGCAGCTGACAGCGTGGAGCCGTGAAAAGTGGAGGTGACAATTTTCCAGGCTCGGCCCAGACACTTGTGCGGAAAATTAGGGCAAAGCGGAAACCCTCAACGCACCGCCGGACGCCGGAAAATAAATCAAACCGGCCCTCAATACATCACAGGGGACACACTTAAAGGGGAACTCCAGTACATATTGCAGGATTTCTGCGGGTTCCATCATTTCTCCACTCCGCAGAAACCCACGTCTGACTTAGAATTGTGTGATATGTAGTTATGGATTCCAGACAATACATCCCAAAATACACAGAACCACAAGGAGCCAAGAACATACAATTAGACATACATAGAACCACAAGGAACCGAGAACATACAACTAGACATACATAGAACCACAAGGAACCAAGAACATACAACTAGACATACATAGAACCACAAGGAGCCAAGAACATACAATTAGACATACATAGAACATACAGCAAGACATACACAGAACCACAAGGAGCCAAGAACATACAACAAGACATACATAGAACATACAGCAAGACATACACAGAACCACAAGGAACCAAGAACATACAGCAAGACATACACAGAACCACAAGGAGCCAAGAACATACAACTAGACATACATAGAACTACAACAAGGAGCCAAGAACATACAACAAGACATACATAGAACATACAGCAAGACATACACAGAACCACAAGGAACCAAGAACATACAGCAAGACATACACAGAACCACAAGGAACCAAGAACATACAACTAGACAGACATAGAACTACAACAAGGAGCCAAGAACATACAACAAGACATACATAGAACATACAGCAAGACATACACAGAACCACAAGGAACCAAGAACATACAACTAGACAGACATAGAACTACAACAAGGAGCCAAGAACATACAACTAGACATACATAGAACCACAAGGAGCCAAGAACATACAACTAGACAGACATAGAACTACAACAAGGAGCCAAGAACATACAACTAGACATACATAGAACATACAGCAAGACATACACAGAACCACAAGGAACCAAGAACATACAACTAGACATACATAGAACTACAACAAGGAGCCAAGAACATACAACTAGACATACATAGAACCACAAGGAACCAAGAACATACAACTAGACAGACATAGAACTACAACAAGGAGCCAAGAACATACAACTAGACATACATAGAACCACAAGGAGCCAAGAACATACAACTAGACAGACATAGAACTACAACAAGGAGCCAAGAACATACAACTAGACAGACATAGAACTACAACAAGGAGCCAAGAACATACAACTAGACATACATAGAACCACAAGGAACCAAGAACATACAACTAGACATACATAGAACTATAGGGAACCAAGAACATACAACTAGACATACATAGAACCACAAGGAACCAAGAACATACAACTAGACATACATAGAACCACAAGGAGCCAAGAACATACAACTAGACAGACATAGAACTACAACAAGGAGCCAAGAACATACAACTAGACATACATAGAACCACAAGGAACCAAGAACATACAACTAGACATACATAGAACTATAGGGAACCAAGAACATAGACATAGACATACACAGAACATACAACTAGACATACACAGAACATACAACTAGACATACATAGAATCAGTGGTGTTACAGAAAAGACAAATGTCCCTCCTGTATGTTGGTGTCACTGGAAGGAAGAATGTCTTTACATCGATGGTGTCACTGAATGGAGAGGTAATGGGGATCTCCCCCCCCTTCTACATAGAGATGCTGTGTCTGAGGCATGTGCCCCCCTCCCCCTCCAGCCCCCGTTGACGTGTTCTGTGTTGGGAATTTATTCATACATACATGTAAAGTTACTGAAATGTTCTCTTTACATACGGGGCGGATTTTTTACTTGTAAATATTTATAAACACAAAATAAAAAATAAAAATAAAAACAGATAAACAAATTTCTGCAGAAGACAAAAGTATCAGAAAAGACAATAATAAGAGGATCTTATATTTCCTTCTATAGCTGAACTCCAATCCCGATAAAGATTCTGTCCATCTCCAATGTAAAGTCTGATCACCTGAGCGCAGCGCCATCCTGTGGCCAGCAGAATATCACTTGCCAGCTGCACACGGCTGTTGCACTTCCTTACATCATGTCACAACCTGGAGGCCGATGTCTGGGGAGATGCGAGGAGCCGTCCCCGGGGGTGGCGTCACGGGACCGATCAGATGGCAGCGATCGACAAACAGGCCCTCGTACAGAAACACCATCATTACCTCCATCGGGTCCAACGAATGGAAGCTGAAGCAATAGAGCCGCTTCCCATCCCAAACAATTAGATATTATACTCTGAGAATAAAATGCAATCTAAATTCTGACCCCCCCTCCCCCCAGTCCTGCACAGGTGTACCGGCCCCTCCCCCCTTCAGTCCTGCACAGGTGTACCGGCCCCTCCCCCCCTTCAGTCCTGCACAGGTGTACCGGCCCCTCCCCCTTCAGTCCTGCACAGGTGTACCGGCCCCTCCCCCTTCAGTCCTGCACAGGTGTACCGGCCCCTCCCCCTTCAGTCCTGCACAGGTGTACCGGCCCCTCCCCCCTTCAGTCCTGCACAGGTGTACTGGCTCCTCCCCCTTCAGTCCTGCACAGGTGTACCGGCTCCTCCCCCCTTCAGTCCTGCACAGGTGTACCGGCCCCTCCCCCCTTCAGTCTTGCACAGGTGTACCGGCCCATCCCCCCAGTCCTGCACAGGTGTACAGGCCCCTCCCCCCAGTCCTGCACAGGCCCCTCCCCCCAGTCCTGCACAGGTGTACCGGCCCCTCCCCCCAGTCCTGCACAGGTGTACCGGCCCCTCCCCCCTTTAGTCTTGCACAGGTGTACCGGCCCCTCCCCCCTTCAGTCTTGCACAGGTGTTCCGGCCCCTCCTCCCAGTCCTGCATAGGTGTACCGGCCCCTCCCCCTTCAGTCTTGCACAGGTGTACCGGCCCCTCCCCCCTTTAGTCTTGCACAGGTGTACCGGCCCCTCCCCTGGAATGAAATGTCTTCCTCTGATATCTCTGCACACGGTGAGCTTCTCACCGTGTGCATTAGAAGCTGCAGAAATTCCGATAGAGCCCCGCCTCCTTTCCTGGTTGGAGGATGTCCATTGGTTAACCCTTTTCTTCCCAACCTGACTGCCCTTGGCCCCGCCCTTTTCATTTATTGGATTTCAGTTCTTTCAATCGTGAAGGCTCAGCATCACATGTGGGCGTTACCTATGCAAATACAGCCTTTCCTGGAACGCCCACTCCTCCCGATTGACACCCGCCCCCATCAAGGCATTTTAATATTTTCATAACTCCTCCCACTGCCTGCACCAGGACTGAGAGCTCTGGAGAGGAGTACTGAGGCCGGGGGCTGTTATGTTTTCAGGAAGCTAGGTACAGCCCCCTGCTGGCTCCTCCCACTAGCCTTGATCACAAAAAATCCAACATGTTTCGGGGGCCAAACCACTTTCATCAGGGCCTTCCAATAAGTCAGCGGTTAAGAGGACTCAGTAAGAGACTTTTCTAGCCTGATCTGTGGTGAAGAATCCGGATGAACCAGAGAAGATCAGTCGGGTTGTGTCCTCCGTGTTATTGGCTGGTGATATAGTAACATGGAACTCTCTGACCGACAGTCCCCCGCCCCCATTGTCATGTGACCGGCCGCTACGGGGAGCTTCCAGTCTCCAACTTTCCAACACCGGGGGGGGGGGGGGGGGTGACTTTCAAGACTGTTTTACAAAGTATAAAAAAACAGGATTTTTTATAGACGAGCGTTTAGTTATACATAGGATGCCGCATTCTATATATAGATTATAATTCACATCTATTGTGTTTTGGAGGCATTTTGACATCTTTTTTTTTTTTTTTTGGAAACAGACATAGAAGACGGAACAACCTGTGCGCCGCAAAGAAGGCGCCACAAAGAAGGCGCCACAAAGAAGGCGCCACAAAGAAGGCTTTGTAATGAGGAGCTTTGAAGCGCGAAAACTGGCTGCGAAGAACCATCAACAAAGAGCACAAGGAAAAGCTTCATGGAAAGAAGAAAAAAAAAAAATATATATATATATATATATATACTGTGTGTGTGTACATCTATATATATATATATATATCTCTATATATATATCTCTATATATATACAGTGGTGTGAAAAAGTGTTTGCCCCCTTCCTCATTTCCTGTTCCTTTGCATGTTTGTCACACTTAAGTGTTTCGGAACATCAAACCAATTTAAACAATAGTCAAGGACAACACAAGTAAACACAAAATGCAATTTGTAAATGAAGGTGTTTATTATTAAAGGTGAAAAAAAATCCAAACCATCATGGCCCTGTGTGAAAAAGTGATTGCCCCCCTTGTTAAAACATACTATAACTGTGGTTGTCCACACCTGAGTTCAATTTCTCTAGCCACACCCAGGCCTGATTATTGCCACACCTGTTCACAATCAAGGCATCACTTAAATAGGAGCTGCTTGACACAGTAAGGTCCACCAGAAGATCCTTAAAAGCTACACATCATGCCGAGACCCAAAGAAATTCAGGAACAATTGAGAAAGAAAGTAATTGAGATCTATCAGTCTGGAAAGGGTTATAAAGCCATTTCCAAAGCTTTGGGAATCCAGCGAACCACAGTGAGAGCCATTATCCACAAATGGCGAAGACATGGAACAGTGGTGAACCTTCCCAGGAGTGGCCGGCCGCCCAAAATTACCCCAAGAGCGCAGCGCCGACTCATCCAAGAGGTCACAAAAGACCCCACAACAACGTCCAAGGAACTGCAGGCCTCACTTGCCTCAGTTAAGGTCAGCGTTCATGCCTCCACCATCAGGAAAAGACTGGGCAAAAATGGCCTGCATGGCAGAGTTCCAAGGAGAAAACCACTGCTGAGCAAAAAGAACATCAAAGCTCGTCTCAATTTCTCCACAACACATCTTGATGATCCCCAAGACTTTTGGGACAACATTCTGTGGACCGATGAGACAAAAGTGGAACTCTTTGGAAGGTGTGTGTCCAAGTATATCTGGCGTAGAAGGAACACTGCATTTCAGAAAAAGAACATTATACCAACAGTAAAATATGGTGGTGGTAGTGTGATGGTCTGGGGCTGTTTTGCTGCTTCAGGACCTGGAAGACTTGCCGTGATAAAAGGAACTATGAATTCTGCTGTCTACCAAGAGATCCTGAAGGAGAATGTCCGACCATCTGTTCGTGTACTCAAGCTGAAACGAACTTGGGTTCTGCAGCAGGACAATGATCCTAAACACACCAGCAAGTCCACCACCGAATGGCTGAAGAAAAACAAAATGAAGACTTTGGAGTGGCCTAGCCAAAGTCCTGACCTGAATCCTATTGAGATGTTGTGGTATGACCTTAAAAAGGCCGTTCATGCTCGAAAACCCTCTAATGTAACTGAATTAGGACAATTCTGCAAAGATGAGTGGGCCAAAATTCCTCCAGGACGCTGTAAAAGCCTCATTGCACGTTATCGCAAACGCTTGGTTGCAGTTGTTGCTGCTAAGGGTGGCCCAACCAGTTATTAGGTTTAGGGGGCAATCACTTTTTCACACAGGGCCATGATGGTTTGGATTTTTTTTCACCTTAAATAATAAACACCTTCATTTACAAATTGCAATTTGTGTTTACTTGTGTTGTCCTTGACTATTGTTTAAATTGGTTTGATGTTCCGAAACACTTAAGTGTGACAAACATGCAAAGGAACAGGAAATGAGGAAGGGGGCAAACACTTTTTCACACCACTGTATATATATATATATATATATATATATATATATATATATATAGATATATATATATATTTTTTTCCATAAAACTTTTCCAATATATATATATATATATATATACCCTATATTGTCAAAAGTATTGGGACGGTTGGGAAGGTTGAGCCCACCATAGTTGCATCTTTTTAGGAAGGAATCATTGCGATCCTCCATCCTCCCTGTGATATCCACACAGTTAATATTTTATCCCGGCCCTTGTTCTCACGCTCCGCTGATTGACAGCTGTTGGAAGCTGCTATTGTTGCCGGGACATCCATCATGGAAAACGCATTACACAACGCACACAGCCTGATACTTCTGAAGGTGAATTTCCTTTGAAGTATCCGACTAATCCAATAAAATCAATGCAGCGCGTTGCCCTCCCCCCCCCGGCTGTGTGTCACTTACACTTCCCCGACCCAATTAATACACAATTCTCCACAACGCCCAACAACGCACACGCCGGATTTATTGCTCCAAAGCAGCGGAAAGCTACCCGGCCGCGTTGGATTCTGGGTAAGCGGCGTGTCACGGATTAAAAAAAAAAAAAAGGTGAATTTATAACTGCGGCCGTGAAACTGAGCCCAACATAAAGAATCTCTCTTTGCCGGTTTGGTGACAAATGGTTTTGGCCGCGCTCTCTTTGGTCCTCCGACCTCCAGATTAACCGGCCTCCGCAGCTGACTCTATCGAAAATGCAGCTGCGCGGCGGCCTGGCGGATCCGTCCGCCTATACGCCGCGCTGCAGGTCATTACCAAGCGGCAGCTGTGTCCATTATGCCCGTACAGTGCGGCCATATATAAATGTCACGGCCGGTGACAGCCGGCGTAAATCTCCTCTCTTTGCCGTTTCCGAGTGCCTTTTTTTTTGCCTCTTGCGCAGAAGGGTTAAAAAAAAAAGGGGGGGAAATGAATTTGCGGAGCCCCGACGTCCTGCCGCTGCCATGTGTTAGATGCTAACGAGATTGTCACATCGTGGCACGCAGGCTGTGCAGGACGCGCATTGGAGATGTCCGCCTCGGGGAAAGCGGCGGAGGGATGTGCCGAGCGCCTTTCATTACACTATTATTTATCTCTTTACACCAGGCGGGGAGGGGAAAGCCATTTTCTGCTTGAGAAAACTTGTGTTCCAATTCGGCGCAACTTACAACAAGACATCGTTATTAAGAGGAATCCGAGGGAAATTAACACAGACAGCTCGCCAAAACGCTCAACGTCACGCCTGGTTCCTCGAAGACGCGCGGCGGGATTTTCTCCAGCTTAGATGGGGGGGGGGGGGAAGGGTCGAGACTCGACTATCGGAGTGGTCAAGGTTTAGAAAATGGCATCAGCGAATCGAAGGTCCTAAATGACTGAATGTGAAACAGAGAAATGTGGTGCCATAGTGGAATCACCAGTGAGGCTAACCAATCAGGTCTTCTCTTTCATCCTAATGGAGAGATGAAATAAGGACCTCGGGGGCGTGGCCCCAGCATGCCGTATCTGCTGCGGTTCTGGTGATGTCACATCCTGCCTCAAAGCTGACTTTCAGTCATGATCCTGCTGGGTTTATCTAAAGGATTATTGTACTTTTAGGGAGCATTGTGGAGTCACCGTTGAGGCTCAACAATCAGGTTTTATCTTTCATCCTAATGGAAAAATTAAATAAGGACCCCGGAGGCGTGGCCCCAGTGTGGTCAATCTGCTGCAGTTCCAGTGATGTCACATCCTGCCTCAAAGCTGAATTTCAGTCTAACTCTTACCCAAACTCTAAACCTAACTTTAATCCAAACTCTTTCTCTAACCCTAAATGTTATTCTAACTCTAACCTTAATGCTACCCTTAACGCTAACCCTAATTCTAACCCTAACTCCAACCCTAACTCCAACCTTAACTTCCACCCTAACTTCAACCCTAAATCCAACCCCAACTTCCACCCTAAATCCAGCCCTAAATTCAACCCTAAATCCAACCCTAACTTCCACCCTAACTCCAACCCTAAATACAACCCTAACTCCAACCCTAACTCCAGCCCTAACTTCAAAACTAACTTTAACCCTAAATCCAACCCCAACTTCCACCCTGAATCCAACCCTAACTCCAACCCTAACTCCAACCCTAACTCCAACCCTAACTCCAACCCTAACTTCAACCCTAAATCCAACCCTAACTCCAACCCTAACTCCAACCCTAAATACAACCCTAACTTCCACCCTAACTCCAACTCTAACTCCAACCCTAACTTCCAACCCTAACTTCCACCCTAACTCCAACCCATACTCCAACCCTAACTCCAACCCTAAATCCAACCCTGACTTCCACCCTAACTCCAACCCTAAATACAACCCTAAATGCAACCCTAACTCCAACCCTAAATCCAACCCTGACTTAAATTCGTTTCGTTTCGTTTCGTCCCGTTTCGTATATAAAAAAATTCGTAATTCGTAATTCGTGTACGAAATTCCGTTCGAATTCGTACGAAATACGAAATTCGGACGAATCGTAATTTTTTTTACGAATCGTTAGTAAAGTTACGAATCGTTACGAATCGTTACGAATCGTTAACGCGGCTAATGCATTGTTGGTTCTCATAACACAGAGAACAATTCGAATCCAACTACAAATATCGAATTTCAATTTCAAGTTACGAATCGTTACGAATCGTTATGAATAGTTACGAATCGTTAGTAAATCCAACTACCAATATCGAATTTCAACTAATTTGAACGAAATTATTATAGCAGATATAACGAATGAATTCGAATGAATTCGAATGAATTCGAATGACAAAGTGTCATTTTTGCAGAAAAAAAAAAAAGCGTAGGGGTCCCCCCAAATTCAATAACCAGGCCCTTCAGGTCTGGTATGGATATTAAGGGGGACCCCAGCCAAAAAAAAAAAAAAAAAAAAATGGCGTGGGGTCCCCCCCAAATATCCATACCAGACCCTTCAGGTCTGGGATGGATTTTAAGGGGAACCCCGGCCAAAAAAAAAATAAAAAAATGGCGTGGGGTCCCCCCTCAAAATCCATACCAGACCCTTTATCCGAGCACGCAACCTGGCAGGCCGCAGGAAAGGAGGGGGGGGACGAGAGCGGCCCCCCCTCCCGCCTGAACCGTACCAGGCCACACGCCCTCAACATTGGGAGGGTGCTTTGGGGTCCCCCCCAAAGCACCTTGTCCCCATGTTGATGAGGACAAGGGCCTCATCCCCACAACCCTGGCCGGTGGTTGTGGGGGTCTGCGGGCGGGGGGCTTATCGGAATCTGGAAGCCCCCTTTAACAAGGGGACCCCCAGATCCCGGCCCCCCCCTGTGTGAAATGGTAAGGGGGTACAAAAGTACCCCTACCATTTCACCAAAAAAGTGGCAAAAATGGTAAAAATGACAGGAGACGGTCTTTGACAATTCCTTTATTAAAATCTTCTTTCTTCTTTCTTCTTTCTTCTGGTCTTCCTTTCTTCATCTTCTCCTTCCGGCATCTTCTTCCATCGTCTTCTTCCTTCGATTCGCTGCTTCTTCCTCCGGTCTTCTCGTCCCTCTCGTCCGGCGTCGTCCTTCTCGGCCGGCATCGTCGTCTCTTCTCGCAGGCCGCTCCTCGCAATGGGAGGCTCCCGCTCTGTGAGGCTCCGCTCCGGGTGACAGGTCTTTTATAACGAAGGCACCTGGTGACCCCGCCCCCTCTGACGCACGGGGACGTCATGTGGAATTCCCTATGGCTTTCCCCATGACGTCAGAGGGGGGGCGGGGTCACCAGGTGCCTTCGTTATACAAGACCTGTCACCCGGAGCGGAGCCTCACAGAGCGGGAGCCTCCCATTGCGAGGAGCGGCCTGCGAGAAGAGACGACGATGCCGGCCGAGAAGGACGACGCCGGACGAGAAGGACGAGAAGACCGGAGGAAGAAGCAGCGAATCGAAGGAAGAAGAAGATGGAAGAAGATGGAAGAAGATGAAGGAAGGAGAAGATGAAGAAAGGAAGAAGGAAGACCAGAAGAAAGAAGATTTTAATAAAGGAATTGTCAAAGACCGTCTCCTGTCATTTTTACCATTTTTGCCACTTTTTTGGTGAAATGGTAGGGGTACTTTTGTACCCCCTTACCATTTCACACAGGGGGGGGGCGGGATCTGTGGGTCCCCTTGTTAAAGGGGGCTTCCAGATTCCGATAAGCCCCCCGCCCGCAGACCCCCACAACCACCGGGCACGGTTGTGGGGATGAGGCCCTTGTCCTCATCAACATGGGGACAAGGTGCTTTGAGGGGGACCCCAAAGCACCCTCCCAATGTTGAGGGCATGTGGCCTGGTACGGTTCAGGCGGGAGGGGGGGGCGCTCTCGTCCCCCCCTCCTTTCCTGCGGCCTGCCAGGTTGCGTGCTCGGATAAAGGGTCTGGTATGGATTTTATGGGGGACCCCACGCCATTTTTTTTGGCTAGGGTTCCCCTTAAAATCCATCCCAGACCTCAAGGGTCTGGTATGGATTTTGAGGGGGACCCTACGCCATTTTTTTTTTTTTTTTTGGCTGGGGTCCCCCTTAATATCCATCCCAGACCTGAAGGGCCTGGTTATTGAATTTGGGGGGACCCCTACGCTTTTTTTTTATCAATGACTTCAATGAATGACAGTTCTCTGTATTACGGATCCAACAATTCATTTGCCGGCAAATAGCTGCGAGTGATTTTAAATAGTTTTTTTTTCCTGCAAAAATGACACTGTGCGGGAACAGTTCTCTATATTAGATATACTGAATCTCGAATCATTCGAAGCATTCGTTATATCCGCTATTATAATTTCTTTCATATTAGTTGAAATTACATATTTGTTAGTTACAATACAACATTCGAATTGTTCTCTGTATTGCGGGAATCGGCAATTAGCCGCGAGTGATTTTAAATGTCTTTTTTTCCTGCAAAAATGACACATTGTACAGAGAGAGTTCTAAACACGGGAAACCTGCGCCCTTCTATATACTATATACTCTATAGTGTGCCTATGAAGGGGGTCATGTTTCCCGTGTTTACAACTCTCTCTGTACAATGTGTCATTTTTGCAGGAAAAAAAAGACATTTAAAATCACTCGCGGCTAATTGCCGATTCCCGCAATACAGAGAACAATTCGAATGTTGTATTGTAACTAACAAATATGTAATTTCAACTAACATGAAAGAAATTATAATAGCGGATATAACGAATGCTTCGAATGCTTCGAGATTCAGTATATCTAATATAGAGAACTGTTCCTGCACAGTGTCATTTTTGCAGGAAAAAAAAACTATTTAAAATCACGAGTCGCAGCTATTGCCGGCAAATGAATTGTTGGATCCGTAATACAGAGAACTGTCATTCATTGAAGTCATTGATAAAAAAATGCGTAGGGGTCCCCCCAAATTCAATAACCAGGCCCTTCAGGTCTGGGATGGATATTAAGGGGGACCCCCAGCCAAAAAAAAAAAAAAATGGCGTAGGGTCCCCCTCAAAATCCATACCAGACCCTTGAGGTCTGGGATGGATTTTAAGGGAACCCTAGCCAAAAAAAATGGCGTGGGGTCCCCCATAAAATCCATACCAGACCCTTTATCCGAGCACGCAACCTGGCAGGCCGCAGGAAAGGAGGGGGGGACGAGAGCGCCCCCCCCTCCCGCCTGAACCGTACCAGGCCACATGCCCTCAACATTGGGAGGGTGCTTTGGGGTCCCCCTCAAAGCACCTTGTCCCCATGTTGATGAGGACAAGGGCCTCATCCCCACAACCGTGCCCGGTGGTTGTGGGGGTCTGTGGGCGGGGGGCTTATCGGAATCTGGAAGCCCCCTTTAACAAGGGGACCCCCAGATCCCGCCCCCCCCCTGTGTGAAATGGTAAGGGGGTACAAAAGTACCCCTACCATTTCACCAAAAAAGGTGACAAAATGGTAAAAATGACAGGAGACGGTCTTTGACAATTCCTTTATTAAAATCTTCTTTCTTCTTTCTTCTTTCTTCTGGTCTTCCTTTCTTCATCTTCTCCTTCCGGCATCTTCTTCCATCGTCTTCTTCCTTCGATTCGCTGCTTCTTCCTCCGGTCTTCTCGTCCCTCTCGTCCGGCGTCGTCCTTCTCGGCCGGCATCGTCGTCTCTTCTCGCAGGCCGCTCCTCGCAATGGGAGGCTCCCGCTCTGTGAGGCTCCGCTCCGGGTGACAGGTCTTTTATAACGAAGGCACCTGGTGACCCCGCCCCCTCTGACGCACGGGGACGTCATGTGGAATTCCCTATGGCTTTCCCCATGACGTCAGAGGGGGGGCGGGGTCACCAGGTGTCTTCGTTATACAAGACCTGTCACCCGGAGCGGAGCCTCACAGAGCGGGAGCCTCCCATTGCGAGGAGCGGCCTGCGAGAAGAGACGACGATGCCGGCCGAGAAGGACGACGCCGGACGAGAAGGACGAGAAGACCGGAGGAAGAAGCAGCGAATCGAAGGAAGAAGAAGATGGAAGAAGATGGAAGAAGATGAAGGAAGGAGAAGATGAAGAAAGGAAGAAGGAAGACCAGAAGAAAGAAGATTTTAATAAAGGAATTGTCAAAGACTGTCTCCTGTCATTTTTACCATTTTTGCCACTTTTTTGGTGAAATGGTAGGGGTACTTTTGTACCCCCTTACCATTTCACACAGGGGGGGGGGCGGGATCTGGGGGTCCCCTTGTTAAAGGGGGCTTCCAGATTCCGATAAGCCCCCCGCCCGCAGACCCCCACAACCACCGGGCACGGTTGTGGGGATGAGGCCCTTGTCCTCATCAACATGGGGACAAGGTGCTTTGAGGGGGACCCCAAAGCACCCTCCCAATGTTGAGGGCATGTGGCCTGGTACGGTTCAGGCGGGAGGGGGGGGCGCTCTCGTCCCCCCCTCCTTTCCTGCGGCCTGCCAGGTTGCGTGCTCGGATAAAGGGTCTGGTATGGATTTTATGGGGGACCCCATGCCATTTTTTTTGGCTAGGGTTCCCCTTAAAATCCATCCCAGACCTCAAGGGTCTGGTATGGATTTTGAGGGGGACCCTACGCCATTTTTTTTTTTTTTTTGGCTGGGGTCCCCCTTAATATCCATCCCAGACCTGAAGGGCCTGGTTATTGAATTTGGGGGGACCCCTACGCTTTTTTTTTATCAATGACTTCAATGAATGACAGTTCTCTGTATTACGGATCCAACAATTCATTTGCCGGCAAATAGCTGCGAGTGATTTTAAATAGTTTTTTTTTCCTGCAAAAATGACACTGTGCGGGAACAGTTCTCTATATTAGATATACTGAATCTCGAATCATTCGAAGCATTCGTTATATCCGCTATTATAATTTCTTTCATATTAGTTGAAATTACATATTTGTTAGTTACAATACAACATTCGAATTGTTCTCTGTATTGCGGGAATCGGCAATTAGCCGCGAGTGATTTTAAATGTCTTTTTTTCCTGCAAAAATGACACATTGTACAGAGAGAGTTCTAAACACGGGAAACCTGCGCCCTTCTATATACTATATACTCTATAGTATGTCTATGAAGGGGGTCATGTTTCCCGTGTTTACAACTCTCTCTGTACAATGTGTCATTTTTGCAGGAAAAAAAAAGACATTTAAAATCACTCGCGGCTAATTGCCGATTCCCGCAATACAGAGAACAATTCGAATGTTGTATTGTAACTAACAAATATGTAATTTCAACTAACATGAAAGAAATTATAATAGCGGATATAACGAATGCTTCGAATGATTCGACATTCAGTATATCTAATATAGAGAACTGTTCCTGCACAGTGTCATTTTTGCAGGAAAAAAAAACTATTTAAAATCACTCGCAGCTATTTGCCGGCAAATGAATTGTTGGATCCGTAATACAGAGAACTGTCATTCATTGAAGTCATTGATAAAAAAATGCGTAGGGGTCCCCCCAAATTCAATAACCAGGCCCTTCAGGTCTGGGATGGATATTAAGGGGGACCCCCAGCCAAAAAAAAAAAAAAAATGGCGTAGGGTCCCCCTCAAAATCCATACCAGACCCTTGAGGTCTGGGATGGATTTTAAGGGGAACCCTAGCCCAAAAAAAATGGCGTGGGGTCCCCCATAAAATCCATACCAGACCCTTTATCCGAGCACGCAACCTGGCAGGCCGCAGGAAAGGAGGGGGGGACGAGAGTGCCCCCCCTCCCGCCTGAACCGTACCAGGCCACATGCCCTCAACATTGGGAGGGTGCTTTGGGGTCCCCCTCAAAGCACCTTGTCCCCATGTTGATGAGGACAAGGGCCTCATCCCCACAACCGTGCCCGGTGGTTGTGGGGGTCTGTGGGCGGGGGGCTTATCGGACTCTGGAAGCCCCCTTTAACACGGGGACCCCCAGATCCCGCCCCCCCCCCCTGTGTGAAATGGTAAGGGGGTACAAAAGTACCCCTACCATTTCACCAAAAAAGGTGACAAAATGGTAAAAATGACAGGAGACGGTCTTTGACAATTCCTTTATTAAAATCTTCTTTCTTCTTTCTTCTTTCTTCTGGTCTTCCTTTCTTCATCTTCTCCTTCCGGCATCTTCTTCCATCGTCTTCTTCCTTCGATTCGCTGCTTCTTCCTCCGGTCTTCTCGTCCCTCTCGTCCGGCGTCGTCCTTCTCGGCCGGCATCGTCGTCTCTTCTCGCAGGCCGCTCCTCGCAATGGGAGGCTCCCGCTCTGTGAGGCTCCGCTCCGGGTGACAGGTCTTTTATAACGAAGGCACCTGGTGACCCCGCCCCCTCTGACGCACGGGGACGTCATGTGGAATTCCCTATGGCTTTCCCCATGACGTCAGAGGGGGGGCGGGGTCACCAGGTGCCTTCGTTATACAAGACCTGTCACCCGGAGCGGAGCCTCACAGAGCGGGAGCCTCCCATTGCGAGGAGCGGCCTGCGAGAAGAGACGACGATGCCGGCCGAGAAGGACGACGCCGGACGAGAAGGACGAGAAGACCGGAGGAAGAAGCAGCGAATCGAAGGAAGAAGAAGATGGAAGAAGATGGAAGAAGATGAAGGAAGGAGAAGATGAAGAAAGGAAGAAGGAAGACCAGAAGAAAGAAGATTTTAATAAAGGAATTGTCAAAGACTGTCTCCTGTCATTTTTACCATTTTTGCCACTTTTTTGGTGAAATGGTAGGGGTACTTTTGTACCCCCTTACCATTTCACACAGGGGGGGGGGGGCGGGATCTGGGGGTCCCCTTGTTAAAGGGGGCTTCCAGATTCCGATAAGCCCCCCGCCCGCAGACCCCCACAACCACCGGGCACGGTTGTGGGGATGAGGCCCTTGTCCTCATCAACATGGGGACAAGGTGCTTTGAGGGGGACCCCAAAGCACCCTCCCAATGTTGAGGGCATGTGGCCTGGTACGGTTCAGGCGGGAGGGGGGGGCGCTCTCGTCCCCCCCCTCCTTTCCTGCGGCCTGCCAGGTTGCGTGCTCGGATAAAGGGTCTGGTATGGATTTTATGGGGGACCCCATGCCATTTTTTTTGGCTAGGGTTCCCCTTAAAATCCATCCCAGACCTCAAGGGTCTGGTATGGATTTTGAGGGGGACCCTACGCCATTTTTTTTTTTTTTTTGGCTGGGGTCCCCCTTAATATCCATCCCAGACCTGAAGGGCCTGGTTATTGAATTTGGGGGGACCCCTACGCTTTTTTTTATCAATGACTTCAATGAATGACAGTTCTCTGTATTACGGATCCAACAATTCATTTGCCGGCAAATAGCTGCGAGTGATTTTAAATAGTTTTTTTTTCCTGCAAAAATGACACTGTGCGGGAACAGTTCTCTATATTAGATATACTGAATGTCGAATCATTCGAAGCATTCGTTATATCCGCTATTATAATTTCTTTCATATTAGTTGAAATTACATATTTGTTAGTTACAATACAACATTCGAATTGTTCTCTGTATTGCGGGAATCGGCAATTAGCCGCGAGTGATTTTAAATGTCTTTTTTTCCTGCAAAAATGACACATTGTACAGAGAGAGTTCTAAACATGGGAAACCTGCGCCCTTCTATATACTATATACTCTATAGTATGTCTATGAAGGGGGTCATGTTTCCCGTGTTTACAACTCTCTCTGTACAATGTGTCATTTTTGCAGGAAAAAAAGACATTTAAAATCACTCGCGGCTAATTGCCGATTCCCGCAATACAGAGAACAATTCGAATGTTGTATTGTAACTAACAAATATGTAATTTCAACTAACATGAAAGAAATTATAATAGCGGATATAACGAATGCTTCGAATGCTTCGAGATTCAGTATATCTAATATAGAGAACTGTTCCCGCACAGTGTCATTTTTGCAGGAAAAAAAAACTATTTAAAATCACGAGTCGCAGCTATTGCCGGCAAATGAATTGTTGGATCCGTAATACAGAGAACTGTCATTCATTGAAGTCATTGATAAAAAAATGCGTAGGGGTCCCCCCAAATTCAATAACCAGGCCCTTCAGGTCTGGGATGGATATTAAGGGGGACCCCCAGCCAAAAAAAAAAAAAAAAAATGGCGTAGGGTCCCCCTCAAAATCCATACCAGACCCTTGAGGTCTGGGATGGATTTTAAGGGGAACCCTAGCCAAAAAAAATGGCGTGGGGTCCCCCATAAAATCCATACCAGACCCTTTATCCGAGCACGCAACCTGGCAGGCCGCAGGAAAGGAGGGGGGGACGAGAGCGCCCCCCCCTCCCGCCTGAACCGTACCAGGCCACATGCCCTCAACATTGGGAGGGTGCTTTGGGGTCCCCCTCAAAGCACCTTGTCCCCATGTTGATGAGGACAAGGGCCTCAACCCCACAACCGTGCCCGGTGGTTGTGGGGGTCTGCGGGCGGGGGGCTTATCGGAATCTGGAAGCCCCCTTTAACAAGGGGACCCCCAGATCCCGCCCCCCCCCCTGTGTGAAATGGTAAGGGGGTACAAAAGTACCCCTACCATTTCACCAAAAAAGTGGCAAAAATGGTAAAAATGACAGGAGACAGTCTTTGACAATTCCTTTATTAAAATCTTCTTTCTTCTGGTCTTCCTTCTTCCTTTCTTCATCTTCTCCTTCCTTCATCTTCTTCCATCTTCTTCCATCTTCTTCATCTTCTTCTTCCTTCGATTCGCTGCTTCTTCCTCCGGTCTTCTCGTCCTTCTCGTCCGGCGTCGTCCTTCTCGGCCGGCATCGTCGTCTCTTCTCGCAGGCCGCTCCTCGCAATGGGAGGCTCCCGCTCTGTGAGGCTCCGCTCCGGGTGACAGGTCTTGTATAACGAAGGCACCTGGTGACCCCGCCCCCCCCTCTGACGTCATGGGGAAAGCCATAGGGAATTCCACATGACGTCCCCGTGCGTCAGAGGGGGCGGGGTCACCAGGTGCCTTCGTTATAAAAGACCTGTCACCCGGAGCGGAGCCTCACAGAGCGGGAGCCTCCCATTGCGAGGAGCGGCCTGCGAGAAGAGACGACGATGCCGGCCGAGAAGGACGACGCCGGACGAGAAGGACGAGAAGACCGGAGGAAGAAGAAGCGAATCGAAGGAAGAAGACGATGGAAGAAGATGCCGGAAGGAGAAGATGAAGAAAGGAAGACCAGAAGAAAGAAGAAAGAAGAAAGAAGATTTTAATAAAGGAATTGTCAAAGACCGTCTCCTGTCATTTTTACCATTTTTGCCACTTTTTTGGTGAAATGGTAGGGGTACTTTTGTACCCCCTTACCATTTCACACAGGGGGGGGGGCGGGATCTGGGGGTCCCCTTGTTAAAGGGGGCTTCCAGATTCCGATAAGCCCCCCACCCGCAGACCCCCACAACCACCGGCCAGGGTTGTGGGGACGAGGCCCTTGTCCTCATCAACATGGGGACAAGGTGCTTTGGGGGGGACCCCAAAGCACCCTCCCAATGTTGAGGGCGTGTGGCCTGGTACGGTTCAGGCGGGAGGGGGGGCCGCTCTCGTCCCCCCCTCCTTTCCTGCGGCCTGCCAGGTTGCGTGCTCGGATAAAGGGTCTGGTATGGATTTTGAGGGGGACCCCACGCCATTTTTTTTTTTTTTTTTTTGGCCGGGGTTCCCCTTAAAATCCATCCCAGACCTGAAGGGTCTGGTATGGATATTTGGGGGGGACCCCACGCCATTTTTTTTTTTTTTTTTTTGGCTGGGGTCCCCCTTAATATCCATACCAGACCTGAAGGGCCTGGTTATTGAATTTGGGGGGACCCCTACGCTTTTTTTTTTTTTTATATCAATGAATGACTGTTTTTTTAAATAGCTTTTTTTTCTGCAAAAATGACACTTTGTCATTCGAATTCATTCGAATTCATTCGTTATATCTGCTATAATAATTTCGTTTGAATTAGTTGAAATTTGATATTGGTAGTTGGATTCGAATAATTTGGAGCTGAAATTCGTAAACGGAATTTTTCCTGCAAAAATGACACTTTGTCATTCGAATTCATTCGAATCATTCGGCAACGAAATTCGTAAACGGAATTTCGTATTCCGTACGGAATTCGTAAAAAAAAAAAATTCGTACTACAGATTCGTAAATTCGTACGAATTTCGAAAAATTCGTACGAATTACGAATTCGTACGAAACGAATCGCACATGTCTAACTTCCACCCTAACTCCAACCCTAACTCCAACCCTAACCCCAACCCTAACTCCAACCCTAAATCCAACCCTAAATCCAACACAACTTCAACCCTAACTCCAACCCTAACCCTAAATCCAACCCTAACTTCCACCCTAACTCCAACCCTAAATACAACCCTAACTCCAACCCTAACTCCAACCCTAACTCCAGCCCTAACTTCAAAACTAACTTTAACCCTAAATCCAACCCCAACTTCCACCCTGAATCCAACCCTAACTCCAACCCTAACTCCAACCCTAACTCCAACCCTAACTTCAACCCTAAATCCAACCCTAAATCCAACCCTAACTCCAACCCTAACTCCAACCCTAAATACAACCCTAACTTCCACCCTAACTCCAACACTAACTTCAACCCCAACTTCAACCCCAACTCCAACCCTAAATCCAACCCTAAATCCAACCCTAACTCCAACCCTAACTTCAACCCTAAATCCAACCCTAACTCCAACCCTAACTCCAACCCTAAATACAACCCTAACTTCCACCCTAACCCCAACCCTAACTCCAACCCATACTCCAACCCTAACTCCAACCCTAAATCCAACCCTGACTTCCACCCTAACTCCAACCCTAAATACAACCCTAACTCCAACCCTAAATCCAATCCTGACTCCAACCCTAACTCCAACCCTAACTCCAACCCTAACTCCAACCCTAACCCCAACCCTAACTCCAACCCTAAATCCAACCCTAAATCCAACACAACTTCAACCCTAACTCCAACCCTAACCCTAAATCCAACCCTAACTTCAACCCTAAATCCAACCCTAACTTCCACCCTAACTCCAACCCTAAGTCCAACCCTAACCCTAAATCCAACCCTAACTTCCACCCTAACTTCCACCCTAACTTCAACCCTAACTCCAACCCTAACTCCAACCCTAACTTCAACCCTAACTTCAACCCTAACTCCAACCCTAACTCCAACCCTAACTTCAACCCTAACTCCAACCCTAACTTCCACCCTAACTTCAACCCTAACTCCTACCGTAACTTCAACCCTATATTCAACCCTAACCCCGACCCTAAATACAACCCTAACTTTAACCTTAACTCCAACCCCAACTCTTAACCTAATGATACCCTTTTGTTTACCAAGAATGCCACTGGCTCTCCATCTTATTTCTGGCATTTCTTCCCCTTTTTCTTTTTTAGGACCAGCCTGTAGGGTTCAACAGCCATCATTTAAATCCTTCAATGACCCATCTAACCTGTGCCATACCCTTAGGGTGCAACTGGGATAAAGGGAGGCCAACGACTCTGTTGAGCCTTGAACCCTTCCTGAATTTCCATCACCTAAATGTACCATAGGGGCGGGTGCCAGTGCGGACAGGTGGGAAGTAAACAATACCAAAGGCAACCTTTCTAAAATGAGTCTACAAAAAAAAAAGAATAACTTGAGCATATTCCTCAAAATTACTAAATATTGATGTGTATTATGTTTGCAGTGAATCAAAATCATTTTTATGTGAATTAAATATTTCTAAAATCCTAGACTTTTATGTTTTTTTTTTTTTTACTGTTTTTTATTTAGAGATGTGTAAATAGGTCAGTAGAGGGCGCTCTCATGGCTCAGTGGTATTTGTCTCTCTCCTAGTACCTGATTACCGTGGGATAGATAATTCATAGAAATGTGAGATAAAGTAGTAAAGTGCCACTAATGAGCAACTTAGGGTGTAGAGATGAGCAAGATTGAGAGTTTTATCTTTCCTCGAGATTTTGGTTAAATTTCATCCTTGGCAAAATGTCCCGAAATCAGTGCAGTTTTAAAGTGTTTTTTTTTGTGGTGGTGGTGGGGGGGGGGGGGGGATGCAATGGGCTTTAAATGGCCCCCAAGAGTTACAGGAGCCCCCTTCACCCATCCTGGACTCGTTCTTAGGTCCAAAAATGTCTCCTCATATCTTCTTACAGACAAGAAAAACGCAAAATAAATAAATAAATCATCAGTACACAAATAATGATACAAAAAGATAATGATACAAAAAGATAATGATACAAAAAATAATGATACAAAAAATAATGATACAAAAAGATAATGATACAAAACAAAATAATGATACAAAAAAAATTATGATACAAAAAAAAAAACATGCACAGAATACAAAATAAAATAAACTACACTAAATACCGCCACCAAAAAAAAACAAAAAACAGGAAAAAAAATCTACTAAATAAAAAAAGTATGGATTTTAGGAACATTGAGAATTGAGTCTCGATTTCAGGGAAATTTAGCCGATGATCCAATCAGTCCTTTTACAGCAAAATCAATTTCACTGAAATCCCGTTCTCACCTGTAATCTCACATAGGGAGTAATTATGGCCGCCGCCACGTACAAAACACAGATCCGGGGTCAGCACCCTCCCCCACACGAGGGGTAATAACCCCGAGCATTAGACAACCAGCAGACCAGAGAACGATCGCTTATCATTCGTTTTTAATTCTTCCACTCACAGCTAATGGCCGCCAGTTATCTGATGATTGATAAAGCCGGAATAACCCCAGAAGGAAACGTTTATTATCCCTTTCATGACTATTTCTGACATTTGGTGTTTACAAGTTAAAATCCACATTTTTTGCTAGAAAATTGCTTAGAACCCCCAAACATTATATATATATATGTTTAGCAGAGAATCTAGAGAATAAAACGGCGATTGTTGCAATATTTTATGTCACGCGGTATTTGTGCAGCAGTGTTTTAAGCGCAACTTTTTGGGAAAAAGATACTTTCATGAATTTAAAAAAACGAAACAGTAAAATTAGCCCCATTTTTTTGTATAATGTGAAAGATGATGTTACGCCGAGTAAATAGATACCAAACATGTCACGCTTTATAATTGCACACTAGACATGTGCAATTCGTTTCGTTTTTATTCGTTTTCCGTTAAAATTCGTTATATTCGTTCATTCGTTATCGTACGAATGAACGAATGATTCGCAAAAATTTTAACGAATAACGAATCGTTCGAATCGAACGAATATGAAAAACAACGAAAATCCGAAATAACCAAATTAGAAACAACGAAACCACGAAAGAAGAAAATCCGAAAAACGAAAACAGGAACAACGAAAATCAAAATGAACGAAAAAATTCGTACATTCGTAACTTTTTTTTTTTTCGATTCGTAATTTTCCGTGTCTCTTACAATGGCGCTGCTTAACATGCTTCGAATGGATTGAAGGAAAAAATTTGTACATTCGCAACTTTTTTTCTTTTTTCGATTCGTACTTTTCCGTGTCTCTTACAATGGCGCTGCTTAACGCGCTTCGAATGGATTGAACGAAAAAATTCGTACATTCGTAACTTTTTTTTTCGATTCGCAATTTTCCGTGTCTCTTACAATGTAATAATAGCATACACATCACATAAAATTATGAATTATGCTCCGATTACGAATCTACGAAAACAATGTTACGAAAGTACGAATAAATCAATCTTACGAAAGTATGAATGTAACTAAATCTACGAAAATACGAATGCGTCCGAATTTCGAATAAACGAAAATTAAACTAACGGAAAAACGAATCAACGAAAAAATAACTCTTGCGAAAATACGGATCGTTACGAATCAAAATCTCCATAGGCGACACTTTAAAAATGTTTTACGGTTACCAGGTTAGAGTTATGGAGGAGGTCTAGTGCTAGAATTATTGCTCTCGCTCTGACAATCACGGCGATACCTCACTTGTGTGATTTGAACACCGTTTACGTATGCCGGCGCAACTTCCGTATGTGTTTTCTTTGCTGCGCGAGCTCGCAGGGTCGGGGGCGCTTTAAAAACATTTTTTTTCTTATTTATTTTATTTAATTTTACATAATTAAATTCTGTTTTTATTTTTTATTTTTATTTGATCACTTTTATTGCTGTTACAATGTAAACATCCCTTGTGTCAGTAATAGGAGGTGACAGGTCCTCTTTATGGAGGGATCTAAAAGACCCCAAATCCCTCCTTTGCACTTCAAAGTATTCAGATCACCGAAAACGGCGATTCTGAATACTGTGCACTTTTTTTAATCCGGCGCCATTTTTCAGCCGAGTAAACAGGAAGTGACGTCATGACGTCGCTTCTGTGTTTACAGCCAGGAGACTGGAACCGAGACGTTTCCGGCTTCATTCCAGTCTGTCTCTAGCCGCCAGAAGCGGCGGATCTTCGATCGGGTCTTCCGATGGAACGGGAGGCCCGGTAAGATCGGCGTGAGGCGGCGGGAGGAGGGGGGGGGTCACAGGGAGCAGTGGGGTCACCGGGGTGCACAGCGGTCACAGAAAACGCAGCAGCGGGGGGTCTCAGCTTAGACATAGCAATAGGTTGATTAAACATTAAGGCCCCTATTCACATTTGATCGTATCGGAATCACGTGATTCTGCCTGGGATTCCAGAATCCTGTGACACCCTTGCGGAGCGATTATTTCTTAATGGCGCCCCAAATGCGGTGCGATTTCGCGATGATTTCTGTGGGAGGTTTGTTTGCTGTCCCCCCCCCCCTCCCCCTCCCACTAGCGCTAATAAGATCAGAATGAAATGTTTCTTTTTCAATCACCCGGTTTGGTTGGTTTGCAGACACTTCCATTGTAAGCCTGACTTGGAATTTCAGCCGCCATCGGCCTCCCTCGTCTGTCGGCGGATTTGGGGGGCGATCGCTCCCACGTAATCGCTGGATGATTTCATTACTTGTAATGGAACGAGCGACCTGAAGGGTGTTTTATAAATATATTCGCCTCGAGTCGTTCTTGAAAATAGATTTTGAATTCCTCAAAGACGCCGAATCAGCCGCTTCCCCCGACAAAAAATATAAAAATAAATAAAATGGGAACAAATAAAGAATAATTTGTGCGAACGGCTGACTGGAACGCGGAATGTGGAACGCGGGGACGTCCCTAACTGTCAGCGCCCGTCAGGCGTACCGAACGCTCCAATTCCATGTGACAGCGATGGGCGAGAAAGCGACAATCTACGGCGTCTCACACGCGGCTCTGAGCCGTGCGACTGGTGGGGAGAGCGAGGGGGGCGGAAAAGACGCGTCTGAAGCCCCCCGAGCTCCGCGAGAGGCGGGAAATACGCCGCGATTGGGGTGTGAAGAGCAGATGGCGGTCCGGATCACTCAGCGTGAGAATAAACTCGGGAAAACACCAGGAACTACAAGTCCCAGCGCGGCCATTCCAAGGCTCAGACCTCCCTCCCACCTCCGCGTCACGTCAACGCGTTCGCTTTTCATAGGGCGGCCCGTTCATTGGAGGGCGCTTCACTACATGCAACAAACATAACAGAAGCTCCGGCAGATTTTCCGTTGCTGAACTTTGCGTGTTTTTCCGCATGTAAAACGCACATCTGCCGGCCCTGTTTGGGGCGTCGCCCCCGAGCGCGCCACATGGACACTTTTGCGCATGTTCACAGAACACACAGATGTAAGGGCCGGATCACAACGCGCCCGCACGAGAAACGCCCAGGAATGCGGGGCGTGTGAGGAACCGCACAGAGCCGCATGAGAATCGCAGAGGAATGCATAGAGTGTTCCTGTGTGATCCTGATGTGGGCGGCATGAACCGACCCTTAGGGCGCGTTTTTTCCGAGACATGCAAAGGACTGCCAGTTCATTTGAAGGGGATTTCCTACATGGGACAAACATATCAAAGAAGCTCCTGCACCTTTTTTGAGGCTTCCTCCTCCATCTAAAACGTTACAATGTACAGTCTGATCACCGGGGAGGGGAAACTAAGGAAATGACTCCTCCCCATTCTACAAAGTTACAATGTACAGTCTGATTACTGGGGGAGGGGAGACTAAGGAAATGACTCCTCCCCATTCTACAAAGTTACAATGTACAGTCTGATCACTGGGGGAGGAGAGTGAGGAAATGACTCCTCCTCCTTCTACAAAGTTACAATGTACAGTCTGATCACTGGGTGAGGAGACTAAGGAAATGACTCCTCCCCTTCTACAAAGTTACAATGTACAGTCTGATCACTGGGGGAGGAGACTGATGAAATGACTCCTCCTCCTTCTACAAAGTTACAATGTACAGTCTGATCACTGGGGGAGGGGAGACTGAGGAAATGACTCCTCCCCCTTCTACAAAGTTACAATGTACAGTCTGATCACTGGGGGAGGGGAGACTGGGGGAAATGACTCCTCCCCCTTCTACAAAGCTACAATGTACAGTCTGATCACCGGAGGAGGGGAGACTGAGGAAATGCCTCCTCCTGCCTGCAGCAGACTGATGACCTTGGCAAGGTTAGCAGTTTGATTGGAGATTTCAGTCTTTGCTCGGAATAGGTGAACAGTGAAAAGTTTGGCGGCTGAATTTGCACATAAATGTGAATCACGGAGAACAAAAGAAAGCGGCACGGATTTCCCACGTCAGCCAATCATAAATAACCGGCAAATTTCGTCTTAATGCCGGGGACTCTGCGGTCCCTAAAACAATTAATTGCAGTGTAATGGATGGCAGAGAACGAGTCTGGAGGAGCGGCTGGCGGGTCCTTTAAAATATTGATAGGAATCGCGTCCCCGAGAAGATATTTTATTGGAGCGCCAGACTCCGGCTCCGCTTCTAATAACCTTTCCATCTTTTATTGCAAATTTAATTCAGTAAATCCTGTTTACTAGACAAGGCTGGCGGTCCGCTTTGTCAGCCCCTTAAAAAATGTATTTTATTTATTTTTTCCGCTGGCGATATTATAAATCAAACTTACCGGCGGCGGTTATTTTACAATGACGCCCGTGATATAATGAAACGCCAGAATTATTTTATAATTGAAAGTTGTATCACAACCTGTCGTAAAAATCGGAACTATTCACTTCAGCCAAAGTGACTTTTTTATTGGCGGATCAGATCCCGAGGAGGGCACAAATTGTAATGTGTCCCGCTCAGCTGACGACACGCGTAGGGGTGGGTCCTTAACGACAGAGCGAGAATATTCAAAAGATCATTGGGACTCACATAGGACAAGAAGGATTGGCTGTAGGATATGGGATGGGAGGATTGAATGTACACATGTATAAAACATGGCTGAACCAATCACAACACACACAAGGCCTTCGGAATTATATCAGATTTCATCTCTAACAAATTCTTATTTCATTTTGATTACCAACTTCTGGAAATACACATACAGAGCATCCGGAAAATATTCACAGTGCTTCACTTTTTCCACACTTTGTTATGTTACAGCCTTATTCCAAAATGGATTCAATTCATTATTGTCCTCAAAATTCTACAAACATCCCCCATAATGACAACGTGAGAGAAGATTGTTTGAAATCTTTGCAAATTTATTAAAAAGAAAAAAGGAAAAAATCCCATGTACATAAGTATCACAGGCTCCTCCCATGTACATAAGTATCACAGGCTCCTCCCATGTACGTAAGTATCACAGGCTCCTCCCATGTATGTAAGTATCACAGGCTCCTCCCATGTACGTAAGTATCACAGGCTCCTCCCATGTACGTAAGTATCACAGGCTCCTCCCATGTACATAAGTATCACAGGCTCCTCCCCTGTACGTAAGTATCACAGGCTCCTCCCATGTACATAAGTATCACAGGCTCCTCCCCTGTACATAAGTATCACAGGCTCCTCCCCTGTACATAAGTATCACAGACGCCTCCCATGTACATAAGTATCACAGACTCCTCCCATGTACATAAGTATCACAGACTCCTCCCATGTACATAAGTATCACAGACTCCTCCCATGTACATAAGTATCACAGACTCCTCCCATGTACATAAGTATCACAGGCTCCTCCCATGTACACAAGTATCACAGACTCCTCCCATGTACGTAAGTATCACAGGCTCCTCCCATGTACGTAAGTATCACAGGCTCCTCCCATGTACGTAAGTATCACAGGCTCCTCCCCTGTACGTAAGTATCACAGGCTCCTCCCATGTACATAAGTATCACAGGCTCCTCCCCTGTACATAAGTATCACAGGCTCCTCCCCTGTACATAAGTATCACAGACGCCTCCCATGTACATAAGTATCACAGACTCCTCCCATGTACATAAGTATCACAGACTCCTCCCATGTACATAAGTATCACAGACTCCTCCCATGTACATAAGTATCACAGACTCCTCCCATGTACATAAGTATCACAGACTCCTCCCATGTACATAAGTATCACAGACTCCTCCCATGTACATAAGTATCACAGGCTCCTCCCATGTACATAAGTATCACAGGCTCCTCCCATGTACATAAGTATCACAGACTCCTCCCATGTACATAAGTATCACAGACTCCTCCCATGTACATAAGTATCACAGGCTCCTCCCCTGTACATAAGTATCACAGGCTCCTCCCCTGTACATAAGTATCACAGGCTCCTCCCATGTACATAAGTATGAGATAGCCAGGCACACAGAGGAACTCAGGTAAGGCACAGATTTTCCTGCTATATAACATATATATATATATATATATATATACAGTGCCTTGAGAAAGTATTCATACCCCTTGACATTTCCCACATTTTGTTATGTTACAACCAAAAAACATAAATGTATTTTATTGGGATTTTATGTGATGGACCAACACAAAGTGTCACATAATTGTGAAGTGGAAGGAACTCTGACCAGCTTCCCTGAATGAATGAATGAATGACTTGTATAGCGCAACCTATGCGAACTGAATTGCCTCAGGGCGCTTTTTGCCACTGGTGTCCATCTGTGGTATAGTGCGGTCCTTGCCCTGTGGGGTCCTGACACGCTTACAAACACATACAACATACACATATTTGGCCAATTTTATTGACAGGATCTAATTAACCTACCAGCATGTCTTTGGAGTGTGGGAGGAAACCGGAGTACCCGGAGGAAACCCACGCAAGCACAGGGAGAACATGCAAACTCCAGGCAGAAGGTGTCGTGGTCGGGATTTGAACCAGCGACCCTATTGCTGCTAGGTGAAAGTGCTAACCACTACACCACTGTGCTGCCCTCCCTGTCCCTGCTGAAGAAAACCATCCCCACCACATGATGCTGCCACCACCATGTCTCACGGTGGGGATGGTGTGTTCAGGGTGATGGGCAGTGTTAGTTTTCCCCACACATAGCGTTTTAAATTCCCCCACTCCAACAACCCCCAGCACAAATCCCCCCACTCCAACCCCCCCCTCCCCACTCCCAGCACAAATCCCCCCCCCCCCCCTCGCAGCACAAATTCCCCCCACTCCAACCCCCCCCCTCCCAGCACAAATTCCCCCACCCACCCTCTTAGCACCCGCCCCACACACATTTCCTCTCCTAGCACCAAACACTCATCCCTACTTGGACAAATCCCCCTCCTAGAACAATTCATACTCCTTGCTGCCCCCTAAATTCCTCATCCACCCTCCTAGCACCCCCCCCTCCCAAAAAAATTCCCCTCCTAGCACAAACACCCCCACTCATCCCTACTTGAACAAATCCCCCTCCTAGAACAATTCATACGCCCCAAATTCTCCCTCCCAACTCAAATCCTGCCCCCCCCCTCAATATCCTTGCAGTGCCCCCCACCTCTCATGATACCCCAGTGCCCATGGCAGCCACCGCTCTTGCCCACCCCTTGTCCCGGTCCTGATCTCTTGTCAACTGATTCTGTGTTGTGCATGTGCAACCTCCCTCTCCTGCTCCACCTATGTGGGCGTGGCTTGCAGTGAACTCACGGAGGTGATAGAACCCCAATTCAGGGATAAGGGTGCTGGTGACCCTAAGGAGCGATACAAGGGGTATGGCAGAGGGAATGTGGGGGGTGGGGGAGGGGGACCCCCATGGCAGGAGAGAATGTGGGGGGTGGGGGAGGGGGCCTGGACCCCCCAGATCCGGTGTAGGAATTCTTTGTGTCTTGTTCTGTTCCATTGTATTCTAGAGAAATATGAAGAGTGATACGGATGAACAGCGATCGGCTTTTCCCGCCATCTCCCACTTGTTATCTGTTGTGTAACTCCCGGCTCCGTCCCTGAGACAAATCCCAACAACGGCAGAAAATTAAACAGCCGGCCTGCTGAACGGCGCCACGTGGATCGCCAGGGCCAAATAACGTCTAATCCATAGAAGATCGTATCCTTGGAGATCAAGAAAAATATATATATAATACAGAAACATCTACGGTCCATGTAACTCCCCGAAACGATCATTTACAGCCTTCCCTTCCCCCCATCCGGTGGAACATTGGGGTGCAGCTCCCAGCCTGGGAATGACTCTGGGGTTCTCAAGACACAAAATAATAAAATATACAAAAAGATAAAAACAAACTCCACATAAACCAATCCCTGTACAGCACAGCTCAAAACTCCATCCTCACCACTAGAGGCAGCTTGAGAAACGCAGCATTTTACTGTTATGTAACTATTTATGTTTTTTTTTTTTTTTTTTACTTTTTGTTATGAAAACATCCCCATCCCCCACCCTTCCCATACATTGAGGGATGAGACGGGTGAATTCAGGAATTTCAGGGATTTCAGCCATTGCTTTCTTGGCAAAATTACCGATTTGAACCTTTTTTTTTTCTTCCTTTTATTCAATTGGTGCTGCTTTGATGTTTTTCTATTTTATTTTTGCTCACTTTCTAAGAAAAAATGTAAAATAACGAGGCTAATGCCGCGTACACGCGGTCGGAATTCTCGTCGGAAAAAGCTCTGATGGTTTTCCTGTCGGAATTCCGCTCAAGCTGTCTTGCCTACACACGGTCACACCAAATTCCGACGGTCAGTAACACCGCGACATACAACGCGTTCGACAGCACTATAAAAGGGAAGTTTAATGTTTCCGAGCATGCGTGGGAATTTTGCGTGTCGGAATTGCATACACACGATCGGAAAATCCGATAGAAAGGTTTTCCGTCGGAAAAATTAAGAACAGGTTCTCAATCCAAAGTCCGTCAGAAATTCCGACAGAAAAAGACCGATGGGCGTACACACGGTCGGAAAATCTGATGAAAAGCTCCCATCGGACTGTTTCCATCGGAAATTCCGAGTAAGAATTGCAGCCATCGATCGCTGACAACGAACAAGAAATGTATGGAAAGACTTCATTACGGGAGATCCAAACCCCAAATGGTGGGTGTTTAGTTTGTTAGAATAATGCATGTGAAATAGACTCCTCCCATGGACAGTTTTCAGCATTCTTTGTACCTAAACTGTCCATGGGAGGAGTCTATTCACATGCATTATTCTGACAAACTAAACACCCGCCATTTGGGGTTTAGATCTCCCGTAATGAAGTCTTTCCATACATTTCTTGTTCGTTGTCAGCGATCGATGGCTGCAATTCTTACTCGGCACGTTTGTTAATTACTCCGAGATCGACATGACACGTTTTGACATTGCCATCACTCGGCTTTCTTGTCCAGAAAAGTGAAATTCAGGAGGACAGCGCGATCCGCACTCTCTGCAAATTGCTGTGAATATTGTTAGAACGTGTTAAGGTGCTAAAATAAGCACGGAAGATCGTATTCTGAGAGATGCAAATAACTTTATTAGCAATGTAAAAATAAACACCTTGAAAAGCCATTTCCATAGACATCAAATCATAGAGCGGCGGTGCGGCGCAAGGTCTGTACCTCGCAATAAGCTACAGCGCAGCATTGCACACACCAACCCAGTTCAAGAAGCTCAGGAGTGATTGGGCTGATGTGACCACCCCTAAACTCTGCACTCTGTATGTAGCACCCCCCTAAACTCTGCATTCTGTACATAGGGCACCCCTAAACTCTGCATTCTGTATGTAGCACCCCCTAAACTCTGCATTCTGTATTTAGCACCCCCCTAAACTCTGCACTCTGTACATAAGGCACCCCTAAACGCTGCACTCTGTATTTAGCACCCCCCTAAACTCTGCATTCGGTACATAGGGCACCCCTAAACTCTGCATTCTGTACATAGGGCACCCCTAAACTCTGCATTCTGTATGTAGCACCCCCCTAAACTCTGCACTCTGTACATAAGGCACCCCTAAACGCTGCACTCTGTATTTAGCACCCCCCTAAACTCTGCATTCTGTACATAGGGCACCCCTAAACTCTGCATTCTGTACATAGGGCACCCCTAAACTCTGCATTCTGTATGTAGCACCCCCCTAAACTCTGCATTCTGTACATAAGGCACCCCTAAACGCTGCACTCTGTATTTAGCACCCCCCTAAACTCTGCATTCTGTACATAAGGCACCCCTAAACGCTGCACTCTGTATTTAGCACCCCCCTAAACTCTGCATTCTGTACATAGGGCACCCCTAAACTCTGCATTCTGTACGTAGCACCCCCCTAAACTCTGCATTCTGTACATAGGGCATCCCAGAACTCTGCACTCTGTAAATAGCACCCCAAACTCTCCATTCTGTACATAATGCACTCTGCACTCTGTACACAGTGCACCCCTCAACTCTGCGCTTTGTACATAGGTCACCCCTAAACTGTGCACTCTGTACATAGCACACCGCTGAACCCTGTACTGTATACATGGGGCACCCCTGAACTCTGCACCCTGTGCATTGGAGAACTTTGAACACTGCGCTCAGAATACAGCACACCCCTGAACTCTGCATTATGCACATAGCGCACTCCTTAACTTTGCACTTAATGCACCCCTGAACTCTGCACTCTGCACTTAACGCACCCCTAAAATCTGCACATAGCACACCGCTGAACTCTGCACTCTGCACAAAATGCACCCCTGAACTCTGCACAAAGTACACAGCACACTCCTGAACTTTTCACTCAGTACACAGCACACCCCTGAACTCTGCACTCTGCACATAGGGCACCCCTGATCTCTGCACTCAGTACATAGCACATCCCTGAACTCTGCACAAAATGCACCCCTGAACTCTGCACTATTTACACAGCACACTCCTGAACTCTGCACTCTCTACACAGCACACCCCTGAACTCTGCACTCAGTACACAGCACACACCTGAACTCTGCACTCAGTACACAGCACACTCCTGAACTTTTCACTCAGTACACAGCACACTCCTGAACTTTTCACTCAGTACACAGCACACTCCTTAACTCTGCACATAGGGCACCCCTGATCTCTGCACTCAGTACATAGCACACACCTGAACTCTGCACAAAATGTACCCCTGAACTCTGCACTATTTACACAGCACACTCCTGAACTCTGTACTCTGTATGTAGCACACCCCGGATACAACGGGCCCTTTCAGGGCAACAATACTGCTGAAGTGGCCTGCGATGAAATTCAGTTAGACACCCCCTGGCCTAACCCTTCACTGCGGCATTTAGGGTGTAAATAGATTTTAGTAAAAAATTAGCAGAGGGGAACATTTTAGAAAAAAACGCTTATAAAAGCAAACGCATGCAAACGCGCGTGCAATACGCTCCATTATGGGCGTTTCTTTATGTGGCTTTCTTCTGGCAGATGTTCTGTCATTTTCTCAGGCGACTCGTGTGCATGGACCCTTCTTCAACATGGCGACGTCCAGAGGCAATTTATTATTACATTGTGAGATGAATCCCGCCACTGACAGGACAGCGCCTCAATCATATCGGAGGATGGGCGTGTCTCTCGGAACCCCATTGTGGCAGACATGGACCGCTAGAACCAGTAATATGAGCTTTACACAGAACCTTCAACCGGCAACAGATTTTCTCTTCCTGGAAACGCAGAGATGATCCGCAGACACGAATCTGACACAGAAAAGAAATTTTCATTAAGTCCGTCCGCTCACGCGCAGGAAAACCGCCGCTGACTGTATACATTAATAATCTGCTTAGACAGATACATGGTTTCATCAGTGCAGGATCCGGGGGGGGGGGGGGGTCCGCTGCTTGGAACAATAGATACTCTGCTCTACATATATTGAGTTATGGATCCCCCCTCTGTATATAGGAGGATAGACACCCCTACTCTGTGTATGGGACTGTGGATCCCCCTCTTCTGTATACCAGACAATGGGCCCCCTCTTCTGTATACCAGACAATGGGCCCCCCCTCTTCTGTATACCAGACAATGGGCCCCCCTCTTCTGTATACCGGAGAATGGGCCCCCCTCCTCTGTATACCAGAGAATGGGCCCCCCTCTTCTGTATACCAGAGAATGGGCCCCCCTCTTCTGTATACCAGACAATGGGCCCCCCTCTTCTGTATACCAGACAATGGGCCCCCCTCTCCTGTATACCAGAGAATGGGCCCCCCTCTTCTGTATACCAGAGAATGGGCCCCCCTCTTCTGTATACCAGAGAATGGACCCCCCTTCTTCTGTATACCAGAGAATGGGCCCCCCTCTTCTGTATACCAGACAATGGGCCCCCCTTTTCTGTATACCAGAGAATGGGCCCCCCTCTTCTGTATACCAGACAATGGGCCCCCCTCTTCTGTATACCAGAGAATGGGCCCCCCCTCTTCTGTATACCAGAGAATGGCCCTCCTCTTCTGTATACCAGAGAATGGACCCCCCTCTTCTGTATACCAGAGAATGGGCCCCCCTCTTCTGTATACCGGAGAATGGGCCCCCCTCTTCTGTATACCAGAGAATGGGCCCCCCTCTTCTGTATACCAGACAATGGGCCCCCCTCTTCTGTATACCAGAGAATGGGCCCCCCTCTTCTGTATACCAGAGAATGGACCCCCCTCTTCTGTATACCAGAGAATGCCCCCCCCCCTCTTCTGTATGCAAGAGAATGGGCCCCCTCTTCTGTATACCAGACAATAGGCCCCCTCTTCTGTATACCAGACAATGGGCCCCTCTTCTGTATACCAGACAATGGGCCCCTCTTCTGTATACCAGAGAATGGACCCCCCTCTTCTGTATACCAGAGAATGGGCCCCCCTCTTCTGTATACCTGAGAATGGACCCCCCTCTTCTGTATACCAGAGAATGGGCCCCCCTCTTCTGTATACCAGACAATGGCCCCCCCCTCTTCTGTATACCAGAGAATGGGCCCCCCTCTCCTGTATACCAGATAATGGGCCCCCCTCTTCTGTATACCGGAGAATGGGCCCCCCTCCTCTGTATACCAGAGAATGGGCCCCCCTCTTCTGTATACCAGACAATGGGCCCCCCTCTTCTGTATACCAGAGAATGGGCCCCCCTCCTCTGTATACCAGAGAATGGGCCCCCCTCTTCTGTATACCAGAGAATGGGCCCCCCTCTTCTGTATACCAGAGAATGGGCCCCCCTCTTCTGTATACCAGAGAATGGACCCCCCTTCTTCTGTATACCAGAGAATGGGCCCCCCTCTTCTGTATACCAGACAATGGGCCCCCCTTTTCTGTATACCAGAGAATGGGCCCCCCTCTTCTGTATACCAGACAATGGGCCCCCCCTCTTCTGTATACCAGACAATGGGCCCCCTCTTCTGTATACCAGACAATGGGCCCCCCTCTTCTGTATACCAGACAATGGCCCCCCCCTCTTCTGTATACCAGAGAATGGGCCCCCCTCTCCTGTATACCAGATAATGGGCCCCCCTCTTCTGTATACCAGAGAATGGCCCCCCTCTTCTGTATACCAGAGAATGGGCCCCCCTCTTCTGTATACCAGAGAATGGGCCCCCCTCTTCTGTATACCAGACAATGGGCCCCCCTCTTCTGTATACCAGAGAATGGGCCCCCCTCTTCTGTATACCAGAGAATGGACCCCCCTCTTCTGTATACCAGAGAATGCCCCCCCTCTTCTGTATGCAAGAGAATGGGCCCCCTCTTCTGTATACCAGACAATAGGCCCCCTCTTCTGTATACCAGACAATGGGCCCCTCTTCTGTATACCAGAGAATGGACCCCCCTCTTCTGTATACCAGAGAATGGACCCCCCTCTTCTGTATACCAGAGAATGAGCCCCCCTCTTCTGTATACCAGAGAATGGGCCCCCCTCTTCTGTATACCAGAGAATGGGCCCCCCTCTTCTGTATACCAGACAATGCCCCCCCTCTTCTGTATACCTGCGAATGGCCCCCCTCTTCTGTATACCAGAGAATGCCCCCCCTCTTCTGTATACCAGAGAATGGGCCCCCCTCTTCTGTATACCAGAGAATGGACCCCCCTTTTCTGTATACCAGAGAATGCCCCCCCTCTTCTGTATACCAGAGAATGGCCCCCCTCTTCTGTATGCCAGAGAATGGACCCCCCCTCTTCTGTATACCAGAGAATGGGCCCCCCCTCTTCTGTATACCAGAGAATGGGCCCCCCCTCTTCTGTATACCAGAGAATGGGCCCCCCTCTTCTGTATACCAGAGAATGGGCCCCCCTCTTCTGTATACCAGAGAATGGCCCCCCTCTTCTGTATGCCAGAGAATGGACCCCCCCCTCTTCTGTATACCAGAGAATGGGCCCCCCCTCTTCTGTATACCAGAGAATGGGCCCCCCCTCTTCTGTATACCAGAGAATGGGCCCCCCCTCTTCTGTATACCAGAGAATGGGCCCCCCTCTTCTGTATACCAGAGAATGGGCCCCCCTCTTCTGTATACTAGACAATGGGCCCCCCTCTTCTGTATACCTGCGAATGGCCCCCCTCTTCTGTATACCAGAGAATGCCCCCCCTCTTCTGTATACCAGAGAATGGACCCCCCTTTTCTGTATACCAGAGAATGCCCCCCCTCTTCTGTATACCAGAGAATGGCCCCCCTCTTCTGTATGCCAGAGAATGGACCCCCCCTCTTCTGTATACCAGAGAATGGGCCCCCCCTCTTCTGTATACCAGAGAATGGACCCCCCCTCTTCTGTATACCAGAGAATGGGCCCCCCTCTTCTGTATACCAGAGAATGGCCCCCCTCTTCTGTATGCCAGAGAATGGGCCCCCCCTCTTCTGTATACCAGAGAATGGGCCCCCCTCTTCTGTATACCAGAGAATGGGCCCCCCCCTCTTCTGTATACCAGAGAATGGGCCCCCCTCTTCTGTATACCTGAGAATGACCCCCCTCTTCTGTATACCAGAGAATTGGCCCCCCTCTTCTGTATACCAGAGAATGGGCCCCCCTCTTCTGTATACCTGAGAATGGGCCCCCCTCTTCTGTATACCAGACAATGGCCCCCCTCTTCTGTATACCACAGAAGGGACCCCCTCTTCTGTATACCAGAGAATGGGCCCCCCTCTTCTGTATACCAGAGAATGGGCCCCCCTCTTCTGTATACAAGAGAATGGATCCCCCTCTTCTGTATACCGGAGAATGGGCCCCCCTCTTCTGTATACCAGAGAATGGACCCCCCCTCTTCTGTATACCAGACAATGGGCCCCCCCTCTTCTGTATACCAGAGAATGGACCCCCCTCTTCTGTATACCAGACAATGGCCCCCCTCTTCTGTATGCCAGAGAATGGACCCCCCCTCTTCTGTATACCAGAGAATGGACCCCCCTCTTCTGTATACCAGACAATGGGCCCCCCTCTTCTGTATACCTGAGAATGGACCCCCCTCTTCTGTATACCAGAGAATGGACCCCCCCTCTTCTGTATACCAGACAATGGGCCCCCCCTCTTCTGTATACCAGAGAATAGACCCCCCTCTTCTGTATACCAGAGAAGGGGCCCCCCCTCTTCTGTATACCAGATAATGGGCCCCCCTCTTCTTTATACCAGAGAATGGACCCCCCCTCTTCTGTATACCAGACAATGGGCCCCCCTCTTCTGAATACCAGAGAATGGACCCCCTCTTCTGTATACCGGAGAATGCGCCCCCCTCTTCTGAATACCAGAGAATGGGCCCCCCCTCTTCTGTATACCAGAGAATGCCCCCCCCTCTTCTGTATACCAGAGAATGGCCCCCCTCATCTGTATACCAGAAAAGGGGCCCCCCTCTTCTGTATACCAGAGAATGGGCCCCCCTCTTCTGTATACCTGAGAATGGACCCCCCTCTTCTGTATACCAGAGAATGGGCCCCCCTCTTCTGAATACCAGAGAATGGACCCCCTCTTCTGTATACCGGAGAATGCGCCCCCCTCTTCTGAATACCAGAGAATGGGCCCCCCCCCCTCTTCTGTATACCAGAGAATGGGCCCCCCTCTTCTGAATACCAGAGAATGGGCCCCCCTCTTCTGTATACCAGACAATGGGCCCCCTCTTCTGTATACCTGAGAATGACCCCCCTCTTCTGTATACCGGAGAATGACCCCCCTCTTCTGTATACCTGAGAATGGCCCCCCTCTTCTGTATACCAGAGAATGGGCCCCCTCTTCTGTATACCAGACAATGGGCCCCCCTCTTCTGTATACCTGAGAATGACCCCCCTCTTCTGTATACCAGAGAATGGGCCCCCTCTTCTGTATACCTGAGAATGACCCCCCTCTTCTGTATACCAGACAATGGGCCCCCCTCTTCTGTATACCTGAGAATGGCCCCCCTCTTCTGTATACCAGACAATGGGCCCCCCTCTTCTGTATACCAGAGAATGGGCCCCCCTCTTCTGTATACCAGACAATGGGCCCCCCTCTTCTGTATACCGGAGAATGGGGCCCCCTCTTCTGTATACCAGAGAATGGACCCCCCTCTTCTGTATACCTGAGAATGGGCCCCCCTCTTCTGTATACCTGAGAATGGGCCCCCTCTTCTGTATACCAGAGAATGGGCCCCCACTTCTGTATACCAGAGAATGGACCCCCCTCTTCTGTATACCTGAGAATGGGCCCCCCTCTTCTGTATACCGGAGAATGGGCCCCCTCTTCTGTATACCAGAGAATGGGCCCCCCTCTTCTGTATACCTGAGAATGGACCCCCCTCTTCTGTAAACCAGAGAATGGGCCCCCCTCTGTTCTGTATACCAGAGAAGGGCCCCCCCTCTTCTGTATACCAGACAATGGGCCCCCCTCTTCTGTATACCTGAGAATGGGCCCCCCTCTTCTGTATACCAGACAATGGGCCCCCCTCTTCTGTATACCAGAGAAGGGGCCCCCCTCTTCTGTATACCTGAGAATGGGCCACATTGTCATGATGTCATAGAGAGAGTGAAGCACAGGCAAGAGGCGGGGCAGTGGCACAGTGTCATGATGTCACAGAGAGAGTGAAGCACTATGGAGTAGCTATGGAGTGAGGCACAGGAAGGAGGCGGGGCAGTGACACAGCAGTGTTGTCGCTCTCCGTACGTACTATACAGCACAGCAGGGTTGGGAGGTGACAGGATTGTTTGCATTATGCTATGTCTCCTATATGTGTGAATTATCTGTGTAGACGTCTGGCTTGAGTCACCCTTTAAAGGTCCACACTGTGAACTTGCTGCCTTTGGCCCAGCTGCAGCATCTGCTGGAAATAATTGTCCCTGTGATGTTGGGTCACGCTTGGAAATGCCATTTGATCCCTCTGAGCGATCCAGGTGAACGATGTAACGAGGTCTGGTGCGCGCCATGAGGACATAAAGAGGACCTTCTGCAGCCAATTAAGTGTTTGATTCTACATATCACCGCTGAGCCTCCGACTGCCACGGCAACACAAGTGACACAAAGGAGGCTCGGCGCCGCCACCTTGCCCTCACGGCGTAACGCAGCCAGAGAAGCGTTTGAAGCGCCATCGCCGCGACCGTCTCCTTCATTCATGATCTATAATTATACAAGTAAAACTGTCAGAGGCATGACCACCCTTCCCCCCTCCATTGACCCCTCACTTACATGATGTAGACTGTTATCAGACAAGGATCATGGGAAACATTAACTGAAGAGACGCGGCTGCCGACGCGGCATTCACCGCTTTTCATCCATTGTTGCATCTACAGTGAGTGCTGATGATCTCCTGCAGCCTCTTTGTAGCCACTTTCTGTCTACATGCACCCGACTTACCAACATTATGGTCCCATCCCAGGACAGTGTTAGCCCCACCCACAGTACATATTTTGCCCACCCACTTTCTTGTACGAATTTTTTCGTTCATTTTCGTTGTTCCTGTTTTCGTTTTTCGGATTTTCGTTGCTTTTCGGATTCGTTCGATTCGAACGATTCGTTATTCGGATTCATTCGATTCGAACGATTCGTTCATTCGTACGAAAACGAACAAACGAAAAAAAACGAAAAACGAAAAAAAAAACGAAACGAATTGCACATGTCTAATGCTCGGAAGCATTAAACTTCCCTTTAATAGTGCCGTTGAACGCGTTGTATGCCGTGGTGTTACAGACCGTCGGAATTTGGTGTGACCGTGTGTAGGCAAGACAGTTTGAGCGAAATTGCGTCGGAATTCCGACGGGAAAAACATCAGAGCTTTTTCTGACGAGAATTCCGACCGCGTGTACGCGGCATCATAGTGCAGCAACCAAGATAAGGTCGATGCTAGTTTTTAGGGTCATTCGTTATGACCGTAATTTGTAAATTCGAAAATTTGTAAATTTGAAAATCAAAAAATAAGAACGAAAATCCGAAAATTCTAAATAATAATAACTATTAAATTTATCGGTATTGGAATTTCCTTTCAAATTTGTCTGTTAGTGAAAGTAACAAATTACAAAGGATCAGAAATAACGAATGCCGCATCTAAACAAATGGAAGGATTAATGATAAATAATAAAAAGGTTTTATTATTATTATTATTATTTTTATTATTATTAATTTGTTGCATTCAATTCGTTTAGATGTGGCATTTGTTATTTTGAATAATTTGTAACTTCGGATAAATTCGTATTCGTTACATTCACTAACAACCTAATTTGAAATGAAATTCCAATACCGATAATTTAATAACTAGTTATTATTTCAGATTTTCAGGTTTTTGGATTTTGGATTTTCGAAAATTTACGCATTTATTTTTGAATTCACGAATTTATGAATATTCTAATTTACAAATATTCAGAAAAATTTATTAAACGGGTTTTCCTTAATTCTTATGTTTCCGAATTAGCGAATTTGGCGAAAATTAGTTAAAAAAACGAATTCGGAACAAAACAAATTGCACGTGTCTAACAGGGGGTCAAAATGTGGGACTGACACGGCCAGAGAGTTGGCACCTCTGCACAACCCATGTGACAGGGTGACAACACAGGAGTGCAGTCAGGAGTCAGGGACAGAGGGTTGTCACCCGATAACAGGAAGTGCCTGAAGAAGGACCTCCATGGAAGATGGTGACAACATCATCTGTACCATCAGAACCCCATGTGACAGGGTGACAACACAGGAGGACAATTGGGAGTCAGGGACAGAGGGTTGTCACCCTATAACAGGAAGTGCCTGAACAAGAACCTCCATGGAAGATGGTGACAACATCATCTGTACCATCAGAACCCCATGTGACAGGGTGACAACACAGGAGGACAATTGGGAGACAGGGACAGAGGGTTGTCACCCTATAACAGGAAGTGCCTGAACGAGGACCTCCATGGCGGGATCACCAGGGATCAGTATAATGTAAGCTGCAGATAATGAAATGAAGTGACATGAACATGTTGCAGTTTATATGAGATTTGAGCGATTGGATTGACGTCGGCTTCTGTTGTTGAGTAAGCACAATGTAGTGAAACGCGTCAGCCCCGGCCCCGGCTGGTGTTCTCGTGCTGTGTGTCATGCACCTTTGTGTATTTTTTGCAATTCTTTCAATAAAAGGACTTTCGCTTCGTCGGTGTGCTGCCAATTTCCTTCTATCCGGCTTCTGCTGTTTGGCAGACCGCCAGCGAGAGGGTCAGGCAGAGGATGCTGGGAGTTGTAGTGGGGTCTGTCACCGGGTAATTGTAGCCGGAGGCGCTGCCATCGCCGGAGGTGATAAAGATTTCAGCTGTTCCTCTGCATGACAATTAGCGGCACATTGTCTGTAATAAACCGAGCTGCAGCTTCTGCCGCTTCCCCCGAGGGCCCCGTCCCCCCGAGGGCCCCGTCCCCTGCGGCCGCCTTCTGTGACTCACATGTATGGCGCAAAATCCACATCTATTCACCTCAACTGCCACCCAGAGGACAGAAGGAGGCGATTATAGTCACAGCAAAGGGGACCAATTCTGCCACCCTGAACGCTAGACTAGAGACTCATTGTCAGGTAAAGTGAGTTACAGCATGAAAACCTTTTTCTGGGGGAATGTCCATCCTTTGTTAAGTCCTCCCTCTGGCCCCCCTTCAGTCTTACACAGGTGTACCGGCTCCTCCCCCTTCAGTCTCGCACAGGTGTACCGGCTCCTCCCCCTTCAGTCTCGCACAGGTGTACTGCCTCCCCCTTCAGTCTTGCACAGGTGTACCGACTCCTCCCCCCTTCAGTCTCACACAGGTGTACCGGCTCCTCCCCCTTCAGTCTTGCACATATGTACTGGCTCCTCCCCTTCAGTCTTGCACAGGTGTACCGGCTCCTCCCCCTTCAGTCTCGCACAGGTGGACCGACTCCTCCCCCTTCAGTCTCGCACAGGTGTACCGGCTCCTCCCCTTCAGTCTTGCACAGGTGTACCGGCTCCTCCGCCCTGCAGTCTTGCACATATGTACTGGCTCCTCCCCTTCAGTCTTGCACAGGTGTACCGACTCCTCCCCCCTTCAGTCTCACACAGGTGTACCTGCTCCTCCCCCCTTCAGTCTCAGACAGGTGTACCGGCTCCTCCCCCTTCAGTCTTGCACATATGTACTGGCTCCTCCCCTTCAGTCTTGCACAGGTGTACCGGCTCCTCCCCTTCAGTCTTGCACAGGTGTACCGGCTCCTCCCCCCTTCAGTCTCGCACAGGTGGACCGACTCCTCCCCCTTCAGTCTCGCACAGGTGTACCGGCTCCTCCCCCTTCAGTCTTGCACAGGTGTACCGGCTCCTCCGCCCTGCAGTCTTGCACATATGTACTGGCTCCTCCCCTTCAGTCTTGCACAGGTGTACCGGCTCCTCCCCCTTCAGTCTCGCACAGGTGTACCGGCTCCTCCCCCCTTCAGTTTTGTACAGGTGTACCGGCTCCTCCCCCCAGTCTTGCACAGGTGTACCGGCTCCTCCCCTCCAGTCTTGCACAGCTGCTGTACCGGCTCCTCCCCTTTAGGGGGCACGCAGGCCGCTTGTGCACGGGACGACGTCAACAGACGTCGTCCCAGCAAAGCAGGTCCGCGCTGTAGCCGTCATTCGGCTATAGCACGGATCTCAAGTGGTTAAAAAGGGGATCAACTCCAGAGATAAAAGGATAATTCTCCCGCTCTACAAGACTCTGGTCCGGCCGCACCTGGAGTATGCTGTCCAGTTCTGGGCACCAGTCCTCAGGAAGGATGTACTGGAAATGGAGCGACTACAAAGAAGGGCAACAAAGCTAATAAAGGGTCTGGAGGATATTAGATATGAGGAAAGGTTGTGAGCTCTGAACTTATTCTCTCTGGAGAAGAGACGCTTGAGAGGGGATATGATTTCATTATATAAATACCGGACTGGTGACCCCACAATATATAAATACCGGACTGGTGACCCCACAATATATAAATACCGGACTGGTGACCCCACAATATAGAAATACCGGACTGGTGACCCCACAATAGAGAAATACCGGACTGGTGACCCCACAATAGAGAAATACCGGACTGGTGACCCCACAATATAGAAATACCGGACTGGTGACCCCCCAATATATAAATACCGGACTGGTGACCCCACAATATAGAAATACCGGACTGGTGACCCCACAATAGAGAAATACCGGACTGGTGACCCCACAATAGAGAAATACCGGACTGGTGACCCACACAATATATAAATACCGGACTGGTGACCCCCCAATATATAAATACCGGACTGGTGACCCCACAATATATAAATACCGGACTGGTGACCCCACAATATATAAATACCGGACTGGTGACCCCACAATATACAAATACCGGACTGGTGACCCCACAATATAGAAATACCGGACTGGTGACCCCACAATATACAAATATCGGACTGGTGACCCCCACAATATACAAATACCGGACTGGTGACCCCACAATATATAAATACCGGACTGGTGACCCCACAATATATAAATACCGGACTGGTGGCCCCACAATAAGGAGAAAATCACAATAGGGAGTTTAACAAGACATGTGGCCACTCATTCAAATAAGAAAAGGAGGATTAACCTTAAACACACAGTGCAACACTGAGACACAAACCTAAAATATACCGATAATCGGGAAATACCGTATTTACAGGCAAAGGCCGGCTCAATGATAGAGATAGAGATAGATAGACAACATGGATATGGGCAAAAGTTTTGGGACATCCCATTCCAAAACATGGGAGTTGTCCCTCTTCCTCCCCAGGGCCATTAATATGGAGTTGTCCCCCCCCCCACAAGGTCATTAATAGGGAGTTGCCCCCCC